>JAGDYQ010000091.1:1851225-1891225 GCA_021962125.1 Bulinus truncatus | reverse complement strand
ACATTGTTGCCATTATGAATGCGTATGTCTGCTTGTGTATGTCTGCTTGTGTATGTCTGCTTGTGTATGTCTGCTTGTGTATGTCTGCTTGTGTATGTCCGCTTGTGTATGTCTGCTTGTGATTGTGATTCCGTGTATGCCTATTTGTGTGCGTCTACTTGTGTGTGTGAGTATGTCTATCTGTGTATGGCTACATATGTGTATATGTTTGTGTGTGAGTATGTCTATCTGTGCATGTCTACTTGTGTGTGTGTGTGTATATATATGTGTCTGTGTGTGTCTGAAGCAACTTGCCGCTAATCAACTGCCGTACACGTGACCGGAAATGATCTCGTCCTGCATTCCCAGAGAGCCCTACCCCCCCCCCAAATGCCCTGGTTATCGTCGCTGATAACTGCCGCGGTCAGATCATGACTCTGTCCGGTATCGGATGACCAGACTGTCCCCCCCTCCCTCCCAGCGTTCCCCTCTATTCCCCCCCACCCCCACCCCATCCGTGATCTCATCAATCGCCGTCTCCATATCTCCCTTCCCTCCACCATGACGCCCCCCCCTCAACCGCTGTATTAATCAGGCCAGTGCAACTGTCAAAGATACCATTATCTGGTGTTATCTGGTGTTATCTGTATCTGACGATGCCCTCGTTTGAGTTCGTTGAACCTCCTCCATCCACTTTCCATATCAACACCGTTTGGCCTCAAAAGACCCTAAATGTGTCTCTAGCCCGGCCCCCCGGCCTACAATGTCTGTCTGGGCTGTTCCGTTCAAGTGGGTCACACAGCATATCATTCATTGACCAGGTCACAGCATATCATTCATTGACCAGGTCACAGCATATCATTCATTGACCAGGTCACAGCATATCATTCATTGACGTGAACACAGCCATATGATTCATTGACGTGAACACAGCCATATGATTCATTGACGTGAACACAGCCATATGATTCATTGACGTGAACACAGCCATACGATTCATATATCTATATATATATACACACACACACGAAGTTAATACCTGATATAGCCAGCTTGAATTATTACTTTACTAAAAAATTATGGTGTGTCTGCTAGTGTGTGAGAAAGAGAGAGAGAGAAAGAGTGAGAGAGAGAGAGAGAGAGGGGGGGAGAGATATAGAGAGAGAAAGAGAGAGAGAGATCATCTGCCACGACACGATGTATACTTCCAGAGATTTAAATTTCTATCACCAGATACCCCCAGGTACACTAAACAAAGAATTAAAGTGATGACGTCATTTCTATTTTTTTATAACAAAGTAAATAAATGCTATTACACTGTAAGCTAGATGAAAATTAACACTATTACACTGTAAGCTAGATAGGTATAAATGTTGACTATAAATCAAGGATTAAAACGCGTGAAATGGAACAAAAAGAAATATTATGAAATTGTAAGAACGATAACTCCTGCTGACTATTTGTTATTACAGATATTTGTGTAGGAGTTACGTTACATCGAGGACAGTCGCCAAAACAATATACACACACACATGCACAACACACACACACACACATGCACACACATACACACAACACACACATGCACAACACACACACACACACACGAACGCAGGCATGCACGGCGGCGCTCTATGGTTTTTAATGTCTTTACTTTGTCATGAAGTGCATCGTTAGATTACGAGCTAGTAGTGATAGGTGGAGGTTTCACTGTAAACAAATGGTATGGGCCAAGAACAGTCCAGGTAGGAGACAGGTGGGGAGCATCACTGCCAGCAGAGCAGGAGAGCAGGCTTTTGTAGCCCCCGGGCTAGTGTGCCAGATTCTCTACCGACGGTGGCCAAAAGTGGCACTTTAAAATAGCCGCACGCGGATCTTCGTCTAGTCTCTCTCTCTTTCTCTCACTCACTCTCTCTTTCTCTCACTCTCTCTCTTTCTCTCACTCTCTCTCTTACTCTTTCTATCACTCTCTCTCTCCATCTTTCTCTCCCTCTCACTCTCACTCTCACACTCTTACTCTCTCTCTCACTCTTACTCTCTTTCTCTCTTTCACTCTCTCTCTCTCACTCTCTCTCTTCCTCTCACTCTTTCTCTCACTTTCACTCTCTCTCTCTCACACTCTTTCTCTCTCTCTCACTCTCTCTCTCACTCTCACTCTTACTCTCTCTCACTCACTCTTACTCTCTTTCTCTCTCACTCTCTCTCTCTTTATCTCTTTCGCTCTCACAGTCTTACTCTCTCTCACTCACTCTCGCCACCCTCACTCTCTCTCCCCCTCACACTCTCTCTTTCTCTCTCTCTCACTCATTCTTTCTCTCTCTCTCTCTCTCTCTCTCACTCATTCTTTCTCTCTCTCTCTCTCTCTCTCTCTCACTCATTCTTTCTCTCTCTCTCTCTCTCTCTCTCTCACTCACTCACTCAGGACTCTCAGGTGGACAGTCAAGCATCTAAACAACTCAGCCATTCATTATTTTTGGCCCCTAAATTGTATTTATACTCTAATTATCCCCTTACCATTAATTGATTGAAGAATTCCAGTCACATTTAACTTGTGGCGGTACTTCGATGGCAGTACTCAGCTATGTGGGGGGGGGTGCTAAAAAAAATAGGGGTGGGGTGTGTGTGGAGGGCACTACAAAAACCGCCCCGTTGTTGGAGTATAGAAGCAAGAGAGGATCATAAACATCTATTTCCTACACAGAGGCGTACCTAGAGTGGAGGGAAAGGGGGGTCCAAATTCGAAAGTTCCCCCCCGGGCCCCAGCTTGAGGGGGCCCACAAATTATTTTTTTAACATTAAATATTAAGTACATTATCTCATGTCATGATGTCGAATGTCAAAATGCAGGGGCCCCCAAAGAGGCCAAGATCCTAGGGCCCTCCAAATCCCTAGGTTCGGCACAGTTCCTTACAGGGACTCAAACAATCCTTCTTGCGTTTCTCACGTCGGACTGACCTGAGTTCTGATACCAAGACAAAAATATCCGCCATCATCTACGTCATATTCATCTCATGCCATATATTCGACTACGTTCATTTTTTTTTGAGGTATCGAATGAATAATAATAATAATAAAATAACTAGTGGTATCAGATTTTTTTTCCGTATGTGTGTCCACGTTGAGAATGTTCGATTACCGCATTCTGTTTTAGTCGGAATCGAGTTGTTTCCTGCAAGGAGGCAAGCACCGGTCCCCCCCGTTCCTTGCCCCCACCCACCTTTATTGTCTTTCTTTATATGTATCCGGCAACCACCAAGGTAAACAGACTCTGTACCTTTCCTTTGCCCCCTCCCGCCACACACCCACCCTACTACTCTCTCTTTGTCACCCCCCCCCTCCCCGCAAAGCTCTTCCCTAAACTCTAAATATCCAGCTCCAACATCCCCCCGCCCCCCAAGGTAAGGGTGGAGATGGGACGGTGTTTGTGTTTATCAGGACGGGGGAGTGGGGGGGGGGGCGGGGTGGGAGTATGAGCTTGCAATCGATATCTTGATATCTTCAGAAAGGAAGAATAGGAAAGGGGAAGGGGGGGAAGAGAACTATCTAGGTCAAATTTATTTGCTATGCGTGGTGATACTGTATATTTTTCCATACGATATGTCATAAAGCCAGGCCCGTAGCGTGCGGTGGTGGAGGGGGGGGCTGGGAGGCCGCCCCCCCCCGCGTTTTGTCTGGCCCCCCTCTGCTTATTTGTTCTGCTTATTAAAATGTATTACCTGCCCCCCCCCGCTATTGCCTGGCCCCTGCTGTAGAATGCCTGGCCCCTGCTGTAGAATGCCTGGCCCCTGCTGTAGAATGCCTGGCCCATGCTGTAGAATGCCTGGCCCCTGCTGTAGAATGCCTGGCCCATGCTGTAGAATTTTCACGCTACGGGGCTGCATAAAGCGCACAATGTTTTAAGCATTTTAACGTATTGCTACACACTGATGACATTTACTGTTGATACACTTTGTGACGCCCGTCAAAAAAGGGAAACAGTGGTTTTTAAGAAGGGCCCCTACCCCATGATGCATCAGGGCCCTCGAATTCTTAGGTGGGTGCTTATAAAATAAATGAACCTTTGGCAAAATTACTTCCGGTGACACGTTCGTTATTATTCACCTGCCCCACAGAGGTGAAGATGTTGCCACCCCGCTCGCACCCCCTCCACCCCCCCCCGGCTCCTTACTGACGCCTGTCATCACGTCCAGTTCCATTTGGTACCTGTTAATGGCATTCGCTCTAGTGACCTTATACATTGACGTGATTGGGTTTTTGGGGACATTTTTAGGCAGAGACTGCAGCGATATTTTTAGAAGTTCTGGGCAAGAGTGTTGAACGGGGCCCTCTTAGCACCAGATCTATTAGACACACATACTTGGGGGGGGCCTTTATCAGTGGGGCCCCTTGGCAGAGACTTCGGTGATATTTGGAGTTCCTGGGCAAGAATTCCAAGCGTGTAACAAAGTGTGTGAAATAGGTTCAACTACCAAATGAAATTAAACTAGACAATTGATAAAAGAACGCCAACACTTGATATCAATTAACGGGGATAACTTTGATAACCTTCTATATGATGTATCAATATGGACATGAATAACTTTAAAAACGTTTCTAAATGTTGTTGTATCAATATGAACTTGATTTAAGAAATGGAACACATCCTTAGACCGCTTTCAAAAATTTTACTGAATCATACCACAAAAAAAAAATTCCCATAATTTTGCCGCACCATTTAATTAACGTATCGCATCCTTGTTTTATCCGTTATCTAATTAATACCGCGTACACAACATATAAACTGTTTGTGTCGTCATAGCTGCTTGGGGAAGCCGATCTTCCATGTTAACCTTTTACCATTTTTATTTTAATTTAATCCATTCATTTGAAATCCCTTTTCACCTTGAATAACTTTTTTTATGCAACTGGACTCTGATCAGTTTCACTTATTGAAAGGTGTAAATTAGAATTTAAATGCATTAGAGTGGACACTGGTTTGAGTGATATTTTCAGTCATCGAAAAGGAAAGTCGCTGGACTGTGTCCATTCATTTCTGGTCAACACTAGGACAATTACAATCTCTTCAGATAGTGTGGCTCGTCTGGTCGCAACCATGAATGAGATGGAATGGTTTAAACGTTCATGTTTGAAGAAATAAATTCAGAACGTTCAGGGGGGATAGACAGACGTATGAACGGTCAGACAAAGAGACAGACAACTTAGATAGAGAGATGTATTGGTAGATAAATAGATGTATAGATAGATCTATATATGTATGTATGTATGTATGTATGTATGTATGTATGTATGTATGTATGTATGTATGTATGTATGTATGTATGTATGTATAGATAGATAGATAGATAGATAGATAGATAGATAGATAGATAGATAGATAGATAGATAGATAGATAGATAGATAGATAGATAGATAGATAGATAGATAGATAGATAGATAGATAGATAGATAGATAGATAGATAGATAGATAGATAGATAGATAGATAGATAGAAGCAGAGACAGAAGGACAGACAGACAGACAGACCTGTGCATCAATCGAATGTTGATTGGGTAATCCACAATGCAATTTTTTTTTGTTAATTTTGTTTCCCCTATTTGATGTGAACGCTATTTTAAAACATTCCAACTTTATTGATCATTCCAGTTGTTTTTGGTCGCAGTGACCTAACGTGAGCCAATTGTTTGTAAACTCAAGTCAGGCTGGCAGCTGGGTATCACGTGCATTTTGGAAAAGGATGATCGGGGGGGGGGGGAAGAGAGGGCACGCTGAGATAGAAAATTTGTGAGAATCTATAATGGCTTGAAACCGTTGAGACTATGTCCACATTCTTGTGGTCTATTGATAGGACTGAGATACAGAGCTCGGTGTCCGGGTAGGGAAAAGGTTCAATCGGCTAGTACAGGGATGTGCACACACTTAATTTGTAAACTGTCCATAACAGGGGGTTATCTTATAATGCTTTTCTCAACATTCATTGTCGTTATGGACTATTATTAATATATACTTTTCATTCCTGTCACCATATGTAAACTTGATCAGCATTTCCGAAAAAAAACATTTTTAGTTTACAAGTATTACAAGACAGACAGACACAGTATTAGAGACAGACAGACATTGTATTACAAGACAGGCGGATAGACAGACAATGTATTACAAGCCAGACAGACACTGTATTACAAGACTAACAGACAATGTATTACAAGACAGGCGGATAGACAGACAATGTATTACAAGACAGACAGACAATGTATTACAAGATAGATAGATAGATAGACAGCGTATTACAAGACAGAGAGACAATGCATTGCAAGACAGACAGACAATGTATTAATTGTTTTAGACACAACTTTTATTGATTTTAATATGTATTTATAGTTTTTAGTTTCGTAATTACACTCGTTTTATTCCATAGGCCAGTGATACTGTTATTAATAAAGTTACCCCTATGCCCCCCCCCCGGCTGACGAATTGTATAATAGAATACATAGGTTTCAGTAGCCAAAGCCAAATTTAAGGGATTGTATAGCTAGCACGACCACCCAGCCGCCTTTAACTTCCCCACCTTTAAGTCAGGTATCCTTGAGAACTTTCACCCGGGATCTAAACCAATCACCCTATACCCTAACTAAAGATGGCTGTACGGGGCTTTTTGTCCGGGACCGGATCTGTGTGAAATAGCTTGACCCACATATTGTGGAATCCGGGCCTTCACAGCAAACACACACACACACACACACAAACACACAAAAACAACAACGTAAAATGGTGTTACATTATTTTGTTTCTAATCTATAGGTTACATTCATTTTAATAAATCTTTTTTTTTATTCATAGGCCAGTGATCTATTGGATAACCATGGCTGACAGTGAGACGACAACAACAGCACCACCAGCAGCACCAGCAGCAGCAGCGCCAAACCAGAGCGAGGCTGACGACAATGAGGCGACCGGAAACGCAAACGAGGCAGCGCCGGCTGAGACCACCTCCTCGCCGCCATCTTCAACAACGGCGGCGGCGTCGACGACGACGGAATCGACCGAGGCGGACCCCCCCGCCCCGGAGATCCCCGCCCACGTCACCGAGGCGGAGGAGCTGTACCAGAAACTGACCTCCGCCTCCGAATGCCGGTCGTTGCTCCGCAAGCACCTGACCCAGGCCGTCTTCGACAAGATCAAAAGCAGGAAGACCTCTCTCGGTGGAACCCTGGCTCACTGCATCCGCTCAGGTCTGTAGAGATTATTAACTCTGGGGGGTCGGGGGGGGGGGGGTCGGTCTTGGCCCAATGTCACAACTGTTTCCTTCTTGTATCTATGAAAACAATGACGTAATGCGGCTTGCATTCACTAGGTTTTTTTTCTGGTTTTCTTAAAAAAAAAATTCCATTTCCTTTATTTCTCTAAGTCCTCTATAAATAATTATAAAGTGGATTTTTTAAAGCACTTAAATAATGTGATAACTCACGAGAAATTGGGCATACAAAATAGATGAACTAATTATAAAATACTAACAATCTAAAATTTTTTAATTTTTTTTTTTTAAATTTTTACTAGATTCATTTACCGCCGCCCTTGTATACGTCATATGTAGGTCTAGGTCAGACGTGGACAATATACTGTTCTGTCAATCAGACTGCTGCGTCCGTCCCCGCGCTCTGCAACTCTCCTCTTGTTCACATCGATGACGTTCACATTTCATGTATAAACAATTCACCCATCTGAGCTGGGCCCGGCCCTTCTGTCAAATTTAAGAGCCCAAATGGCCCGCGGCTCCACAATGTTTGCCAACTCCTGGCCTATATAGATCATTCCTAGACTTACCTGTATACTAACTCCTGGCCTAGATAGATCATTCCTAGACTTACCTGTATACTAACTCCTGGCCTAGATAGATCATTACTTCACATACCTGTATACCAACTCCTGGCCTAGACTTACTTGTATACGAACTCCTGGCCTAGATAGATCATTCCTAGACTTACCTGTATACTAACTCCTGGCCTAGATAGATCATTCCTAGACTTACCTGTATACTAACTCCTGGCCTAGATAGATCATTCCTTCACTTACCTATATAGCAACTCCTGGCCTCGATAGATCATTCCTTCACTTACCTGTATACGAACTCCTGGCCTAGATAGATAATTCCTAGACTTACCTGTATACTAACTCCTGGCCTAGATAGATCATTCCTAGACTTACCTATATACTAACTCCTGGCCTAGATAGATCATTCCTTCACTTACCTATATACTAACTCCTGGCCTCGATAGATCATTCCTTCACTTACCTATATACTAACTCCTGGCCTAGATAGATCATTCCTTCACTTACCTATATACCAACTCCAAACATACTGCCTGGGGGGCGGGGTGCAATTGGTCATTACGTTTGATAGAAGGTCCGGATCTGGAGCAGATGAAGTGAGTTTTCGGAGCCGTAGTCAACAAACGGTCCTGATGTATGTAGGGAGCGGTGCTCGGGTCGGACGTAGCCCAAGGGCCGAAGTTTGCCCACCCCCTATTTTTGAGCTGTTGGTTACATCTAAAATAACCAATATTTATTACATATTTACTCAAATAAATTTCCCACAAATTAGTGTTCTATATTATTTTCTATCAGGCGTGTAACCGAATCAAATTCGCTACATGCGCACTAATCCGCATTTGTAAAAAAAAATCTTTGCCGTAAAATTACAAAAATCCAAACTTTGTTACACAAATAAGAGCCACCTTGCCACTGGCGGCGGTGCAGGGGGGGCAGGGGGGGCAGCGGCCCCCCTAAAACTATTAAGGGGTGGCGGCGCCCCCCCTTAAATTTCCAGTCTGCCCCCCCTAAAATTTTAACTTTTTAACTTTGTAATTCATTTTAGTTTATATGTATCATTTTCATAATTCATTTGATTTATTTCTTAAATTTAATATTTGAAAGAAAATATAATTAATTGACATTTTACAGTAATCACATTATTGAGAGTTGTGGCATATTTTAAAATTAGTTGTAAGTACCCGGCTTTGCCCGGGTTTAAAATAATGTTTTCAGTTTTTTTAAGAAGCGTAATTTGACGTTTAATTAAGATTTAAAATAAGACGCGTAAAAAAGGGTTTATTTGCATGCAAATTGCAATAAAAGGGTACATTTGTCTTAAAGCAATGTGATACACAACATTTTTGGCAGTTCCTCTCTCTTTCCCTCCCCCTCCCTCTTTCCCTCCCTCTTTCCCTTCCTCCCTCTCTCCCTCCCTCCCTTCCCCTCTCTCTCTCCCTCCCTCCCTCACTCTTTCCCTCCCTCTCTCCCTCCCTCCCTCTTTCCCTCCCTCTCTCCCTCTTCTTTCTCTTTTAGGCATGACTGTATCAAAAGATGACAATTGCTATGGATGAAGGAATGGAATGTAATAATGTAGTAAGTAATGTGATATTTGGTTCCCGATCATATTTATAGTAAGTTAGCTATGTGGGAGAGAAGCTCGTAAAACCTGAAATCGGGGTAAAAGTTTGCCAATTTTCATGTCTTTGATATCCAAAATAATTAATTACAATTAAAGTACCCATTGAGATGGAACGAAACCTGTTTAAGAACATTCCCCATGTAATTTTGTGTACGTGTACCCAGTGGCGCAACCAGCAAAAAATGCTGGGGGGGGGGGCTCACATATTGAAAAAAGACAGTTTGACAGTTTGACAGTTTGACAGTCTTTTTTGTAACTTTATAACGTACATTATGTATTGATGATTTGGCCTGGGGGTCGGCTCAAGCCCCCCCCCCGCCCCCGCCTGGTTGCGCCTCTGCGTGTATCAAATTTCACGTTATTTGGTCTGGATCTTGAGTTTTAAGGGAACAGACAGACAGATAGCAAATGCGTCTTATAAGTTTAGAGAAGTATTGCCATCTACCGAATGACAGCAAATGTAATTTTTTAAGAAAATACAATTATTTATTATCTTTTCATAAATTACTTTTTGTTTATTGAGTTTCCCGTTTCCGGTTTCATATTCATCATCATTCATGATAATTATCAGTAATTTTCTGATCTAATTTCACTATTAAATTTGTAAACAAACTGACATTACGAATCAGTTGACGACAGAAGTGCTCAATGTTCATTTTTATCTTTTTTAATATATTATTTTTAATAATATCGATTAAATACTTGCTACAGAATTACTATATTCTATTATAGAATTAAGGGGGTAAAATATGTCTTTCGGTCATATTATGCCTTGCCCCTCCTTAAATTTTCAAGGGGGGGCGGCGCCCCCCCTTGAATTTTGGCTTGCCCCCCCTTAAAATATTTCGTTCCGCCGCCGGTGCACCTTGCATTCCAGAACGTTAACTCCTCTGCTCCTAAAGTGGTACCTGTATGTTGTAACGGTCGCTAAGGTAAATCACCCTCGGGGGTCAAACGTAAACAGCGAATAGGAAAAAAAAAAGTTACTGGTGCAATTTACCGAGTTAACTTTTCCTTCCCTACCTGTCAATGCCAGTTAGCCCGTACACACACACACACACACACACACACACACACACGTCGCTGGTCTAGACGTTACGTTTGTATTTAGTGGCTCAAGTTGAAATTACACAATGGGGGGTAATGGAACTCGGGGTTAAAGGTTATGGTGATGGGAGGATGGAAGCGATGATAGGGGTTTTTTTTTAATGACTCTTTAAGGGTTAGGGTTGGGGTTGGGGGGGAGGGGGTTGAGAGTATGAAGACCACCAAGGTAAGTGGCCGATGTATCACTCCCTTCCCCCACCCACCCCCCTGCACACTTCACCTCGTTAATGCACCAGGTCAACTGACCCGATTTCACAACGCAGGGTTATGTCTTTGTTGGGGAAACTGCTCTAGAGGTGCACCAGCTAACACAGGCTAGATCCGTTCTCTTGTGCACCAGCTAACACAGACTAGAACCTTTCTCTTGTGGATGTACTAGAGGTGCACCAGCTAACACAGACTAGAACCGTTCTCTTGTGCACCAGCTAACACACGCTAGAACATTTCTATGGTGGATGCACTAGAGTTGCACCAGCTAAAACACACTAGAACCGTTCTCTTGTGCACCAGCTAACACACGCTAGAACCATTCTCTTGTGCACCAGCTAACACAGACTAGAACCTTTCTCTTGTGGATGTACTAGAGGTGCACCAGCTAACACAGACTAGAACCGTTCTCTTGTGCACCAGCTAACATACGCTAGAACATTTCTATGGTGGATGCACTAGAGGTGCACCAGCTAAAACACACTAGAACCGTTCTCTTGTGCACCAGCTAACACACGCTAGATCCGTTCTCTTGTGCACCAGCTAACACACGCTAGAACCTTTCTCTTCTATATGTTCTAGAGGTGCACCAGCTAACACAGGCTAGAATCTTTTTCTTGTGCACCAGCTAACACAGGCTAGAATCTTTTTCTTGTGCACCAGCTAACACAGGCTAGAATCTTTTTCTTGTGCACCAGCTAACACAGGCTAGAATCTTTTTCTTGTGCACCAGCTAACACACGCTAGAACCTTTCTGTTCTAAATAAGCAAGCTAGGCGGCCCTCCCTCCCTGTACCGAGTTAACCCTTACTTGTACCTTGGGTGCCTGTACCTTGGGTGTTTGTACTTGTCATTGCAAGGTCACTACTTGGAACGTCACTGGACTTATCACGTGGGACTTACAGCCAGGTCTATGGACCTACCACGTGGAGCTTACAGCCAGGTCTATGGACCTATCACGTGGGACTTACAGCCAGGTCTAATAGAAAAGTCTCTTTTAAAAAGGTCAGGTAAAATGAAAAAAAAGCTTTTTTTTTCGTTTTTAAAAGAGTGATTTATGTGGGTGTTGTGCCTGAAAACGTTTTCAACAGAGTTGATACCCGATTCATTTCACACATGAATCGTCTACGTGGATATTTCTGTATTTCATGATGGATTCGATTACAATGAGATGATACACACAAACACATATTTACACACTCGCGAGAGGTGCTACACACACGTACACACACACAGACACACACACGCGCTAACAGCATCTTAACAAAATGGAAATTTAAAGAAGAAAGAAAAAAAATCTGAAATACAAGACGAGGGTCGCCTCGGGATAATAATAATTTTGCTGGCATAGGTCACGTGTTCGTACGCTGTTTTTTTTTTTCATCCTTGTCGTAAACAAGCGGATCATGTGACCTTTACGTCATGAGCTATACTCTTTAAAGAAGATGGGCATTGAAAGACGTGATAGCGTCTAGGAGATGCAGGTATTACGTCATGTCCGGTGGAGACCTACATTATATTTTAAAGTGGTTGGGGGGGGGGGTTACTTTATCGTTTCTTTCTTAAACTAATTGACACGGAAGCGATTTGGTTGTTTGTTTGTTTTGTGATTTTTTTTTTGGATTGTATAATGAGCAGGGTCCGGATTTAGACTTGATAAGGCCCTATGCTCTTTTGAAATATAGGGCCCCTTTATAAGTCCCGATATGTCATTGCCATATATTTAAGTGTATATGACAATCACTCGGACAGTATTTTTTGGGCCCCCCCAAAAAAAGTGGGGGCCCCAAGCTATAGCTTGTGTAGCTTATACTGTGTAAATCCTGCGCTGATAACAAGAAAGACCAACGGAAAGTGGCGTAGTCATAAAGACGTGCTTAGGCATTTTATATTGTTTCTTATAAAAACTCCGGCATTCTTCTCAAGATTACTCATGGTTGCTAAGGACGCATTTTAATACGTTGTTTCTATTTTTGTCCTCATACTATTGCCAACTCTTTGAACAGAATTATATATATATAAAAGATTATAAATGAAGGAGTTGCAATCAGGGCCGTTATTAATACATGTTTGGGGGCCCTGGGAAAATTATACCTTCAGTGACATGACAACGTCAGATTGAATAAGAAAAAAAGAGTATTGGTACTGGGGTGATGGGCCCAGCCCCGTAGCGTGAAAATTCTACAGCAGGGGCCCGGCATTCTACAGCAGGGGCCCGGCATTCTACAGCAGGGGCCAGGCAATAGCAGAGGGGGGCAGGTGATACATTTTACTGAGTAGAACAAATAAGCAGGGGGCAGACAAAACGCAGGGCCCCCGCCCCGCACGCTACGGGCCTGGATGGGCCCTTTGACCCGGAGAGCGCTCAGAAGGTCGCCTAGTTTACCTGTACATAAAAGTGGCAAGAAAACAAAACGAAATGATGGATTGGATGAAAGTTTAGCCAAATATATAAATTAAAAAAAAATTTGCCGCGTGTTAAAATGATCAGGCATAACAAACACACAAGTCTAAAACTAAGAGAAATATCAACAACAAATAACAACAACAAAAATTGTAGAAAGCACGGTGTGAACGCTGAAACAAACAAAACACAATTTCATGTCTAGTCATCGGGTTTGATGTAACAAAAAAAAAAAAGAAAGTCGACTTAAAATTAGATGGTAGATGACGTAGCTAATTCTATTTTTAAATCCGGGCATTCCCTGAGCTTTTTTTTTTTTTAAAAATTATTGTGATATAAATTATTTACCTGCCAAATTCTGCTCGATCTATTGTACACACGCGAATCAATAAACTGTTTTCTTTCATTCTGTTTATCAAAGAGACCGTATCTTACCTTTATTTTTATTGTATTTTAATATCCGTTTTTGAAACGTAAAATCAACAGTCTAGATTACAGTGGTCCCCAACCTTTTTTTTCCCCCTCGACACGGACCTGCCAACGTTTGATAATTTCACCGCGGCCTGCCGGAAGGGGAAAAAAACGGGGGGGGGGGGAGGTGCGGTGCATTGATCATTTCTCGTCCACAGAAAGTCGCACAATCCCGAGAGAAATATACACCACAGTAAATGATAACGAAATAATTTAATCTTTCTAGGGCGGCACCGGTCCGCGGCCCGGGGTGTTGTTGGGGACTGCTGGTCTAGAATACAGGAAATGCATAAGCTGCGTGGATTTTTCAACTTTTTTTTTATGCTGTGGAACCCACAGACATTCCAAGCTCGGGTGGCGGACCCCCCCCCCCACAGCCCTAGGCGCCCTGGCCTCAACTTTTCATACCTTTAGATTTCGACCCCCAGGGGTCCGCGTACTTCAGGTTGGAAAAGTAGGGGTGGGCGGGGGTTGTTGTCAAGGGCTGGCCAACTAGGTGCCTTCCCCTGTCTGCCAAGGGCCCCATCTTACAAGGGGGCCCCTTGTCGGGATTTTTTAGATGGCACTGCATGTGCTTGTCAGAGGCGCATGGTTAAAATTTATTTGATTTTTGGGAGTTTTCAAATGGGGCCCCAATCAGCTTTCAAAGATATTTTCAATCGGTCATCTTGAAACTTTTTGAGCTAGACCCGCCCCCCCCACCAATGTACCTTTGATTAAGACTATGACGTAAGACATAGGGCCCTCACACAGACCGGAGCACAGGACAACCCATATCTCAGATCGTTGCTTAAAACAAAAAAAAAAACTATACCCGTGACAGATGTGGCCCATAAAATTTTTCTCAACAGCCCTCGTGGTCATCATATTAACCAAAATAACCAACTAGCCAACAAGTAGTCTATACAGTAACCCCAATTAAGACAGGTGAAGCCTATAGCTGCCCCCCCCCACAAAAGGCCTAAGCAATACTCGCGGCCTAAGCAATACTCGCGGGCCTAAGCGATACTCGGGGGCCTTAGCAATACTCGGGGGCCTAAGCAATACTCGGCGGCCTAAGCAATACTCGGGGGCCTAAGCAATACTCGGGGGCCTAAGCAATACTCGGGGCCTTAGCAATACTCGGGGCCTAAGCGATACTCGGGGGCCTAAGCAATACTCGGCGGCCTAAGCAATACTCGGGAGCCTAAGCAATACTCGGGGGCCTAAGCAATACTCGGGGCCTAAGCAATACTCGGGGCCTAAGCGATACTCGGGTTATTCGCAAGGGGGAAAGAGTTTAAAATTTGTATTGTTTTGTTACAGTTAGGTAACGAAAATTTCCAAGTCCGGGGCCTCCTCTGGGCCGATGCCCTTGAGCGGCCCGTATAACTTCTTCTTTCACCCCTCCCCCCCCCCCCGATGTACCTCTTTGTGAAGGCCTAATTTTATTTAATGATAAAAAAAAACGAATGTAAATAACATTGATTTTTTTTTGGTAATACATAAAACTGTTGATACATAACAACAAACACAACACAAACACCCAAGTATCATAACACTGGTTTGTGTTGTTGTTATTGTTTCAACGATAGAGAAGTTTCATTTCTTCAACAGACAATTTCTATTGTTGGTCAATGTTTTAGTTTGTTTTGTTTGTTTGTTTTTTTTAAAAATCTATCTTTGACTTGAGTTTCACTTAGAGTGTTTACAGTGTTTCCAAGTCATTTAAAACAAATATCACTTTCATGCACAAAGCTGTCTTCTGCTTTACATTCTCTTTCATTTTTTTTTAATTTAAAACAAATAACACTTTCATGCACAAAGCTGTCTTCTGCTTTACATTCTCTTTCATTTTTTTTTTAATTTAAAACAAAAAAAAGATTTATTCACTCACTAACTGATTGAAATTCACCACAAGCAAAAAACAAAATGAACCAATCATTCCGTTTTTTATGTCAATGTTAATCGTTTTGGTAAAAAAATATCTTTCTTCGTGAGAATAAACTTAACCTTTTGTTTTCTCGGGTAATGAGAATACAACAAACTGGTGTTGTTTTCGTTGACGAAAACTAAAACTAAAACCTTCGTTGACGAAAATGTTGCCTTTTCGTCAACGAGAACTAAAACTAAAATTAGCAGCAAGACTAAAACTAGACGAAAACTAAAATGATTAAAAACGAAATAAAAACGGAAACTAAAATATGACCTGGGACTAAAACAACACTACAACAAACTGGTGATTCATTTTTATTTCGTTTCTATTTTGTTTCTGATTTCTGTTTTTTTATTATTTCATGTTGATTAAATTGCATAGTCTCATTTTTTTTGGCTGCATGTCGTGAGCAATGGCTGCGTTCTAGTTTATTATATCCCTTTTCTTTTTATGCTGGACGGATGGCCGAGTGGTGCAGATGCTCGACTGTCGACCTGAGAGTCCTGGGTTCGATCCTACGTGATAATCAATGGAATTTTCCCACGTCCCAAAAGCCCACAAAGCTTTAAATTGGTACCTCATAATAGTTAGGGAAGTAAAGGCAGCTGGGCTTTGTGCTAACCACACACAATCCCTTCAAATGCCGAGGTTATAGAAACAGATGAATTCTACACTTCATCTATGGCCCGATGACCCGTTTGGGCTTAGGGAACTTTTTTTTTTCTCTTTCATCCAAATCTGAGTTGTTTTTCAGCACATTTATGTGAATTCTGAGTTCTGTATTTTAAATGTGAATTCTGAGTTCTGTATTTTAAATGTGAATTCTGAGTTCTGTATTTTAAATGTGAATTCTGAGTTCTGTATTTTAAATGTGAATTCTGAGTTCTGTATTTTAAATGTGAATTGTGAGTTCTGTATTTTAAATGTGAATTGTGAGTTCTGTATTTTAAATGTGAATTCCTGAGTTCTGTATTTTAAATGTGAATTCTGAGTTCTGTATTTTAAATGTGAATTCCTGAGTTCTGTATTTTAAATGTGAATTCTGAGTTCTGTATTTTAAATGTGAATTCTGAGTTCTGCATTTTAAATGTGAATTCTGAGTTCTGTATTTTAAATGTGAATTCTGAGTTCTGTATTTTAAATGTGAATTCTGAGTTCTGTATTTTAAATGTGAATTGTGAGTTCTGTATTTTAAATGTGAATTCTGAGTTCTGTATTTTAAATGTGAATTCTGAGTTCTGTATTTTAAATGTGAATTGTGAGTTCTGTATTTTAAATGTGAATTCTGATTTCTGTATTTTAAATGTGAATTCCTGAGTTCTGTATTTTAAATGTGAATTCTGAGTTCTGTATTTTAAATGTGAATTCTGATTTCTGTATTTTAAATGTGAATTGTGAGTTCTGTATTTTAAATGTGAATTCTGATTTCTGTATTTTAAATGTGAATTCCTGAGTTCTGTATTTTAAATGTGAATTCTGAGTTCTGTATTTTAAATGTGAATTCTGAGTTCTGTATTTTAAATGTGAATTCTGAGTTCTGTATTTTAAATGTGAATTCTGAGTTCTGTATTTTAAATGTGAATTGTGAGTTCTGTATTTTAAATGTGAATTCTGATTTCTGTATTTTAAATGTGAATTCCTGAGTTCTGTATTTTAAATGTGAATTCTGAGTTCTGTATTTTAAATGTGAATTCCTGAGTTCTGTATTTTAAATGTGAATTCTGAGTTCTGTATTTTAAATGTGAATTCTGAGTTCTGTATTTTAAATGTGAATTCTGAGTTCTGTATTTTAAATGTGAATTCTGAGTTCTGTATTTTAAATGTGAATTCTGAGTTCTGTATTTTAAATGTGAATTCTGAGTTCTGTATTTTAAATGTGAATTCTGAGTTCTGTATTTCAAATGTGAATTCCTGAGTTCTGTATTTTAAATGTGAATTCTGAGTTCTGTATTTTAAATGTGAATTCCCCAAACAGCATCTGGTTATCTGCTCTCCGTCAGTGACTTGCCATTTTGCCAATGACACTTGTACATTTTTTGTTTTTGCTCTTCTACCTGACTGCTGAGAGAAGCAAATGTATAATATGTACCCTACCTGGTAGATACTGTAAGTGGCGCGCTGTTGGTGAGGGGGGGGAAGGACAGGGTTAGAACCGAATATCAGGTTAAGAAATGGAAAGTTGCATTCGACCGAAGTTGCAAGATTTAAAAGGGGAGATAAGTGGAGTGCACAGAGTACGCAAGGAAGTACAATGCTGAGATAACTCCGTGGGATTTTGAAAGTTGTCGTTCTTGACCCCCTTGTTGTTGGTTGTTGAATACACCAGAGTGTAGTCAAAGCACCAAAACTTGAGATTCGTGAAATTACGATTTTTTTCCCTTTCTAATAAACATGTATGTGTCTAAATCAGGGCTTCCAGCCCGGGGGCGCCTAGTGAGGTATGAATGCGGCCTACATAGAGAATCCTCAAATTGAATAAACGTATCTTAACTTTAGTACAAATAGTCACTGGAATGTTGTTGTGTTTGTTTGTTTTTCTCTTTGAATAAAAAATTCTTGTGGGACGTCAGGAAATGTAATTCCCCTGACATACTATCACCCCCACCCCTCACCCTCCCCCCCACGCACACACACACCGACCCAAGAAAATATCAATAATAATAAATTTAAAAAAAAAATGAAAGCGATGAGCCACTCCATTCCTCTAAGGCCTGGAGCCCCCTGTCAAAGGTTCGGATCGCCCTCCCTCGCAGTGGCCCTGCCCCCCCACACACACCTATTATGGTCAATGACATGTAGCAGTGGACAAACCCTGTTTAGGACTGTTCTGTGCGTTTTTCTGGAATTTAAACAGCCAATCAAATCTTTATTTACATGTTTGACAACAAATAGTTCTTTTGTTTGATTTCATTACTAAGGGATGGACTTATATATATATATATATATATATATATATATTTATTTATTTATTTATTTTTTACCCATAGCTGGTACATTGTCATGCACCAGTGGACTGGTCACCAGGGGTGTGCGCCGTCCGTGTAGGTCACGTCAGTTCAGGTGTAGAGAGAGAGAGAGAGAGAAAAAAACGCTGTTCACTCGCAGCGTTAATGTCGAGCCGATTACTTAGTAAAAAAAGTTGTTGGTGAAGTGTACTTGCCAGCTGTAGACACTGCTGCGTGGCAAATCAAGTTGTAGGCACTGCTGCGTGGTAAATCAAGTTGTAGGCACTGCTGTGTGGTAAATCAAGTTGTAGGCACTGCTGCGTGGTAAATCAAGTTGTAGGCACTGCTGCGTGGCATATCATAGCCACTTTTGGCGGTACATCAAGCTGTAGCCATTGTTTACAAATGTATCCAGCCGTAGACATTGGGTTATTCAGCTGTAACCATTGTTTAGCGGTATATCAACCTGTAACCATTGTTTACAATTATATCAAGCCGTAAAAAGTGGTATATCAAGCTTTCGCTATTATTTAGACATATGCCAAGCTGCAACCATTGTTTCGGCTTATATCAAGCTGTAACCATTGTTTCGGTGTATATCAAGCTGTAACCATTGCTTTGGTGTATATGAAGCTGTGACAATTGTTTCGGTGTATATTAAGCTGTAACAATTGTTTCGAAGTATATCAAGCTGTGGCCATCGTTTCCATGTATATCAAGCTGTGGCCATTGTTTCGGTGTATATCAAGCTGTAATCATTGTTTCCATGTACATCAAGCTGTGGCCATTGTTTCTAATGAGCCACTGATAAGCGAAATTCACGATTTCAATCAATCAGTGTGAGGCCATCTTCGAAAGAATCTTACAGTCAGGGAATGTTATCTTACAGTCAGGGAATGTTATCTTACAGTCAGGGAATGTTATCTTACAGTCAGGGAATGGTATCTTACAGTCAGGGAATGGTATCTTACAGTCAGGGAATGGTATCTTACAGTCAGGGAATGGTATCTTACAGTCAGGGAATGGTATCTTACAGTCAGGGAATGCTATCTTTTGCAGATGACCTGGTGCTATTTCCAAACCGGGGCAATCACTTATTAAAAGCGTGTGCGTTAAGCACGGCGTGAAATCACAGTTTCAGCAGACAAAACACCGCGTATAGGGTTTACATCATCAGCCACTCAACTGTCTCATCGAAACGCATACAAACCCACACACTTACACACCCATTGACTGACACACACACACACACACACACACACACAAACGTATCCAGGTAACAGGATGTATGAAGAGATGTGTGTGTGTGAAGGACAGAGAGCGATTGTATGTTTGTGTGTGCGCTCGTGCGTGCGTGTGTTATTTTTTTTCCTCTTCTCTTTCAAATGACAAGTTTTATAGTTCAACATGTAAATATTTATCAACAGACCTTTTTCGGCGGAAGTGGCCAATGAGAAAGTAACCCAACTCCAGGGGCTGCCAATCTGGATGTTTTTTTTTTTAAAAAAAACCATATTTATATATTTTAGGAGATACCCGGATGTAATCAAACGCTTAAGAAATAAAAAAAATCTGGCTAATTTTATTTTTGTCATCTAGATATTTATAATTTTTTCTATTAACTTTTTTTTTTTTTTTGCTATATACTTTTTATACGGTAGATATTTTCCCCCATGTTTTATGGATAATTCTTCAAGCCAATAGTTGGCAACCCGACCTAGCTGTATTAAGGGGGGGGGGGAATATATGTGCGAGGGGAGGGAACACAGTGCAAATATTGCTTCGCTTTGTATGAATAGTTAAATTTGTAACTTTCTACCTTCTTGTTATTGATTGTGATGAGTTGGTCATGGGATTAATACTGTCACTGCCAGGCTTAAGGAAATGGAGGGGGGTGGTGCTGCCAGGTGGGGGCCCTAGGCTAAAGAACATTTGGGGAGCCCACGGCAAATATAGATTTCTTGGGCCCGTGGCGAAAATGCTTTCAATCCACTTGTAAATATTAGGTCCTCTAATAATCTTTGACATGGGCCCCCCTATAGGCCCAACCCCCAACTAATAAGTAATTCTTCCGAGTGGCTGGCCTGACTGTTAGCTATGTAGGCCTGACTGTTAGCTATGTAGGCCTGACTGTTAGCTATGTAAGCCTGACTGTTAGCTATATATGGCTGACTGTTAGCTATGTATGCCTGACTGTTAGCTATGTAGGCCTGTTAGCTATGTAAGCCTGACTGTTAGCTATGTAAGCCTGACTGTTAGCTATGTAGGCCTGTTAGCTATGTAAGCCTGACTGTTAGCTATGTAGGCCTGACTGTTAGCTATGTAAGCCTGACTGTTAGCTATGTAGGCCTGACTGTTAGCTATTTAGGCCTGACTGTTAGCTATGTAGGCCTAACTGTTTGCTATGTAAGCCTGACTGTTAGCTATGTAGGCCTGACTGTTAGCTATGTCAGCCTGACTGTTAGCTATGTAGGCCTGCCAGATTTTAAAACCCGCCCCAATAAGTACTTTTTTAAAAAATTACAAATAGATTGACCCCTAAATTGTTTTAGCAAAATTTTGTTTTTAAAATCTTGCCACGTGTCTAAGCAGTTTGTCTATCCGAAAGAGAGTCCCCACTCTGTTATCTCGCTTGTCGTTTATCGATCTCCCATCACCGCATTATCGTACTGTAGCCAGTCACTGAAATCGACAGCTATAAGTATGACGTAAAAAATGTATCTTGCTAATTAATTGTAGATCTGATACATTCCAACGGCTTGACCTTCGTTGACCCTCTGTGCCAGTGACCCAGCTGTAAACCCCCCCCCCTTTTCATCTGGCCCGGCTACTACATAACCGGACTACGCCTCTTGTTTGTTTGTTTTTTTGGCTTGACCGAAAAGGGGCAGAGGCGACTTAGATCCGTGGGTGTCCCAGGCGCATTTGAAATGCAGACCCCACCCCTGAAAAATTACTTTATAAAGGTATAAAATTCCGTAAATATTTGGTCGCGGTGGGGGCCTCTCAAAAGACGGCGCCCCAGGCGTGCGACCGTCGCGTCCGCCGTTAACTCCACCTCAAGTAAAAGGGGGGAGGGTGTGTGTGTGTGTGTGTGTTCCAAGTATGAGCCCAACCAGTTGTTGTTGTTGTTGTTGTTGATTTTCGTTGCCCTTTTCACGTCATTCATCTGACTCGCCTACAGATATCAATTCGTATAATTTTTTTTTCTTCTCCAAAAAAATCTGGTCTAAAAATATCTTACAATCACCCGCTTTCCATCTCCACCGCACCGACCTATACAATACCTTGACTCAACAACAGAATATGCGCTACCCGCGCAGCACGCGAGCGACAGATAATTATCAGGAACATTTCTATTTTCATTTTTTTAGAGAGAGGTTTTTTTTGTTCCAAAATTCCTTTCCGGAAACGTTGCGTCACATCCTCATATTTATAGCATTCTATTTTTTTCGTCTTCTTTGGAATTTGAGCTAGAAAACATTTAATTATATTTCCACCGTTGCTCTGTAAAAATTTCCATATATATAGGAGGAAATAAATTGTTTTATTGAACCATTTTCTTAACGCTACTTCCATTGACGGAATATTCTCTAGTTATTAATATAGTGCCGGTTCTAGATATAACATCGTGGGCACAGAGCGTCATCAAGTTATTTTCCTTGTCGTTTATTTTAAAATACTTTTATTTTTAAATGGGCACTGAGGATTGATTTTTTTCAGGGCGCCAGCGATTGTAGGGCCGACCCTGTTTGGAAATGATATAAAGCGGGCCATTTCTTTTAAGACAGTTTGCCCATGCGCAAACAAACCGAAAAATGACCAAAAGTTTATCCAGGTATATGGATAACGCTCATCTATAATTCACTGGATTACGGTTCGCCCTGCCCCGTTAAAAATCGAGAAATCTCCGATGACTTTAGCCTCATTTTCGTGTACTCCAACTCATTAAATTGTTTGTCCTTCGCTCTGGACATATGACCACCGCCTTGACATTTTGCCGATTCTGTTTCAACGGAAAAAGTTGACATTTATTTTCTTGCCAAACAAAACAACAACTCAGTGATTATGTAACGTATGAACGGTTTTTATTGTCTGACTGACTGACTTAATGATTGGCTGGCTAAGTCATACTTCATTAATACTTACAATTCTGCGTTTCTTACAACGGCCAGCCCGACAAAGGTCAAAGTGAGTGGAAGGGGGATGGGGTGGTTGGGCTCAGGTATTTTTCTACGCCCTCTACTTTGTATACCGCCACAGAGGCGTACCTAGGGTAGGGTGGGGGTCCAAATTCGTAAGTCCCCCAACGGGCCCCAGCTTGAGGGGGCCCAAAATAATATTTTTTACATTAAATATCTCATGTCATGGTATCGAATGTCAAAATGCAGGGGCCCCCCAAAGAGGCCAAGCCTCCCTGACCCCCCAAATCCCAAGGTTCGGCACTGCGAGGCCATAATTACAAACTGAACGAACACATGTATTTACGATATTGTCATTAGCTTCATAAACGAAATATCCAAATACTTCTTCAGATTTACAACCACAAATATTTATCTAAATTTCGCCTTTTATTTTTTTTTTATTATTACCGTTATTTAACCAAATATCTGACGTCATTTCAAAAACATTAACAGGCAACACAGATTTTGGTCTAATTGAGAGAAAAATCTGGCCGCCTGTGTGGTGACAGGCCAGGGAAAGGTTGGCGGGAGGGGGGATAAGCAAGGGGAGATTATATTGCCGCAGAGACATGGGCTCTTTAAAGACGTGTGCACATTACGTTCATGGTATGTGTCCTTGTTTGACCCCTTCCCCCCCCCTCCAGTTCTTTTATTGTGTTTGTTTACTGCCTGCTGTCGGGAGTCTCAGGACAAGGAGATGACGGGGAGAGCTATCCCCCCCTCCACAGACACACACACACCCTTTCCCCAAAATCTCCTCCATCATCTCCCTTGTTCATTTTGCCAGATCAACAACAAAAAAAATCGCCCCTTCAAGAGTCTTGTGCTACACACATAGAAAAAAATCCAACGAGTGCCAGATTATAGTTGATAATGTTTTAATTGTCTCAACATTAAAGAGATTTTGAAAATATGTGTGCTACTTTGTGCTACGTTTAAATAGTTTTATTTTTTTTTTGTTAAGCTACTTTGGACCAAAACATTTTGGCAGCACAGCCTTAGTTGGAACATTGCTTGCTAGCACGGACGGTCCAGAAGATAAAATGCCCGAGGTCAACAAGTGTGCGTGTTTGTGTATGTGTGTATTTTAAGTTGGGCGTGAGGGGGGGAGGAGAATGGGGGGGGGGGGACGGAGTGGCCCAGTTTGTCCTCAGTCTGAATTGACCATTCCACGATGCAAGCGACGCCCGTAGCTTGAATTTAAATGTGTTGTTTCAATTCAGACGCGTACCCAGGGTGGGGGAGGGGGGTCCGAATTCGAAAGTACAGCCGGGCCCCAGCTTAAATATTAAGTACACTATTTCTTGTCATGGTGTCAAATGTCAAAATGCAGGGGCCCCCAAAGAGGTCAAGCCCCCCCCCCGGGGCCCCAAATCCCTAGGTTCAGCACTGTTCTAATTCCTGTTTTTTTTTCTTTTTTTTTTCCTTTAAGATGCATAGCACCATTTATCTGTGTGTTTGCCTGTGTGTTTGCCTGTGTGTTTGCCTGTGTGTTTGCCTGTGTGTTTGCCCTTAGATCCGGTAACCAGCATCTATATTTAAGTCATGTTTACCCCTGGCCTATACAAACTTCCGATTCCTTTTATGAAATGTTTCTATATTGATGGAATAAAATTTAAATGAATATGTTGTGTGAGGGTGGGTGTTTACATGAAAACTCGAGAAAACAGAACGAGAAACAAATCCTTACTCCGAAACAAAAATGCAGATTCCCCCCCCCCTCTCTCTCCACATAAATATTAAACTAACCCTGACACAATCAGGAGATAGCAAGATAAGATAATTTGCTAAGATAGTGGGCTAAGATGGTGTCATAAGATAGTGTGCTAAGATAATGTGCTAAGATAGTCGGCTAGGATAGTGTGCTTAGATAGTGGGCTAAGATAGTGTGCTAAGATAATGTGCTAAGATAGTCGGCTAGGATAATCTGCTAAGATAGTGGGCTAAGATAGTGTGCTAAGATAGTAGGCTAAGATAGTGGGCTAAGAGAGTGTGCTAAGATAATAGACTAAGATAGATTGGTAAGATAAATTTGGAATGTACAAAACCTACCTGCTAAATTCAAAGGTGAGGTGATTGTGTTGAAGATAGTCATGTTCACATGAAGTATATTTTAGCCCCGCCCCCCCAATCAAAGGCACATTTGGGGGGCCCTAGTCGAAAACACGTTACAAAGGCCCCAGCTTGAAGATACAGGGCGCCGAATAATCTAAAAAAAATATTCGACTCTATGACATCCACCAACTGTTTCAATCATTTAAGCCCGTGGCCACTGAAATACGCTCATACAGCACTTTTTAATTTCATTTAGCTTTCATTTTGGTTGCATATTTATTTAGTTTCATTAATTTGCTTAATCAGTGGCTAAGTATTTCTTTAGGATGACGTCATCAGCCGGATATCTAGACGTACGCCGTATGCAGCGTGTATATCCCCCCCTCGTCTACTCGCACACCTGCGTGTTTATTTAATTTATCGCCTGCTTTCCCTTTTTTTTCCCCCCTCTTGACTCACACTTGTGTTTATTTAGCTACATTAAGATCTTGATTCTTGTGTGATTTTAACAAGAAACACCGCCAGCATTCTGTTGTTGATGTTTTGTAGTTTATTCCTTCTGCATACAACAATTCTATGTAGTGCAAGAGTAAGACCCTCCTGTTCAGTGACAACATTGGTTTATCTCATCTTAGATTCAATTTTTCTTCCTCTTTTTGCCTGTGGTTACTCATCTGTAGTCTGGCGATGCTAAGTCTTGTTTTATTTCTTATTCTGCGCACCCAGTTAGGGCAGCCGCGAGGGTGGAATGGAGATGAAGAGGAGGGGGGGTGGGGGTTGGAAGCCCCCTTATGGGTGCGGTCGGAAACAGGAAATGGGTATACAAAGGATTATCAATATGCGTGTATGTGTGTGTGTGTGAGTGTGTATGACACATAAGACAGACAGATAGATAAACAGACAGACAGCAGATAGATAGATAGAATTAGATAGCTTAGATAGATTAGATGTATTAGACTAAATTAGATTAGATTAGATTACATTAGATTATATTAGATAGATAGATAGATAGATAGATAGATAGATAGATAGATAGATAGATAGATAGATAGATAGATAGATAGATAGATAGATAGATAGATAGATAGATAGATAGATAGATAGATAGATAGATAGATAGATAGATAGATAGATAGATAGATAGATAGACTAGATTAGATTAGATTAGATTAGATTGATAGAGAAAGATTAGATTGATAGATTATATAAATACATTATATAAATATATTAGATAGATTAGATAGATAGATTAGATAGATAGATACACTCACACACAAATAATTAATCGCGAACTCCTTGATTGGTTCAGGCGATGTGCATGTTTTATTGCACTAGAGCCATTGTAACCTCTGACCTTGATTTACGTTGGCGAGCACAGCGAAATACCTCATCAAGATACCCGGGACCCCCCCCCCCTCCCCCCCAACATGCCACTGGAAAAAAGAAAGAAAATAAAAACAAAAAGAGGAGATAACCACTCGTTTTTTGTCTGTCTAACGTAATTGCCTCCCTTACTCACTCGATCCACCAGTAGTACCTCCCCTATCTCACGCACTCACGTACATCACCCTTATACATGACGTGATCCCAACCGCGAGACATACAAGAAGAGGTAAAAAATCTCAACAGGTAAAAAAATGTAAGTATCAGAGCAGGTACAGTCGAGAGATTCCCAAGCTGGTATTCTTGGTGTGAGGTAAGCAAACAATGTGAGGGGTTGGGGGGTTGTGGGGAGGGGGAAGGAGTTGAAATGGTATAAGGCAGCGGTTCCCAAAAACTCGTTTTTTTTTTTTGCGTCTGTACCCCAAAAGGGTGCGAAAGTATATCCGCCGGTACCCCCTGACACGTAAGTTCTTCAAAGTGTAAAAAAAAAAAAAAGTTCCCTAACGGGCCATCGGGGCAGATGAAGTGTAGAATGCATCTGTTTCTATAACCTCGGCATATAAAAGGGATTGTGTGGTTAGCACAACGCCCAGCCGCCTTTACTTCCCCCAACTTAACGTCAGGTGATCCATTTAAAGCTGGGTGGACCTGTGGGACGACTTTGAAACAAATTTCACCTGGAAAAATTCCCCATGGTTCGCACCGAGGATCGAACCCAGGACTCTCAGGTCGACACCATTCGGCCATCCTTCCCACTCTTCAAAGTGTTGGGTTGTCTTAAAACGAAAAAAAAAAATATATATATATATATATGACTCTGCCTACCGCCACATAAGCTTTCTCGTACCCCCCCCTCCACCCTCGGGGTAGGCTTACCACCGGTTGAGAACCGAGGGTATAAAGGGGTGGGGAGGGTAGGGGTGGGCTGAATGCTGACCTCATCGGAAGGGTTACAGAAGCTTTAACTTGAGAGGTTCGCATTGATGCCGTTCTTTGTTGTTGGAAAACGTTGTGTGTGTGTGTGGGGGGGGGTTGGGCGTTGTTTTGTTTATTGGTCATTAATTTTTATATTTTTTTTCGTTTAAAGTTCTTATCAATACGCTTTTTTAAAACTTTGATTACGTCATCGTCGTCTGTATTGAGCGGCGCAGATAAACAAATCTAGCATAGGAAGTCGAGAAGATAGGTTTGATAGTTCACACCAAACAATAGTTTCATGTTACCATAAATGTGTTGGTGGCCCAGCAATTTTTTAGCGTCTATGGAAACACACAAAAAAATCTGATTGATCGTAGCTCATTTATCAGGTGCGATCTGTTGTGTCCGCCATTTTCGATAGTTTAGAATTTCCAACTCTCAAAGGGCTATGTATCTGTTTCTACAGTATCCCGACTTTTGTCAGATTTTCAACGCGGTCAGCTTTCGTCCATTGTTCCAAGAAGGTAAATAAAACCCGGTGCATTAATTTTTTTTAGTTGTGATTCTATGAATTTGTTTCGTTATACACTCGCAGGGCTGAATGAACCACCAGGATAATAAGGCTTAAGCCTTAGGCCCTGAACAAAATTCGGCCCACGTTTAACAGTTAAACTCATATTTGTGAAATGTTTTGTTCGCAATATTAAGTTGTTTTTTTTAATACATTTCGCAACAAGCCTTAGACCCACAACACCCTTAATCCGGCCCTGTATGCATGGAGCCTGTTATAATTAGTAAGTGCCGTCGAGTGGACTGATGATCGTGCGATAAAGCCTGAAGGTACCTGGTTCGATCTCCGGTGAGGACCAAGGAAATTTGTTCAGGTCTTGGCTCAAGTTCCTGATATATTTCCCGTGGTGCCTCCATGGCCATTGCACTATCAGCTATGGTGGGGATGAAAGAAGGGCACCATAAAAAACCGTCCCATCAGTGGTATATAGGATCTAAGAGATTTTTCATCTCATCAGACATCACACATCTACTGATCGAGAATCGAACTAGCGACTTCCATGACGCTATTTGGACTTAAAAGTTCCCTACCTTAGCGTCTTCTATGATTGAGACATGAAGACTTTTAGAATTGACTGGTATTTGTACAGATTAAAAAATCTTAAAGCAATGAGAGAAATATATTGTAGTTTCGTCAGCCCATCTTTTATATGGTTTAATTAAATTTTCAGAGACATTGTGCATGAGAGGAAGAGAGAGAGAGAGAGAGAGAGATAGATAGATAGATAGATAGATAGATAGATAGATAGATAGATAGATAGATAGATAGATAGATAGATAGATAGATAGATAGATAGATAGTTTGATTGATAGATAGATAGATAGAGAGAGAGAGAGAGAGAGAGATCCCCCCTCCTTTTCATTTTTGAGCTTTTCTCCCTTGGACAGTTGTATCAACTCACATGATCTATTTAGGCAATTCTGCATGCACATAATCAGCGATTATCTCTTGATGATTGTCTACACTCTGCTGCCATAAATTTTCACAATCTAAGTCATGCAGATTTCGTTTTAACGAACTCGTTGTATCGATCTATATTGTAACCACCAAAATTAGAATTTACCACAATTACGAAACATATTTTTTTTCCGGACGGCACACGGCGTTCATCTTTGAATACAAATGACGAGAAGGTAATTTTTTTTTCCTTCACTCCCTTTTACCCTTCTGGGTTTTCCCGAATTCTCATCTAATGAATATTCATGAAAGTCTTACAGACGGCTGTATAGCAGACGACACGCGAAGGAGCTATCGTAATAATGGGTGAGTTGGAGTGAATGCAAGAGGACCGTTCAATTGGACAGGCTAACTAGAAAACCGTGAAGCCCCCCCCCTCCCTCACCCCATTGCATTTGGGCCACCTTCCAGCTTTACTTTCTGGAGCAAAGATGGGCTAGGCTTCCCCCCAAATACATCTAGAAGTTTCTGCCCATCATCTCCTCGATAGAACCTAACAACAGAACCGTTCTTCCGAAAAAAAAGGTAAACTAAGTGGACCACCCCACTGCAAAAGAGGACCTGTGAGGAGACCACCAATGGGACGGTTGTTGTAGTGATCATCTTTCATCCCCACCATTAGTAGAGAGTGTGTGGTGTGGCTTGGCTGGTACTACAGGAGATAGTGTTAAGTGATGAGAGGCGAATTTAAGGACGGGCTGCACAGGTTGCGCGCTCGGGGAGCCTCCAAATATTTAGGGGCCCAAACAGAGCCCCACATTTTAACGCTTTTATGTCAGCCTTTCTTCAAGGGAGGGGGGGGAGGGGCAATATTTTCTTCTGCGCCCGGGGCATCATGTACTGTAGGTCGGCACCAGTAAGTGACTGAACTTCTTGACTGATGTCAGATATTTAAACTCGTTGGATCAGTGAATTGTCACTATGACTTGAAAAAGGTCAAAAGTTTGTGTGGGGGGGTGGTTAGGGGTTCAGCAGGGATCGAACCCGGTACTTCCAGGCCGACAGCCTCTCGTTTTAACCCCGCACGACCACGGCTTGCGTCCCCCTGCCTTTATATAAAAAAAATGGTAATGTGTCTCTTGTATCAGCTTTCTTACTGTGTATTATCTCCCTCTTCTTGACCTAGAATTTAAGATTTCATTGGATTCAAATTGTTTACTTTTAAAATTTACCCTTTTTGAAAATGAACTCATCCAAGACACAAACACACACTCACACACTCATACACACACACACACACACACACACACAACAGACCTACTTCTTCGCATCTGTTCTATCCAGAACATCCAACGCAACCAACTAAATTAAAATTTTATTTTCTCTGGGAATTTCCTTACCCAACCCATCATCTCCTCCCCCCGCCCAACCATGACTCCCATCAGTCTATATTGGTAAGGAGATTGTAGCACTCGCCGGCTGAAAGTCAATAAATCCGAATGGCCCATGAACCCACCCTTCCCCCCCACCCCGCTCCCAACCCTTCTGTCACAATGTATCAGACGTAATTGATCAGTGACCAAAACACAGAGCTGTTGAGGTTGTTGGGCATACAGTAGCATCATCTGACCACTCACTGCTGGTCTGGCTTCTTTCTTTTTTTTTTTGTTTCTTAAATATTAAAAACCACCGATAATGTCCACCGTTTTAATGCCACAAGGTGGCCAGTTGTGTCCATCGGTAAACCCTTGGCCTGGTTTGAAAAAACGTAAGACGTTTGTTATTGTTATTCCATCTTGTGTTATGTTTTGTAGTAAACATAATCAACTGCTCTATCAAATCTTTTAAGGGAAGGGTGGTCGTGCGGCATACTGACTGAACTCATAATCCAGTGACGCCGCCACAAAATCTGGGACTCTGCGAGTAATCTCAGATGTTTGTTGTTACTTGTGATATTTCAATCTCAGATGTTTGTTGTTACTTGTGATATTTCAATCTCAGATGTTTGTTGTTACTTGTGATATTTCAATCTCAGATGTTTGTTGTTACTTGTGATATTTCAATCTCAGATGTTTGTTGTTACTTGTGATATTTCAATCTCAGATGTTTGTTGTTACTTGTGATATTTCAATCTCAGATGTTTGTTGTTACTTGTGATATTTCAGTTGGTTCTCCAACTTTTACGACTCGCGGCCCAGTTTTAAAAAAAAAAATAACAAGTTTTGTTTTTTTCCGCGAACCTCCTACAAAGAGAACAAAAGAATATAAGAAATAAATAAAATCAATTGTATGTAAATATATTTGTAGATAGATAGATAGATAGATAGATAGATAGATAGATAGATAGATAGATAGATAGATAGATAGATAGATAGATGGATGGATGGATGGATGGATGGATGGATGGATGGATGGATGGATGGATGGATAGATAGATAGATAGATAGATAGATAGATAGATAGATAGATAGATAGATAGATAGATAGATAGATAGATAGATAGATAGATAGATAGATAGATAGATAGATAGATAGATAGATAGATAGATAGATAGATAGATAGATGGATGGATGGATGGATGGATAGATAGATAGATATATAGACAGACATGCAGATAGATTGGATTAGACATACAGACAGACAGATAGATAGATAGATAGATAGATAGATAGATAGATAGATAGATAGATAGATAGATAGATAGATAGATAGATAGATAGATAGATAGATAGATAGATGGATGGATGGATGGATGGATGGATGGATGGATGGATGGATGGATGGATGGATGGATGGATGGATAGAAAGATAGATAGATAGATAGATAGATAGATAGATAGATAGATAGATAGAAATGCAGATAGATTGGATTAGACAGACAGACAGACAGACAGACAGATAGATAGATAGATAGATAGATAGATAGATAGATAGATAGATAGATAGATAGATAGATAGATAGATAGATAGATAGATAGATAGATAGATAGATAGATAGAACCACTATGACATTTCATTAAGTTCACTCCCTTGAATCATTGGTAACAATTTTACTTTCAAAAGTTTTTTTTTAAAAGAAAATCGTCCAGACAACGTGCATAGCGAAAAACATATTAGCGGGACTATTATAAGTATTTACTGGTTTCAACAGACAACAGACAGATATTGTGTTCTTGGTCTGCTCTTGGCTAAACAAAAGTGCAATGATTGGTCGTCGTCATGATCAGCTGGATTCTCCCCATCCCCGTCCACCTCTGCCACCACCGCCACCATCACCAACCAGCATTGTCCAGCAAACATTTCCGGCTACCGAGCTGGTCAGAAATCAAACAGTCATTACACTCAGAAAACTGTGCTCCGTCGTCTTGTGGTCATCTCGCTGCTAATATTGACCACTTCGTCTTTGATAGTCTTCCCTCCCCCCCCCGCCCCTCCTCCCCCGCCCCATTTCTCCCCGCTTCATTTCTAGGACTTTAGACTTTCGTATTTTCAACACGTCTGCATCTCCCACTTCCCTTTTCCTCCCCTACCCCTTTCTTCTTTTTTTTTATTTAATGCCGCCAAAATACACACCTCATTGCCGATTCGCCTTTTTTATGCAAATGTCCCACTGGCTTCCTTCCCCTGTTCCTTAGCAACCTTTATGGGATTTTCCCCCTTTCTGATCATCGCTCAACTATCCTAATATACATTGAGTTTAGAAAAATTTGCTGACCGCTATGTTTCACTCTAGACATGATTCATCACTCCATGTTGTTTTAAAATAGAGGCGGACTTTGTTCAGAAGAGGCCCCAAGCACAGAAGAAAAATGTTGGACCCTGTAAAATATATATTACTATATGGGCTCTATGGGGGCCCTCAATAGGGCAGGGTTTCAGGAGCTCGCCCGATGCGCCCGTCCTTGAATCCGTCTTTTGTTATATATAATCCATGGTTAGATATAATGTAGCGTATTGCAATCAACTACATTAATACAACATGTAATTCATTGTAAACAAGCCGTATTTGTGTTTGTTTGTTTTTTTCAAACTCTTGTGATTCCTGTCCTGGATTATAGAGACATTACCAGACTGTCCATATGGAGGTAATAGGTTTGCTATCAGAAAGAGGAATAGCTGTTTGTGTGTGCCAGTAGCTGGCATTCGGTGGTGGCAACTATGGCCCTCGCCCATGGGCCCCCCGAGTCTGATGAGGGGGCTCCCAGACAGGAGCGTTGTGACGCGTTAAGTACAACTATCCTATGAGTCGCTCAACCCCAGCGCCCGTCCAGCACCTTCTCTGGTTTGTTTACTCGGAACGCTCGGAACGCATTCATTTCTAATGAAAAATTTTATTTCACCGATTCAGAAATGAATAAATTAAAATAAAATTGACGAGATTAACGAGAGTTGCATTTTCACAAAAAGAAAAAAGGTAGTTTTAAATAAAAAAAATGGAATAATTACGTTAACAACTTGGGGGGGGGCACCTCTAGCTGTATGTTTTAATGGGGGGGGGGCGGGGCTCAATCAAAAACTTTCATCTATCGGGGGCCACTGAATCTCGAGAGGTGAGTACCTCGCACCTTTAAAAACTAGTGAAAGTTCCGCATTTAGAATGTAGAGTCAAGTTACAAGGTGTTAAATTTGAAAGACAAAAAAAAAAAACACGAATAAAAATAAATATATGTAAGAATAAATACCAGCCACACAACATAGTTCGGCTTAAACAACATAAATCTAGTCACAGGCTACGTATGTAAACTGACCAATAGTAGGATGCAAAGATACTCATAGACAGAAATAGTTGACTGCATCAAAAGAAGTGCAAATGTCATTTTCATATATATATATATATATATATATATATATATATATATATATATAAGTTTGTGTGTGTGTGCGTGTGTGTGTGTGTACGTGTAATTATATTCAAACGTTTTGCATAATTGACATGTTTCCAAGAGAGCAGTTGCTTGCAGTCAATAACTCGACCTTTGACAAGTTTCTAAACATTGTGAAGACACGAGGGAGGTGAAATAAACCGCGCATCCAGCCCAATTTTCCTTCTGCCCCTGACCTATGTAAAACACATTATCTCTCTGAATGTGTCACGGGAAAATTTTTTCAATGTTTCATAACATGAGCTAAGTAATTTGGGAAAAAAGTTTTATTTTCAAATGTAAAATTGAAACTTTAGACAACTTGAAAATAATGTTAGTTTTTTTTTTGTTTTTTTTTTAAACTTAAACATGATAACATGGGCCGTTATTATAAAAAAGGCAAACTAAACTATTTCAAGGGCGTACATAGGGGAGGGCCCCATGTTTTTGGGATTATATTTTGCGGGTTTTTTTTTTAAATGACTAATATGACAGTTGGAGGTTAGATCGCACTTTTGCTGACAAAGTATACCGGGGATCACAATATCAGACATCGCAATATCCGAGATCGAAATATCAGACATCGCAATATCAGGGTACGCAATATCAGGGACCGCAATACCAGGGACCGCAATATCAGGGATCGCAATATCAGGGATTGCAATATCAGGGATCGCAATATCAGGGACCGCAATATCAGGGATCGCAATATCAGGGACTGCAATATCAGGGATCGCAATATCAGGGATTGCAATATCAGGGATCGCAATATCAAGGATCGCAATATAAGGGATCGCTATATGTGCCAAGCGTTGACCTTGATAGCGCTAGGTCCCCAAAATGTTCCCTTTGCTTACGGCCCTGTAAAAAGTAATATCGTCTCTGCAGACACAACTGCAGTGCTAATCCTCTGCAAGGTTAAAAAAAATCACTGAGATCAGTATTGGAAAAGAAATCTATCACGCAAGCGTAAATTCATTGGCAGTTCAATACCATCCAGTATGGTGATATAAATAAATAAATAAATAAATAAATATATATATATATATATATATATATATATATATATATATATATGTAACATGAAATATAGACAATTAACCGACATTTAACAATAGAATGTGCAATGCTGACATCCTTTTGACAAACTTACAATAGAGAAAGAAAATAACAGCATAATTTTCCTGTGTGGAACTATGGACTGTTCAATTACATATCTCAACACATTTATGGTTCAGTGCTGTTGGTTTGTCTTAATATTTTACTGTCCATCTATCTTATGCTCTTCCAAAATACACTCTTTCATTTAGAAATGTGGATGTGGAGACTCGACATCAGAAATCAAGGAAGAGTCGGATTTTTGTTTTCTTGAAAAATAGTTTTTTTATTCCATTATTTATTTGTGTTAAGAGACAGTTTATGTCTTTCTCTCTATCACTGTCCTGATCTTTCTTGTTCACTGTATTTTTTTATGCCTGTATTCTCTCTCTCTCTCTCTCTCTCTCTATATATATATATATATATATATATATATATATATATATTTATACATATACACTGTATAATCTCTGCCTCACTAATCTCTGCCTCACTAATCTTTATCTCACTAATCTTTATCTCACTAATCTCTGCCTCACTAATTTCTGCCTCACTAATCTTTATCTCACTAATCTCTGCCTTACTAACTTCTGCCTCACTAATATTTATCTCACTAACCTCGGCCTCACTAATCTCTGCCTCACTAATCTTTATCTCACTAATCTCTGCCTCACTAATTTCTGCCTCACTAATATTTATCTCACTAATCTCTGCCGCACTAATCTCTGCCTCATTTCTTTTTTTTTTTCCTCCGATCATCTTTTACTCTTTACCACATTTCTTTCACTGTCTGCCTTTTTTCCTTTAGTAATCAATCCCCAAAACCTTTAGTTTCTACTGCGGCTAGACTACCAGGGGGGGGCGGAGGAAGCGGGGGAGGGGAGGGGGAGTCATATTTCTGACAGGTCATGAATGTATTCCGTGTTCAGAATAAATATTCAGAGAAAGAATTCTTTTTTTTTAAATGTCACATTTAGACTTCTGCCCAGTTTTTATCAATTTATTATTTAGAAGTTCTGTTTTTGTTCGTCACTGTAAGATGTATATTTGTTCAACCAACAAGTTCACGAAATATTCAGTTCAATACAAGTCCAACTCTGACTTGTCCCATGTACACAGGGGATTATAGAAAACATTGACAGACGTAAGGAAATTAAAGAGGCGTGAAGATTGTGTCAGTGTGTGCAACAAAGTCTTGGGAGGGAGAGAGAGAGAGAGAGAGAGAGAGAGTGTGTGAGAGAGGGGGGGGAGAGAGAGAGGTGTCTGATTCTATTGTTAAAAAAGAAAATCAATAACGTTTAAGTTTACCACAGCCCTACAACTTGTAGATTCACAGTTTAAAACCCAGACATACAACTTGTAGATTCACAGTTTAAAACCCAGACATACAACTTGTAGATTCACAGTTTAAAACCCAGACATACAGAAAAGGTGGGTTATGAATAAATAAGTCAAGATGTTTCTGGAAAATAAGACAGACGACCTCTGTGTATAATATTATTGCGATAAACTGTGTGAGTGTTTGGGGGTGGGGGTGTGGGTGTGGGCTAGGGAGAGATTCTGACTCACACGACTGGTGATATACAACTTGTCCATTGGGTGTGTGTGTGAGGTAGGAGGGATTGGGCGGGGGGGGGGGGGTTGTCATATTCTTCTCACTCTATTTTATGCCCAAATATGGCCCGAACTATCTACACTGGAATAGATTTTATTTTATTTTTTCTTTAAATGTCGCTACATACTAAACAGGCCATAGAACACGGTGAATGGAGCAGCCGGTACAATACTCCGGGAAATATGGATCTTTTTATCCTGATATTATCTATATACTTTGGGAGATATCTAGATATAACATTTTTTTTTAATTTATCAAATAAAAGATCTGGATAATTTTATGTGTTCATTTATTTGTAAAATTTTGATTATTTTTTATGTATTTAGTATAATCCATATTTTGTTAATATATATTTTCTGGATAAGTCTCAAGAAAGTAGTTGGCAGCTCTGTTCCGTGGTACAAGAAGCACAAGGAACATTGGTGAATGTTTGCGTTTGATTGCTAGGAAATATGTGATTGACAAGAAATGAGACAAGATGGGTGATTGTTCAGGATTCGGTCAGTGTGTGTATGTGTGCGTGATTTATTTAGGTTGTTGTGTGGAAGTAGATGGTTGAATAGGTTTATGTTAGAATTGTGGGTGATTGGATGGCTAGCGAGTAGATGATTGGATGATTTTGTGAGTGATTTCACGAGCATAGGTAATCACACTGTTTAGTTTTTTTTAAAGTTAACTATTGTGTGGGTGATGGTATGAAAATAACTGTTTGTGTGTGTGATGGTATGAAAGTAACTGATCGTGTGGTGATGGTATGAAAATAACTGTTTGTGTGGGTGATGGTATGAAAATAACTGTTTGAGTGGGTGATGGTATGAAAGTAACTGATCGTGTGGTGATGGTATGAAAATAACTGATCGTGTGGTGATGGTATGAAAATAACTGATCGTGTGGTGATGGTATGAAAGTAAATGATTTGTGTGTGATGGTATGAAAGTAACTGATTGTGTGTGTGATGGTATGAAAGTATTGATTGTGTGTGTGTGATGGTATGAAAGTAACTGATTGTGTGTGTGATGGTATGAAAGTAACTGATCGTGTGGCTCATTGGTGTGACAGTAAATGATTGTGTAGGGAAGTCAGTGAATAAATGAAACATTTCCCTCTATTCAAATAAGGCTCAATTAAAAAAAATAAAACACGTTAATCTGTAATGCACAAAGACTGAAACCAAGTTCATATGAAAAATCCCCGGCAAGAGATCGTATCTAAGGCCCATAACTTGATGCCATAAGTCGACCTCAGCCATAAATCGTTGGCCGAGATAAGGTGCGAAATATTTACCTCTAATTAGTCAGTGTGTTATCGCCCCTCATTTTTGACCCTCGCGTGTGTGTGGGAGAGAGAGAGATTGCTAATTAAACAAAAGTTGGACCGTAATTAAAAGTTCGGTTGTTTTAGTAGCACTGCATGGTGTGGTGGTGGGGTCGGGGTGGGGGGTGGGGGATGGGAGGGGGGTAGAAATAACTGTCGACCGGATGAATAGGATGCACCATGACAATTGTGGCGCAGTGTGGCTCTTCATAGAGCTTTTCTTTTTTTGCGGCTCCCGGCGGGCCAATTGTTGTTGTTGTTGTTGTTGTTGTTGCTGCTGTTGTTGTTGTTGATAAATGACTATACAGAGTCGAAACTAATTCAATGAAACAGAAAAATGGTGGTGGAAAATAAATAAATAAATGAAATAATAGATACTGTTTAACTGAAATGCGTTAACCACAAATAAGAGCCGCTAGCCGATCTAGGAGCCGCATTAGAGCCACCGTTAACCTATGCATAATAACGTGCCACATTAAAAGTTTGTTGACCTAATTGTGTGGTAAGCAGAATGTTTCACGTGCAGACTTTGATAAACACATTGTCGTATTCAACGTAATGTCTAGATGTAAAATGGAAGCATGTACACATGTATTAATGTGTGAACGACCTGTAATAATGTGTAAACGGCATGTAAAATGGAAGCATGCAAACATGTAATAGTGTGTAAACGACATGTAATAATGTGTAAATAACGTGTAATAATGTGCAAACAACATGTAATGATGTGTAATGATGGAATCCGTATAGAATGGTCCAACTGCTTTAGCGTGTGTTATACACAATGTGTGTTCGTGCAATTAGTTGATACTGTGTAAGCGTAACGTTAACATCCCGTTACAATCTGTACAGCGGATTGGTAACCATATAAACGATTTATATGAAACATTCCTTCTTAAGGCTGTATAACCGTAAATTACTGACACATATTTGGAACTTTTCTAGAGAGACAGTTTTTATGCTTCTGTGCCGGCCTTCCCTGTAAGCTGTGCTCGTGTGAGCGCGTGCACATAACACGCATGGATCACGCACTTATTTCAACAGAATACACAAGTATTATTATGTATAAAAAGCATATATGTTGTTAAGCCAAATTACCGCACACAGCCTTCGAAAAATTAGATTATAAGGGAACTTTAGTTCTTCGCTATAGATTAGATGAAAATACAGGAACTTTTTGTAGGTGCTACAGATGGAACTGAGCTTCTAAACCTAGCTTAGTTGTTGTTTTTTTTTTTGTTTAAAATAATAATAATTGCTTGTTTTATCAATTATTGTTGTACATTCCATAGATACGCTACGAATAAACATAAAGTCTAATACAAGCTCCCTCCCTCTCTCTCTCTCTCTCTCTCTCTCTCTCTCTATCTCTCTCTCTCTCTCTCTCTCTCTCTCTCTAAATATGAAAAGATGTGTTCTTGTTCACTACAGAAACTTTTTCTATGATGGAGGTCGTGACAGTACCATCTATCAAGATGAGTTTGGGGGGGGGGGGAGGAAGGAACGGGGTGGACCAGGAAGAGGAGGGGGAGGGGGGGTTCATGGCAACAGGTCTGGCTGAGTCAGGATTAGATGGCGCTTGGGGGTCGTCGTATAGTTGTTTTTTTTTCCTCAGTCCATCTCATGGCCGAAAGAAGAAACACAACCTTTCTTCAAATCTTCAAATGTTTCTCCCCCTCCCCCCCCCCAAACAGCTCAAAGGGCTTTTCTCTCTCCTTTCTCTCTCTCCTCTCTCCCAGTCTCTCCACTCATCTCTCCCCTCTCTTTCTCCCCTTTCTCCCCTTTCTCTCTCCTCTCTCCCCAGTCTCTCCACTCATCTCTCCCCTCCCTTTCTCCCCTTTCTCTCTCTCCTCTCTCCCCCAGTCTCTCCTCTCTCCTAACTCACTCTCCTCTCTCCCTTTTCTCCTCTCTCTCCAGTTCCCCTCTCCTCTCCTCTCTTTCTCTCATTTCACTCTCCTCTCTTCCATCTTGCCTCACTCTCTCCTCTCTCCTCTCTCGTCTCACTCTCTCCTGTCTTTCTCCTCCCTCTCTCTCTTCCACTTCTTCTCTCTTCACTTCCTCTCTTCTCTCCTCTTTCTCTCTCACTCTTTTTCTTCTTTTTCTCTGTCTCTCTTTACTCTACCCTTGACCTATGACCCCCATTCCTCACATTTATAGTTCCTTTCTTCTCGCCTTTCTCATCGTTTTTAACAAACAAAAAAAAGAGAATATAATATAGCCTATACACACTCGGAAAGAAAAAAATATAAAGTAGTGAGTTACTGTTCTTGTGTGAGTTAATGTTCTTGATCTGTGGCCAGACGGACAGCGAAAGTAATCGATAAATTTGTCATGTGCTTGGTTTGAATAAAGCAAACAAAAAAAAAAGTACTCGATGATTCAAACAAAATTTCCAACTGACGCTCTCAGTTTTGGTCACTGTGTTGATGGAAGTGCGCTAAGGGAAATATTTATAAGTACAAGATATTGAATGATTAAGGAGTGAATGAGATGGAAGAAGTCGAGTGGGCCATTCTCTCACTGGTCAGTCGACTATTGTTTATTGGACATTTATGAGTATGGTTAAGCCCGTCCCTCCAGGCGATATGGAGAATTCGCCTGGGCTCGCGCGCGTCATCTTTGGTAACG
>JAGDYQ010000091.1:1843725-1846225 GCA_021962125.1 Bulinus truncatus | reverse complement strand
CGTTTTTGTCAAGCAGAGTTGCCTGCCCAGTGGCTCATGAAACTGACACAACTGTCACAGCGCATGTGCAGACTTACCTCCTCCTCCCGTCGACGGAAAATTCACACAAATGTGTTGAATTTCATTTATTTTATTTGTTATTAAAGCTCTTTGTCATCTTTTGCTTTTCTTTCATTACCAAGTCAACGTGAGTCAGTCATTTCTCAATGTGAGTCATTCATTTCTCAACTTGAGTCTGACGATAGTACCTTACCTAGATTGTATGCGATTGGAATAATTTTGGTTAGAACGGCAACAACGAGCATTTCAAGAGCCAAAAACGTGTTGACGATGTGTCACGGGTTGATTTCTGTCCTACATCAGGCAGAATTATCTGTGATTTTCCTGGTCAATTTGGTGCAAAACGATTCAAATAATTAGAAGAGAAACAAAAAAAAAATAGAAGCGCGTTGGCGTGAGATCATGAGAGTATTGCCAGAGAAGACTTCCGCCAAATAAATATGTAGAAATATGATTGAATGGCTCCATATGGCTGCTATTAGTGCCAATAGCCGGGATAATTTTTGTTTCCAGTGTACAAAAATTAATGACACATTTTTTTTAAGACCATATTCATGCGAAGTCGTGTAACTTGGAGTAATGTTACATTTATTGTATACCGCCATTGTTTTGTTGACTGGCGCTTTGAGCAGGGCCGCCACTATAGAAAAATCCTGGCCACTGACAACTGCGCCTTTCCGCCTGCGGCGTTGGTGGGAGTAATGCGGCTGCTCAGGGCGTAGAACTAGGAAAAAGGGCGCCAAATTAACACTGTTAAATGTTTTTGTTCATTTTTTTTCAAATTAGTAGGAAGGCGCCAAAAAAACTTTAACTAGCACAGGGCGCCACAATAAGAAACTCGCCAATCTGGCAACACAGGTTGCCCCCCCCCCCAACCAGTACAAAATATTAAGACTGGCCCAACTTGGAAGAATGCCTCTGGCTTAAACGGTTATTGCTGATTATTCATGACGTTTGACTTCATGTTGGATGTTTTTCATTGGCTGGCAATGTCGATCTTTGTTCCCTTCCTAACACAAAGGTTGACAGGACTAATCCAATGGGTTGCCGCCCGTTGTACAAAATCCAAACGGCATGCCTTGTCATTGTAAGTTATTACCAACTGCGCTACCTTCCCCCCCCCACTACCTACCAACAGGCCCGTAGCGTGCGGGGGGGTGCAGGGGGCCGCCCCCCGCTGCGTTTTGTCTGTCCGCCCCCCCCCATGCTTATTTGTTCGACTTAGTAAAATGTATTACCTGCCCCCCCTGCTATTGCCTGGCCCCCTGCTGTAGAATGTCTGCCCCCCCCCCGCCCTGTAGAATTTTCACGCTACGGGGCTGCCTATCAATGACGTAAGAAACATTATAATCGAAATGCTGACCCATTCCCTGTGCCAAAAAAAGCGCTTAAGTAAGCAGATGCTGTCCCTTGTTGGCCTCGTAAGCCAGTGTACAACTGTACAGTTACATCATAAGCGTGCCCGGCGCCCTAATTTCACAAAAGGGCCAGCTCAAATCCCACTTTACATTTCTTTTACAAAATTTGAAACTTTTATTCCATATGTGAAACAACTAATAAAATAATAGCGATTTGGGTTCTGCGTTAAATCGAAAGTAAAGAATTAATACAACAGTATTCCAGTTTAAAATATAATCATGAAAAAATCGGAACCAAAAAAATAACCTAGCCCACCGATCAAGCATAAGGGGATATAACTCTATGCAAAGGTTTTTTGCAGGGTACAGCTAGTTAATAATATTAACAGTGCATATTTAATGCATATATGTATTTAAAATGTGGGTTAAATGCGTCCGTTTTCTATTTCTTTTAACGCCCGATAATTTTCCCCATGCGCCCGGAGCCTTGAGGCAACTTTAATTCGCCTCTGAATTTAGTCCAGATCTTCCATCTATGATTCACCTCCCTAGCTTTATGTTCATTATTCAGCTTATGATTTGTTTAATTTTGGTTTTTTTTTACTTTTGGGCGTTGCAGGATGTGAGAACCCCGACAGCAGTGTGGGCATCTACGCCTCTGACCCAGGGGCGTACACCGTGTTCTCGGAGGTCTTCGACCCCGTCATCAAAGAGTACCACAAGCTGCCCGAGAAGAAAGGACTCCACCACCCCGTGTGCGACTTCGGTGACGTCAGCAAAAGCAAGCTCGAGGACCTTGACCCCGAGGGCAAGTTCATCATCAGTTCAAGGATAAGGATCGGAAGGTCATTGGAAGGTTTTGGATTCCCGCCCATCCTTACTGCCCAGGTAAAAGAACAAAAGTTGAAGATCAGACCAAAAAAAAACTGTTTATGTCAGTCAAACATTTTGGTTTCATTAACTGAACGCTTAACTGAGACCCGGGCTACCATAGGTCAGTCTCGGGACACCAACCGCCCCCCCACTCCCCGATCACACCCTTCAACAACTGTATACGACGGAGCCCCTAAGGAGAGGGGCCC
>JAGDYQ010000091.1:1824303-1843225 GCA_021962125.1 Bulinus truncatus | reverse complement strand
GCTAACAGTCAGGCATACATAGCTCATAGTCAGCCATATATAGCTAACAGTGAGGCTTTACATAGCTAACAGTCAGGCCTACATAGCTAACAGTCAGGCCTACATAGCTACCAGTCAGGCCAGCCACTCGGAAGAATTACTTATTAGTTGGGGGCTGGGGCCTATAGGGGGCCCATGTCAAAGATTATTAGGAGGACCTAATATTTACAAGTGGATTGAAAGTCATTTTTCGCCACGGGCCCAAGAAATCTATATTTGCCGTGGGCTCCCCAAATGTTCTTTAGCCTAGGGCCCCCACCTGGCAGCACCACCCCCTCCATTTCCTTAAGCCTGGCATTGTCATTGTTAATCCCATGACCAACTCATCACAATCAATAACAAGAAGGTAGAAAGTTACAAATTTAACTATTCATACAAAGCGAAGCAATATTTGCACTGTGTTCCCTCCCCTCGCACATATATTCCCCCCCCCCTTAATACAGCTAAGGGTCGTGGCTGCCAACTATTGGCTTGAAGAATTATCCATAAAACATGGGGGAAAATATCTACCGTATAAAAAGTATATAGCAAAAAAAAAAAAAAAGTTAATAGAAAAAATTATAAATATCTAGATGACAAAAATAAAATTAGCCAGATTTTTTTTTATTTCTTAAGCGTTTGATTACATCCGGGTATCTCCTAAAATATATAAATATGGCTTTAAAATTTAAAAAAAAAACATCCAGATTGGCAGCCCCTGGAGTTGGGTTACTTTCTCATTGGCCACTTCCGCCAGAAAAGGTCTGTTGATAAATATTTACATGTTGAACTATAAAACTTGTCATTTGAAAGAGAAGAGGAAAAAAAATAACACACGCACGCACGAGCGCACACACAACATACAATCGCTCTCTGTTATCCTTCACACACACACATCTCTTCATACATCCTGTTACCTGGATACGTTTGTGTGTGTGTGTGTGTGTGTGTGTGTGTCAGTCAATGGGTGTGTAAGTGTGTGGGTTTGTATGCGTTTCGATGAGACAGTTGAGTGGCTGATGATGTAAACCCTATACGCGGTGTTTTGTCTGCTGAAACTGTGATTTCACGCCGTGCTTAACGCACACCGCTTTTAGTAAGTGATTGCCCCGGTTTGGAAATAGCACCCAGGTCATCTGCAAAAGATAGCATTCCCTGACTGTAAGATACCATTCCCTGACTGTAAGATACCATTCCCTGACTGTAAGATACCATTCCCTGACTGTAAGATACCATTCCCTGACTGTAAGATACCATTCCCTGACTGTAAGATAACATTCCCTGACTGTAAGATAACATTCCCTGACTGTAAGATAACATTCCCTGACTGTAAGATTCTTTCGAAGATGGCCTCACACTGATTGATTGAAATCGTGAATTTCGCTTATCAGTGGCTCATTAGAAACAATGGCCACAGCTTGATGTACATGGAAACAATGATTACAGCTTGATATACACCGAAACAATGGCCACAGCTTGATATACATGGAAACGATGGCCACAGCTTGATATACTTCGAAACAATTGTTACAGCTTAATATACACCGAAACAATTGTCACAGCTTCATATACACCAAAGCAATGGTTACAGCTTGATATACACCGAAACAATGGTTACAGCTTGATATAAGCCGAAACAATGGTTGCAGCTTGGCATATGTCTAAATAATAGCGAAAGCTTGATATGCCACTTTTTACGGCTTGATATAATTGTAAACAATGGTTACAGGTTGATATACCGCTAAACAATGGTTACAGCTGAATAACCCAATGTCTACGGCTGGATACATTTGTAAACAATGGCTACAGCTTGATGTACCGCCAAAGGTGGCTATGATATGCCACGCAGCAGTGCCTACAACTTGATTTACCACGCAGCAGTGCCTACAACTTGATTTACCACACAGCAGTGCCTACAACTTGATTTACCACGCAGCAGTGCCTACAACTTGATTTGCCACGCAGCAGTGTCTACAGCTGGCAAGTACACTTCACCAACAACTTTTTTTACTAAGTAATCGGCTCGACATTAACGCTGCGAGTGAACAGCGTTTTTTCTCTCTCTCTCTCTCTCTACCTGAACTGACGTGACCTACACGGACGGCGCACACCCCTGGTGACCAGTCCACTGGTGCATGACAATGTACCAGCTATGGGTAAAAAATAAATAAATAAATAAATATATATATATATATATATATATATATAAGTCCATCCCTTAGTAATGAAATCAAACAAAAGAACTATTTGTTGTCAAACATGTAAATAAAGATTTGATTGGCTGTTTAAATTCCAGAAAAACGCACAGAACAGTCCTAAACAGGGTTTGTCCACTGCTACATGTCATTGACCATAATAGGTGTGTGTGGGGGGGGGGGCAGGGCCACTGCGAGGGAGGGCGATCCGAACCTTTGACAGGGGGCTCCAGGCCTTAGAGGAATGGAGTGGCTCATCGCTTTCATTTTTTTTTTAAATTTATTATTATTGATATTTTCTTGGGTCGGTGTGTGTGCGTGGGGGGGAGGAGGGTGAGGGTGGGGGTGATAGTATGTCAGGGGAATTACATTTCCTGACGTCCCACAAGAATTTTTTATTCAAAGAGAAAAACAAACAAACACAACAACATTCCAGTGACTATTTGTACTAAAGTTAAGATACGTTTATTCAATTTGAGGATTCTCTATGTAGGCCGCATTCATACCTCACTAGGCGCCCCCGGGCTGGAAGCCCTGATTTAGACACATACATGTTTATTAGAAAGGGAAAAAAATCGTAATTTCACGAATCTCAAGTTTTGGTGCTTTGACTACACTCTGGTGTATTCAACAACCAACAACAAGGGGGTCAAGAACGACAACTTTCAAAATCCCACGGAGTTATCTCAGCATTGTACTTCCTTGCGTACTCTGTGCACTCCACTTATCTCCCTTTTAAATCTTGCAACTTCGGTCGAATGCAACTTTCCATTTCTTAACCTGATATTCGGTTCTAACCCTGTCCTTCCCCCCCCTCACCAACAGCGCGCCACTTACAGTATCTACCAGGTAGGGTACATATTATACATTTGCTTCTCTCAGCAGTCAGGTAGAAGAGCAAAAACAAAAAATGTACAAGTGTCATTGGCAAAATGGCAAGTCACTGACGGAGAGCAGATAACCAGATGCTAAGTTTGGGGGAATTCACATTTAAAATACAGAACTCAGAATTCACATTTAAAATACAGAACTCAGGAATTCACATTTGAAATACAGAACTCAGAATTCACATTTAAAATACAGAACTCAGAATTCACATTTAAAATACAGAACTCAGAATTCACATTTAAAATACAGAACTCAGAATTCACATTTAAAATACAGAACTCAGAATTCACATTTAAAATACAGAACTCAGAATTCACATTTAAAATACAGAACTCAGAATTCACATTTAAAATACAGAACTCAGGAATTCACATTTAAAATACAGAACTCAGAATTCACATTTAAAATACAGAACTCAGGAATTCACATTTAAAATACAGAAATCAGAATTCACATTTAAAATACAGAACTCACAATTCACATTTAAAATACAGAACTCAGAATTCACATTTAAAATACAGAACTCAGAATTCACATTTAAAATACAGAACTCAGAATTCACATTTAAAATACAGAACTCAGAATTCACATTTAAATACAGAACTCAGGAATTCACATTTAAAATAATAGAAATCAGAATTCACATTTAAAATAAGAGAACTCACAATTCACATTTAAAATACAGAAATCAGAATTCATATTTAAAATACAGAACTCAGAATTCACATTTAAAGTACAGAACTCAGGAATTCACATTTAAAATACAGAAATCAGAATTCACATTTAAAATACAGAACTCACAATTCACATTTAAAATACAGAACTCAGAATTCACATTTTAAAATACAGAACTCCAGAATTCACATTTAAAATACAGAACTCACAATTCACATTTAAAATACAGAACTCAGAATTCACATTTAAAATACAGAACTCAGAATTCACATTTAAAATACAGAACTCAGAATTCACATTTAAAATGCAGAACTCAGAATTCACATTTAAAATACAGAACTCAGAATTCACATTTAAAATACAGAACTCAGGAATTCACATTTAAAAATACAGAACTCAGAATTCACATTTAAAATACAGAACTCAGGAATTCACATTTAAAATACAGAACTCACAATTCACATTTAAAATACAGAACTCACAATTCACATTTAAAATACAGAACTCAGAATTCACATTTAAAATACAGAACTCAGAATTCACATTTAAAATACAGAACTCAGAATTCACATTTAAAATACAGAACTCAGAATTCACATTTAAAATACAGAACTCAGAATTCACATAAATGTGCTGAAAAACAACTCAGATTTGGATGAAAGAGAAAAAAAAAAGTTCCCTAAGCCCAAACGGGTCATCGGGCCATAGATGAAGGTAGAATTCATCTGTTTCTATAACCTCGGCATTTGAAGGGATTGTGTGTGGTTAGCACAAAGCCCAGCTGCCTTACTTCCCTAACTATTATGAGGTACCAATTTAAAGCTTTCTAGGGCTTTTGGGACGTGGGAAAATTCCCCATTGATTATCACGTAGGATCGAACCCAGGACTCTCAGGTCGACAGTCGAGCATCTGCACCACTCGGCCATCCGTCCAGCATAAAAAGAAAAGGGATATAATAAACTAGAACGCAGCCATTGCTCACGACATGCAGCCAAAAAAAATGAGACTATGTGCAATTTAATCAACATGAAATAATAAAAAAACAGAAATCAGAAACAAAATAGAAACGAAATAAAAATGAATCACCAGTTTGTTGTAGTGTTGTTTTAAGTCCCAGGTCATATTTTTTTAGTTTCCGTTTTTATTTCGTTTTTAATCATTTTAGTTTTCGTCTAGTTTTAGTCTTGCTGCCCTAATTTTAGTTTTAGTTCTCGTTGACGAAAAGGCAACATTCTTCGTCAATCGAAGGTTTTAGTTTTAGTTTTCGTCAACGAAAACAACACCAGTTTGTTGTATTCTCATTACCCGAGAAAACAAAAGGTTAAGTTTATTCTCACGAAGAAAGATATTTTTTTACCAAAACGATTAACATTGACATAAAAAACGGAATGATTGGTTCATTTGTTTTTTTGCTTGTGGTGAATTTAATCAGTTAGTGAGTGAATAAATCTTTTTTTTGTTTTAAATTAAAAAAAAAATGAAAGAGAATGTAAAGCAGAAGACAGCTTTGTGCATGAAAGTGTTATTTGTTTTAAATTAAAAAAAAATGAAAGAGAATGTAAAAGCAGAAGACAGCTTTGTGCATGAAAGTGATATTTGTTTTAAATGACTTGGAAACACTGTAAACACTCTAAGTGAAACTCAAGTCAAAGATAGATTTTTAAAAAAAACAAACAAACAAAACAAACTAAAACATTGACCAACAATAGAAATTGTCTGTTGAAGAAATGAAACTTTCTCTATCGTTGAAACAATAACAACAACACAAACCAGTGTTATGATACTTGGGTGTTTGTGTTGTGTTTGTTTAATTATGTATCAACAGTTTTATGTATTACCAAAAAAAAATCAATGTTATTTACATTCGTTTTTTTTATCATTAAATAAATTAGGCCTTCACAAAGAGGTACATCGGGGGGGGAGGGGGTGAAAGAAGAAGTTATACGGGCCCGCTCAAGGGCATCGGCCCAGAGAGGCCCTGGACTTGGAAATTTTTCGTTACCTAACTGTAACAAAACAATACAAATTTTAAACTCTTTCCCCCTTGCGAATAACCCGAGTATCGCTTAGGCCCCGAGTATTGCTTAGGCCCCGAGTATTGCTTAGGCCCCCGAGTATTGCTTAGGCTCCCGAGTATTGCTTAGGCCGCCGAGTATTCCAACTTAGGCCCCCGAGTATCGCTTAGGCCCCAGAGTATTGCTTAGGCCCCGAGTATTGCTTAGGCCCCGAGTATTGCTTAGGCCCCCGAGTATTGCTTAGGCCGCCGAGTATTGCTTAGGCCCCCGAGTATTGCTAAGGCCCCAAGAGTATCGCTTAGGCTTGCGAGTATTGCTTGGAAGCCGCAACGAGTGTTGCTTAGGCCTTTTGTGGGGGGGCAGCTATAGGCTTCACCTGTCTTAGTTGGGGTTACTGTATAGACTACTTGTTGGCTAGTTGGTTATTTTGGTTAATATGATGACCACGAGGGCTGTTGAGAAAAATTTTATGGGCCACATCTGTCACGGGTATAGTTTTTTTTTTGTTTTAAAGCAACGATCTGAGATATGGGTTGTCCTGTGCTCCGGTCTATGTGAGGGCCCTATGTCTTACGTCATAGTCTTAATCAAAGGTACATGTGGTGGGGGCGGGTCTAGCTCAAAAAGTTTCAAGATGACCGATTGAAAATATCTTTGAAAGCTGATTGGGGCCCCATTTGAAAGCTCCCAAAAATCAAATAATTTTTAACCATGCGCCTCTGACAAGCACGCCCAGTGCCATCTAAAAAATCCCGACAAGGGGCCCCCTTGTAAAGATGGGGCCCTATGGCTTGAGACAAGGGAAGGCACCTAGTTGGCCAGGCCTTTGATAGCCTACTCCCGCCCACCCCTACTTTTCCAACCTGAAGTACGCGGACCCCTGGGGGGTCGAAATCTAAAGGTATGAAAAGTTGAGGCCAGGGCGCCTAGGGCTGTGGGGGGGTCCTGCCCCCCGAGCTTGGAATGTCTGTGGGTTCCACAGCTTAAAAAAAAAAGTTGAAAAATCCACGCAGCTTATGCATTTCCTGTATTCTAGACCAGCAGTCCCCAACAACACCTCCGGGCCGCGGACCGGTGCCGCCCCTAGAAAGGTTCAGTTATTTCGTTATCATTTACTGTGGTGTATATTTCTCTCGGGATTGTGCGACTTTCTGGTGGACGAGAAATGATCAATGCACCGCACCTCCCCCCCCCCCGTTTTTTCCCCTTCCGGCAGGCCGCGGTGAAATTATCAAACGTTGGCAGGTCCGTGTCGAGGGGAAAAAAGGTTGGGGACCACTGTAATCTAGACTGTTGATTTTACGTTTCAAAAGCGGATATTAAAATACAATAAAAATAAAGGTAAGATACGGTCTCTTTGATAAACAGAATGAAAGAAAACAGTTTATTGATTCGCGTGTGTACAATTGATCGAGCAGAATTTGGCGGAGTAAATAATTTATATCACAATAATTTTTAAAAAAAAAAAGCTCAGGGAATGCCCGGATTTAAAAATAGAATTAGCTACGTCATCTACCATCTTATTTTAAGTCGACTTTCTTTTTTTTTTTGTTTTATCAAACCCGATGACTAGACATGAAATTGTGTTTTGTTTGTTTCAGCGTTCACACCGTGCTTTCTACAATTTTTGTTGTTGTTATTTGTTGTTGTGTCTTTCTCTTAGTTTTAGACTTGTATGTTTGTTATGGCTGATCATTTTAACACGCGACAGAATTTTTTTTTTTAATTTATATATTTGGCTAAACTTTCCGTCAATTCATCATTTCGTTTTGTTTTCTTGCCCACTTTTATGTACAGGTAAACTAGGCGACCTTCTGAGCAACTCTCCGGGTCAAAGGGCCCATCAGGCCCGTAGCGTGCCGGGAGCGGGGGCCCTGCGTTTTGTCTGCCCCCTGCTTGTTGTTCTACTCAGTAAAATGTATCCTGCCCCCTCTGCTATTTGCTATGGCCCCTGCTGCGTCGAATCGCCGGGCCCCTGCTGTAGAATGCCCGGGGCCCCTGCTGTAGAATTTTCACGCTACCAGGGCTGGGCCCATCACCCCAGTACCAATACTCTTTTTTTCTTATTCAATCTGACGTTGTCATGTCACTGAAAGAGATATAATTTTTCCCAGGGCCCCCAAACATGTATTAATAACGTTTGACCTGATTGCAACTCCCCTTCATTTATAATCTTTTATATATATATAATTCTGTTCAAAGAGTTGGCGGACAACGTATGAGGACAAAAATAGAAACAACGTATTAAAATGCGTCCTTAGCAACCATGAGTAATCTTGAGAAGAATGCCGGAGTTTTTATAAGAAACAATATGAAATGCCTAAGCACGTCTTTATGACTACGCCACTTTCCGTTGGTCTTTCTTGTTATCAGCGCAGGATTTACACAGTATAAGCTACACAAGCTATAGCTTGGGGCCCCCACTTTTTTTGGGGGGGCCCAAAAAATACTGTCCGAGTGATTGTCATATACACTTAAATATATGGCAATGACATATCGGGACTTATAAAGGGGCCCTATATTTCAAAAGAGCATAGGGCCTTATCAAGTCTAAATCCGGACCCTGCTCATTATACAATCCAAAAAAAAAATCACAAAACAAACAAACAACCAAATCGCTTCCGTGTCAATTAGTTTAAGAAAGAAACGATAAAGTAACCCCCCCCAACCACTTTAAAATATAATGTAGGTCTCCACCGGACATGAAGCGTAATACCCCCATCTCCTAGACGCTATCACGTCTTTCAATGCCCATCTTCTTTAAGAAGTATAGCTCATGACGTGAAGGTCACACTGATCCGCTTGTTTACGACAAGGATGAAAAAAAAACAACGTACGAACACATCCGGCCTATGCCAGCAAAATTATTATTGTCCGGGGCGACCCTCGTCTTGTATTTCAGATATTTTTTCTTTCTTCTTTAAATTTCCATTTTGTTAAGATGCTGTTAGCGCGTGTGTGTGTCTGTGTGTGTGTACGTGTGTGTAGCACCTCTCGCGAGTGTGTAAATATGTGTTTGTGTGTATCATCTCATTGTAATCGAATCCATCATGAAATACAGAAATATCCACGTAGACGATTCATGTGTGAAATGAATCAGGTATCGACTCTGTTGAAAACGTTTTCGGGCACAACACCCACATAAATCACTCTTTTAAAAACGAAAAAAAAAGCTTTTTTTTCATTTTACCTGACCTTTTTAAAAGAGAGTTTTCTATTAGACCTGGCTGTAAGTCCCACGTGATAGGTCCATAGACCTGGCTGTAAGCTCCACGTGGTAGGTCCATAGACCTGGCTGTAAGTCCCACGTGATAAGTCCAGTGACGTTCCAAGTAGTGACCTTGCAATGACAAGTACAAACACCCAAGGTACAGGCACCCAAGGTACAAGTAAGGGTTAACTCGGTACAGGGAGGGAGGGCCGCCTAGCTTGCTTATTTAGAACAGAAAGGTTCTAGCGTGTGTTAGCTGGTGCACAAGAAAAAGATTCTAGCCTGTGGTAGCTGGTGCACAAGAAAAAAGATTCTAGCCTATGTTGGCTGGTGCACAAGGAAAAGATTCTGGCCTGTGTTAGCTGGTGCACAAGAAAAAGATTCTAGCCTGTGTTAGCTGGTGCACCTCTAGAACATATAGAAGAGAAAGGTTCTAGCGTGTGTTAGCTGGTGCACAAGAGAACGGATCTAGCGTGTGTTAGCTGGTGCACAAGAGAACGGTTCTAGTGTGTTTTAGCTGGTGCACCTCCTAGTGCATCCACCATAGAAATGTTCTAGCGTATGTTAGCTGGTGCACAAGAGAACGGTTCTAGTCCATGTTAGCTGGTGCACCTCTAGTACATCCACAAGAGAAAGGTTCTAGTCTGTGTTAGCTGAGTTGCACAAGAGAATGGTTCTAGCGTGTGTTAGCTGGTGCACAAGAGAACGGTTCTAGTGTGTTTTAGCTGGTGCAACTCCTAGTGCATCCACCATAGAAATGTTCTAGCGTGTGTTAGCTGGTGCACAAGAGAACGGTTCTAGTCTGTGTTAGCTGGTGCACCTCTAGTACATCCACAAGAGAAAGGTTCTAGTCTGTGTTAGCTGGTGCACAAGAGAACGGATCTAGCCTGTGTTAGCTGGTGCACCTCTAGAGCAGTTTCCCCAACAAAGACATAACCCTGCGTTGTGAAATCGGGTCAGTTGACCTGGTGCATTAACGAGGTGAAGTGTGCAGGGGGGTGGGTGGGGGAAGGGAGTGATACATCGGCCACTTACCTTGGTGGTCTTCATACTCTCAACCCCCTCCCCCCCAACCCCAACCCTAACCCTTAAAGAGTCATTAAAAAAAAACCCCTATCATCGCTTCCCATCCTCCCATCACCATAACCTTTAACCCCGAGTTCCATTACCCCCATTGTGTAATTTCAACTTGAGCCACTAAATACAAACGTAACGTCTAGACCAGCGACTGGTGTGTGTGTGTGTGTGTGTGTGTGTGTGTACGGGCTAGCTGGCATTGACAGGTGAGGGAGGAAAAGTTAACTCGGTAAATTGCACCAGTAACTTTTTTTTCCTATTCGATTTTACGTTTGACCCCCGAGGGTGATTTACCTTAGCGACCGTTACAACATACAGGTACCACTTTAGGAGCAGAGGAGTTAACGTTCTGGAATGCAAGGTGCACCGGCGGCGGAACGAAATATTTTAAGGGGGGGCAAGCCAAAATTCAAGGGGGGGCGCCGCCCCCCCTTGAAAATTTAAGGAGGGGCAAGGCATAATATGACCGAAAGACATATTTTACCCCCTTAATTCTATAATAGAATATAGTAATTCTGTAGCAAGTATTTAATCGATATTATTAAAAATAATATATTAAAAAAGATAAAAAAATGAACATTGAGCACTTCTATCGTCAACTGATTCGTAATGTCAGTTTGTTTACAAATTTAATAGTGAAATTAGATCCAGAAAATTACTGATTAATTATCGTGAATGATGATGAATATGAAACCGGAAACGGGAAACTCAATAAACAAAAACTAATTTATGAAAAGATAATAAATAATTGTATTTTCTTAAAAAATTACATTTTGCTGTCATTCGGTAGATGGCAATACTTCTCTAAACTTATAAGACGCATTTGCTATCTGTCTGTCTGTTCCCTTAAAACTCAAGATCCAGACCAAATAACGTGAAATTTGATACACGCAGAGGCGCAACCAGGCGGGGGCGGGGGGCGGAGCCGAGCCCGCCAGGCCAAATCATCAATACATAATGTACGTTATAAAGTTACAAAAAAGACTGTCAAACTGTCAAACTGTCAAACTGTCTTTTTTTCAATATATGAAGAACCCCCAGCATTTTTTGCTGGTTGCGCCACTAAATTTACGTGCACAAAATTACATGGGGAATGTTCTTAAACAGGTTTCGTTCCATCTCAATGGGTACTTTAATTGTAATTAATTATTTTGGATATCAAAGACATGAAAATTGTGGCACCTTTTACCCCGATTTCCAGGTTTTACGGGCTTCTCTCCCACATAGCTAACTTACTATAAATATGATCAGGGAACCAAAATATCACATTACTTACTACATTATTACATTCCATTCCTTCATCCATAGCAATTGTCATCTTTTAGATACAGTCATGCTAAAAAGAGAAAGAAAGAGGGAGAGAGGGAGGGAAAGAGGGAGGGAGGGAGAGAGGGAGGGAAAGAGTGAGGGAGGGAGGGAGAGAGAGAGGGGAAGGGAGGGAGGGAGAGAGGGAGGAAGGGAAAGAGGGAGGGAAAGAGGGAGGGGGAGGGAAAGAGAGAGGAACTGCCAAAAAATGTTGTGTATCACATTGCTTTAAGACAAATGTACCCTTTTATTGCAATTTGCATGCAAATAAACCCTTTTACGCGTCTTATTTTAAATCTTAATTAAACGTCAAATTACGCTTCTTAAAAAAACTGCAATGATTATTTTAAACCCGGGCAAAGCCGGGTACTTTGCTCAACTAATTTTTAAAATATGCCACAACTCTCAATAATGTGATTACTGTAAAATGTCAATTAATTATATTTTCTTTCAAATATTAAATTTAAGAAATAAATCAAATGAATTATGAAAATGATACATATAAACTCAAATGAGATTTTAAAGTTAAAAAGTTAAAATTTTAGGGGGGGCAGACTGGAAATTTTAAGAGGGGCGCCGCCACCCCTTAATAGTTTTAGGGGGCCGCTGCCCCCCTGCCCCCCTGCACCGCCGCCAGTGGCAAGGTGGCTCTTATTTGTGTAACAAAGTTTGGATTTTTGTAATTTTACGGCAAAGATTTTTTTTACAAATGCGGATTAGTGCGCATGTAGCGAATTTGATTCGGTTACACGCCTGATAGAAAATAATATAGAACACTAATTTGTGGGAAATTTATTTGAGTAAATATGTAATAAATATTGGTTATTTTAGATGTAACCAACAGCTCAAAAATAGGGGGTGGGCAAACTTCGGCCCTTGGGCTACGTCCGACCCGAGCACCGCTCCCTACATACATCAGGACCGTTTGTTGACTACGGCTCCGAAAACTCACTTCATCTGCTCCAGATCCGGACCTTCTATCAAACGTAATGACCAATTGCCCCGCCCCCAGGCAGTTATGTTTGGAGTTGGTATATAGGTAAGAATGAAGGAATGATCTATCTAGGCCAGGAGTTAGTATATAGGTAAGTGAAGGAATGATCTATCGAGGCCAGGAGTTAGTATATAGGTAAGTGAAGGAATGATCTATCTAGGCCAGGAGTTAGTATATAGGTGCGTCTAGGAATGATCTATCTAGGCCAGGAGTTTAGTATACAGGTAAGTCTAGGAATTATCTATCTAGGCCAGGAGTTCGTATACAGGTAAGTGAAGGAATGATCTATCGAGGCCAGGAGTTGCTATATAGGTAAGTGAAGGAATGATCTATCTAGGCCAGGAGTTAGTATACAGGTAAGTCTAGGAATGATCTATCTAGGCCAGGAAGTTAGTATACAGGTAAGTCTAGGAATGATCCTATCTAGGCCAGGAGTTCGTATACAAGTAAGTCTAGGCCAGGAGTTGGTATACTGGTATGTGAAGTAATGATCTATCTAGGCCAGGAGTTAGTATACAGGTAAGTCTAGGAATGATCTATCTAAGCCAGGAGTTAGTATACAGGTAAGTCTAGGAATGATCTATATAGGCCAGGAGTTGGCAAACATTGTGGAGCCGCGGGCCATTTGGGCTCTTAAATTTGACAGGAGAGGGCCGGGCCCAGCTCAGTTGGGTGAATTGTTTATACATGAAATGTGAACGTCATCGATGTGAACAAGAGGAGAGATGCAGAGCGGCGCGGGGACGGACGCAGCAGTCTGATTGACAGAACAGTATATTGTCCACGTCTGACCTGGACCTACATATGACGTACCACAAGGGCGGCGGTAAATGAATCTAGTAAAAATTTAAAAAAAAAAAAATTAAAAATTTTAGATTGTTGAGTATTTTATAATTAGTTCATCTATTTTGTATGCCCAATTTCTCGTGAGTTATCACATTATTTAAGTGCTTTAAAAAATCCACTTTATAATTATTTATAGAGGACTTAGAGAAATAAAGGGAAATGGAATTTTTTTTTTAAGAAAACCAGAAAAAAAGCCTAGTGAATGCAAGCCGCATTACGTCATTGTTTTTCATAGATACAAGAAGGAAACAGTTGTGACATTGGGCTAAGACCGACCCCCCCCCCGACCCCCCAGAGTTAATAATCTCTACAGACCTGAGCGGATGCAGTGAGCCAGGGTTCCACCGAGAGAGGTCTTCCTGCTTTTGATCTTGTCGAAGACGGCCTGGGTCAGGTGCTTGCGGAGCAACGACCGGCATTCGGAGGCGGAGGTCAGTTTCTGGTACAGCTCCTCCGCCTCGGTGACGTGGGCGGGGATCTCCGGGGCGGGGGTCCGCCTCGGTCGATTCCCGTCGTCGTCGACGCCGCCGCCGTTGTTGAAGATGGCGGCGAGGAGGTGGTCTCAGCCGGCGCTGCCTCGTTTGCGTTTCCGGTCGCCTCATTGTCGTCAGCCTCGCTCTGGTTTGGCACTGCTGCTGCTGGTGCTGCTGGTGGTGCTGTTGTTGTCGTCTCACTGTCAGCCATGGTTATCCAATAGATCACTGGCCTATGAATAAAAAGGATTTATTAAAATGAATGTAACCTATAGATTAGAAACAAAATAATGTTGTACCATTTTACGTTGTTGTTTTTGTGTGTGTTTGTGTGTGTGTGTGTGTGTGTTTGCTGTGAAGGCCCGGATTCCACAATATGTGGGTCAAGCTATTTCACACAGATCCGGTCCCGGACAAAAAAGCCCCGTACAGCCATCTTTAGTTAGGGTATGGGGTGATTGGTTTAGATCCCGGGTGAAAGTTCTCAAGGATACCTGACTTAAAGGTGGGGAAGTTAAAGGCGGCTGAATTGGTCGTGCTAGCTATACAATCCCTTAAATTTGGCTTTGGCTACTGAAACCTATGTATTCTATTATACAATTCGTCAGCCGGGGGGGGGGCATAGGGGTAACTTTATTAATAACAGTATCACTGGCCTATGGAATAAAACGAGTGTAGTTACAGAAACTAAAAACTATAAATACATATTAAAATCAATAAAAGTTGTGTCTAAAACAATTAATACATTGCTGTCTGTCTTGCAATGCATTTGTCTCTCTGTCTTGTAATACGCTGTCTATCTATCTATCTATCTTGTAATACATTGTCTGTCTGTCTTGTAATACATTGTCTGTCTATCCGCCTGTCTTGTAATACATTGTCTGTTAGTCTTGTAATACAGTGTCTGTCTGGCTTGTAATACATTGTCTGTCTATCCGCCTGTCTTGTAATTCAATGTCTGTCTGTCTCTAATACTGTGTCTGTCTGTCTTGTAATACTTGTAAACTAAAAATGTTTTTTTTTTCGGAAATGCTGATCAAGTTTACATATGGTGACAGGAATGAAAAGTATATATTAATAATAGTCCTTAACGACAATGAATGTTGAGAAAAGCATTATAAGATAACCCCCTGTTATGGACAGTTTACAAATTAAATTAATGTGCACATCCCTGTGCCCTAGCCGATTGAACCTTTTCCCTACCCGGACACCGAGCTCTGTATCTCAGTCCTATCAATAGACCACAAGAGCTTGGACATGAGTCTCCAACGGTTTCAAGCCATTATAGATTCTCACAAATTTTCTATCTCAGAGTGCCCTCTCTTCCCCCCCCGATCATCCTTTTCCAAAATGCACGTGATACCCAGCTGCCAGCCTGACTTGAGTTTACAAACAATTGGCTCGCGTTAGGTCACTGCGACCAAAAACAACTAGAATGATCAATAAAGTTGGAATGTTTTAAAATAGCGTTCACATCCAAATAGGGAAACAAAATTAACAAAAAAAAAATTGCATTGTGGATTACCCAATCAACATTCGATTGATGCACAGGTCTGTCTGTCTGTCTGTCCTTCTGTCTCTGCTTCTATCTATCTATCTATCTATCTATCTATCTATCTATCTATCTATCTATCTATCTATCTATCTATCTATCTATCTATCTATCTATCTATCTATCTATCTATCTATCTATCTATCTATCTATCTATCTATCTATCTATCTATCTATCTATCTATCTATCTATCTATCTATCTATCTATACATACATACATACATACATACCGCCTACATACATACATACATACATACATACATACATACATACATACATACATATATAGATCTATCTATACATCTATTTATCTACCAATACATCTCTCTATCTAAAGTTGTCTGTCTCTTTGTCTGACCGTTCATACGTCTGTCCATCCCCTGATGGTTCTGAATTTATTTCTTCAAACATGAACGTTTAAACCATTCCATCTCATTCATGGTTGCGACCAGACGAGCCCCACTATCTTAAGAGATTGTAATTGTCCTAGTGTTGACCAGGAAATGAATGGACACAGTCCAGCGACTTTCCTTTTCGATGACTGAAAATATCACTCAAAGTAGTGTCACTCTAATGATTTTAAATTCTAATTTACACCTTTCAATAAGTGAAACTGATCAGAGTCCAGTTGCATAAAAAAGTTATTCAAGGTGAAAAAGGATTTCAAATGAATGGATTAAATTAAAATAAAAATGGTAAAAGGTTAACATGGAAGATCGGCTTCCCCAAGCAGCTATGACGACACAAACAGTTTATATGTTGTGTACGCGGTATTTAATTAGATAACGGATAAAACAAGGATGCGATACGTTAATTAAATGGTGCGGCAAAATTATGGGAGTTTTTTTTTTATTGGTATGATTCAGTAAAAATTTGAAAGCGGTCTAAGGATGTGTTCCATTTCTTAAATCAAGTTCATATTGATACAACAACATTTAGAAACGTTTTTAAAGTTATTCATGTCCATATTGATACATCATATAGAAGGTTATCAAAGTTATCCCCGTTAATTGATATCAAGTGTTGGCGTTCTTTTATCAATTGTCTAGTTTAATTTCATTTGGTAGTTGAACCTATTTTACCCACTTTGTTACGCTTGGAATTCTTGCCCAGGAACTCCAAATATCACCGAAGTCTCTGCCAAGGGGCCCCACTGATGAAGGCCCCCAAGTATGTGTGTCTAATAGATCTGGTGCTAAGAGAGGCCCCGTTCAACACTCTTGCCCAGAACTTCTAAAAATATCGCTGCGATCTCTGCTAAAAATGTCCCAAAAACCCAATCACGTCAATGTATAAGGTCACTAGAGCGAATGCCATTAACAGATTACCAAATGGAACTGGACGTGATGACGGGCGTCAGTAAGGAGCCGGGGGTGGGAGGGGGTGCGAGCGGGTGGCAACATCTTCACCTCTGTAGGGCAGGTGAAAAATAACGAACGTGTCACCGGAAGTAATTTTGCCCAAGGTTCATTTATTTTATAAGCACCCACCTAAAAATTCGAGGGCCCTGAAGTGCATCATGGGGTAGGGGCCCTTCTTAAAAACCACTGTTTCCCTTTTTTGACGGGCGTCACAAAGTGTATCAACAGTAAATGTCATCAGTGTGTGGCAATACGTTAAAATGCTTAAAACATTGTGCGCTTTATGCAGCCCCGTAGCGTGAAAATTCTACAGCATGGGCCAGGCATTCCACAGCGGGGCCGAGGCATTCTACAGCATGGGCCAGGCATTCTACAGCAGGGGCCAGGCATTCTACAGCAGGGGCCAGGCATTCTACAGCGGGGGCCAGGCAATAGCGGGGGGGGGGCGGGTAATACATTTTAATAAGCAGAACAAATAAGCAGAGGGGGGCCAGACAAAACGCGGGGGGGGCGGCCTCCCGGCCCCCCTCCACCACCACACGCTACGGGCCTGGCTTTTATGACATATCATTAACTGGAAAAATATACAGTATCACCACGCATAGCAAATAAATTTGACCTAGATAGTTCTCTTCCCCCTTCCCCTTTCCTATTCTTCCTTTCTGAAGATATCAAGATATCGATTACGAAACATACTCACCCCCGCCCCCCCCCCCACTCCCCCGTCCTGATAAACACAAACACCGTCCCATCTCACCTTACCTTGGGGGGCGGGGGATGTTGGGGCTGGATATTTAGAGTTTAGGGAAGAGCTTTGCGGGGAGGGGGGTGACAAGGAGAGAGTAGTAGGGTGGGTGTGTGGCGGGAGGGGGACAAGGAAAGGTACAGGGTCTGTTTACCTTGGTGGTTGCCGGATACATATAAAGAAAGACAATAAAGGTGGGTGGGGCTGAGGAACGGGGGGACCGGTGCTTGCTTTTTGCAAGAAACAACTCGATTCCGACTAAAACAGAATGCGGTAATTGAACATTCTCAACGTGGGGACACATACGGAAAAAAAATCTGATACCACTAGTTATTTCTATTGCTTATTATTATTCATTCGATACCTCAAAAAAAAATGGGAACGTAGTCGAATATATGGCATGAGATAGAATATGACGTAGATGATGGCGGATATTTTTGTCTTGAGTATCAGAACTCAGGTCAGTCAGGCGTGAGAAACGCTTGAAGGATTGTTTGGGTCCCTGTAAGGAACTATGACGAACCCTAAGGATTTAGGGAGGGCTCTAGGATCTTACAAGCCTCAGGGGGCCCCTGCATTTTGACATTCGAAATCATGACATGAGATAATGTACTTAATATTTAATGTTAAAAAAATAATTTGTGGGCCCCCTCAAGCTGGGGCCGAGGGGGAACTTTCGAATTTGGACCCCCCCTTTCCCCTCCACTCTAGGTACGCCTCTGTGTAGGAAATAGATGTTTGCTGGTCCTCTCTTGCTTCATACTCCAACAACGGGGCGGTTTTTGTAGTGCCCACTCCACACACACCCCACCCCTATTTTTTTAGCACCCCCCCCCTTAGTTGAGTCTTGCCATCGAAGTACCGCCACAAGTTAAATGTGACTGGAATTCTTCAATCAATTAATGGTAAGGGGATAATTAGAGTATAAATACAATTTAGGGGCCAAAAATAATGAATGGCTGAGTTGTTTAGATGCTAGACTGTCCACCTGAGAGAGTCCTGAGTGAGTGAGTGAGAGAGAGAGAGAGAGAGAGAGAAAAGAATGAGTGAGAGAGAGAGAGAGAGAGCAAGAGAAAGAAAGAGTGAGAGACAGCGAGAGAGTAGAGAGAGAGAAAGAATGAGTGAGAGAGAGAAAGAGGCAGAGTGAGAGAAAGGAGTGTGAGGAGAGAGAGTGAGGGTGGCGAGTGATGAGAGAGAGTAAGACTGAGGCAGAAAGAGATAAAGAGAGAGAGTGAGAGAGAGAAAGAGAGTAAGAGTGAGTGAGAGGGAGTAAAGTGAGAGTGAGAGAGAGAGTGAGAGAGAGAGAAAGAGTGTGAAGAGAGAGAGAGTGAAAGTAAAGAGAGAAAGAGTGAGAGGAAGAGAAGAGAGTGAGAGAGAGAGTGAAAGAGAGAAAGAGAGTAAGAGTTAGAGAGAGAGTAAGAGTGTGAGAGTGAGAGTGAGAGGAGAGGAAAGATGGAGAGAAAGGTGATAGAAAGAGTGAAGAGTGAGGGAGAAAGAGGGAGTTAGAGAAAGAGAGAGTGAGTGAGAGAAAGAGAGAGAGACCCAGACCAGATCCGCGTGCGGCT
>JAGDYQ010000091.1:1816858-1823803 GCA_021962125.1 Bulinus truncatus | reverse complement strand
GAACGTTCACACCAAGGAAGGAGCGATCCAAACTGGGGTCCCTTTCTTTAGGGTCGCCGTCGTATCCAGTTGGTAGAAGTGTGTGATCGGAAGGGGGGATTGGTGTCCCAAGACTGGCAAGACTGACCTATGGCAGCCAGGGTTTCATTAAGCATTCAGTTAATGAAACCAAACTGTTTGATAAACATAAACAGTTTTTTTTTTGTGGTCTGATCTTCAACTTTGACCCATTACCTGGCAGTAAGGATGGGCGGGAATCCAAAACCTTCCAGTGACCTTCCAATCCTTATCCTTGAACTGAGGATGAACTTGCCCTTGGGGTCAAGGTCCTCAAGCTTGCTTTTGCTGACGTCACCGAAGTCGCAGACGGGGTGGTGAAGTCCTTTCTTCTCGGGCAGCTTGTGGTACTCTTTGATGACGGGGTCGAAGACCTCCGAGAAAACGGTGTACGCCCCTGGGTCAGAGGCGTAGATGCCCACACTGCTGTCGGGGTTCTCACATCCTGCAGCGCCCAAAAGTAAAAAAAAACAAAATTAAACAAATCATAAGCTGAATAATGAACATAAAGCTAGGGAGGTGAATCATAGATGGAAGATCTGGACTAAATTCAGAGGCAAATTAAAGTTGCCTCAAGGCTTCAGGCGCATGGGGAAATTATCGGGCGTTAAAAGAAATAGAAAACGAGCGCATTTAACCTACATTTTAAACACATATATGCATTAAATATGCACTGTTAATATTATTAACTAGTTGTACCCTGCAAAAAACCTTTATAGAGTTATATCCCCTTAGGCTTGATCGGTGGGCTAGGTTATTTTTTTGGTTCCGATTTTTTCATGATTTGTATTTTAAACTGGAATACTGTTGTATTAATTCTTTACTTTCGATTTAACGCAGAACCCAAATCGCTTTTATTTTATTAGTTGTTTCACATATGGAATAAAAGTTTCAAATTTTGTAAAAGAAATGTAAAGTGGGATTTGAGCTGGCCCTTTCGTGAAATTAGGGCGCCGGGCACTGCTTATGATGTAACTGTACAGTTGTACACTGGCTTACGAGGTATGGACTTACTGGCCAACAAGGGACAGCATCTGCTTACTTAAGTGCTTTTTTTGGCACATTTCGATTAAAATGTTTCTTACGTCATTGATAAAAGCAGCCCCGTAGCGTGAAAATTCTACAGGGCGGGGGGGCGAGACATTCTACAGCAGGGGGCCAGGCAATAGCAGGGGGCAGGTATTACATTTTACTAGAGTAGAACAAATAAGCAGGGGGGTGGGTGGCCAGACAAAACGCAGGGGTGCCCGGCCCCTGGATCCCCGGCCGCTACGGGGCCTGTTGGTAGGTAGTGGGGGGGGGGGGGAAAGGTGTCGCAGTTGAAAATAACTTACAATGACAAGACATGCCGTTTGGATTTTGTACAACGGGCGGCAACCCATTGGATTAGTCCTGTCAACATTTGTTTTAGGAAGGGAACAAAGATCGACATTGCCAGCCAATGAAAAACATCCAACATGAAGTCAAACGTCATGAATAATCAGCAATAACCGTTTAAGCCAGAAGCATTCTTCCAAGTTGGGTCAGTCTTAATATTTTGTACTGGAAGGGGGGGGGGCAACCTGCGTTGCCAGATTGGCGAGTTTCTTATTGTGGCGCCCTGTGCTAGTTAAAGTTTTTTTTTTTTTGGCGCCTTCCTACTAATTTGAAAAAGTGAACAAAAACATTTAACAGTGTTAATTTGGCGCCCTTTTTCCTAGTTCTACGCCCTGAGCAGCCGCACCACCCGCATTACCCCCACCAACGCCGCAGGCAGAAAGGCGCAGTTGTCAGTGGCCAGGATTTTTCTATAGCGGCGGCCCTGCTCAAAGCGCCAGTCAACAAAACAATGGCGGTATACAATAAATGTAACATTACTCCAAGTTACACGACTTCGCATGAATATGGTCTTAAAAAAAATGTGTCATTAATTTTTGTACACTGGAAACAAAAATTATCCCGGCTATTGGTACTAATAGCAGCCATATGGAGCCATTCAATCATATTTCTACATATTTATTTGGCGGAAATCTTCTCTGGCAACACTCTCATGATCTTACGCCAACGCGCTTCTATTTTTTTTTTTGTTTTTCTTCTAATTATTTGAATCGTTTTGCACCAAATTGACCAGGAAAATCACAGATAATTCTGCCTGATGTAGGACAGAAATCAGTCGTGACACACCTTCAACACGTTTTTGGCTCTAATCACGCACACACACACACAAAAAAATAATTTCCCAAGCGGGGAATCGAACCCCGGCCACCGCGGTGAGAGCGCGGAATCCTAACCACTAGACCACTTGGGAGCATATCTACGAGGGATATCATTTAGAAATGAACATTTTACTACCATTGTCATGTAGTGTGATATAGACACATACGTATTATGAACATAATTATCAGGGCCGTAAGGAGGGAGAACCAACTTGTCAGGGGCATTGAGATCCTTCCGCGCGGCCAGGCCCGTAGTATTGCCCAGAGAGATTCCGTACTGTTGCCACGTGACCTGCCAAGAGAAATCTATATGATGGCACTTTATTCACGTGGGGTTATATTGTGACCGTCGCGTTAAACTAAAAAACACACACACACACACGCACAGGCACGCCGAGAGGGGGGGTCAGGGGGTCATTGCCAGGGGGCCCACATCTGTAAGGGGGCCCGGCCGCCCCGACCATGTCAATTTTTTCAAGACTCATTGTTTATTAAGGGGCCCGCAATGATGTCCTGCCCTGGGGCCCTTGTTGGCTCTCGGCGCCCCTGCACACATGCACACACACACACACACACCGTCCGATCGGAGGACGAGGGTGGAGCCTGCCAGATGCGTGAATGACGACCACCAGGCCGTATGTCTCTCTCTCTTTCTCTTTCTCTCTCTCTCTCCCTCCCTTTCTCTCTCTCTCTCTCTCTCTCTCGGTGAGCAGATGCTAAACGCCCGTCGCATGCGGGGCCTTGAGCCGTAACTGAATCCTATATGTATGTATGTATGTATATATATATATATATATATATATATATATATATATATATATATATATATATACACTAGTGTGGTCCAGAAAACCATACTGAAAAGTTTAAGTTTGTAGAATCATTGCTCCACATGGTTTGTTTTTGTCCATTGGGTATAGGTATTTGGCCTGCAAAATTTCAGGCTGATCGAGCAACATCTACAGGTCAACCCATTATCAACATTACTTGTCTGGTGTCCGCGCTTGCGATTTACGTCCGACTTTGACACGTTATAAATTAATTTACTTACTTACTTGTGTGCTGAATTCTAACGTGCATGTTATTTTTTTATTTTGTAGTTGTTACTGAATTAATACTAAATTGCCATTGAACGGAAATGACCTATTGAACTCTTCAAGTAATAAACTATAAACAACAATGGCTTCCTCCAGTTTGAGATCCGACCCACAGCACTGGCTGGCTGATTGGAAAGCCAATTTCTCTGTTATCTACAGCAAGATTGCCACGTATGCTGGATGTACTTCAACTGCTCCAGTTTCATCATTTAACTGAAGGACGAACTCTTCCGGAAAGTTATAAAATGACTTGTGATGCAGTTATTTGTATTTGGATGCGAGCCATAATACCAACACAGCGGGTTGACTCATGTGTCAGAAAACTGTCAAAGCTGCATCAGAACTATCTGGCTCTGAAGGTACACAGAACACGAAAACGAGAAAGCGACAGGATGAAAGAAGACATGTTTAAAGGTGACCTTCAAGAATTGTTTGATATTGCGACAAAGGACGTGATGACAGAAATACAGAACGAAGAAGATCGGGAATTTCTTCGCATGCAAAGAGAAGATGTTTTTTCCTGCAGCATGACTGGAGTAGACGTAAAGACAACAGCAAAAGAAAGCAGGAAGAGGCAACGAGAGGAAAAAGAGAGAAAGGTGAAAATGAGATATGAAGAACGCATGACAAAGGGCTTCAATGAAACAGAAGGTGAACTTTCTTCGTTGACATCTAATTCGGAGTCAGAAGAAGATGAGGAGTATCAGCCAACTCAAACTCAGCCATGTACGCCTACAACGTCAACATCAACACCTGGTGCTTCATCATCAAAAAGAAAGTTAAGAATATCTTCCAGTCCCCTGAAGTTGTAGGTGCTTTGGATCGTGTTTGCCTCCCAGACCGTGGAGCTGTGTTTGTTGCTGGAGCTGTTGCACAGGCGCTTGGCCATGACATTTCAGAAATAACATTATCTCGAAGTTCAATCAGACGATCCAGAATAAAAAGAAAGACAACGGGCTGCTGCAATGGATGAAAAAGAATTTTCTTTGGCAGGACCACTATTGCTGCATTGGGACGGTAAAATATTGCCCGACATTGATGGATCAAAGGAATATGTGGATCGCATAGCTGTTATTGTTACTGGGAATGGCCAGGAAAAACTGTTGGGTATTCCAAAAATGGATAGAGGAACAGGAGAGGCTCAAGTAAATGCTTGCATTGAAGTAATTGAGAAATGGAATCTGCGTTCCCAGATCAAAGGCCTTGTATTCGACACAACAGCTAGCAATACAGGGCTTCATAAGGGCGCATGTGTTGGAATTGAAGAAGCTCTGGAACTGAAATGGTCTGGATTGCATGCCGTCATCATGTCATGGAAGTTGTCCTTTTCAAATGTTTTCAAGTCTCTGTTTGGTCCAGCTGAAGGTCCATCAACTGCACTATTCCAGCGATTTCAGAAACAATGGCCATCAATGAACCAAGATGCTTATTCTACAGCAAGTGATGAACTGTTTCAGGATCCAATATTGAAAAACATGCGACAGGAAATGCTTGTCTATTTACCAGGTGCTCTTGAAAAACAGCACCCAAGGGACGATTATCAGGAATTTTTACGTTTATCCTTCTGGTTTCTTGGTGGACACAAAGACAAGGAGAAATTTCGAGCTCCCGGTCCAACACATCATGCGAGATGGATGGCAAAAGCCATTTACGCACTGAAAATCTTTCTTTTTAAGACTCAGTTCAAGTTGACTGTTCGTGAATCCCAGAATATCACAGGTTTGGCTCTCTTTGTCAGTCTTGTTTATGTAAAACAGTGGAACGAAGCACCACTTGCAATCCGAGCCCCTCTCAATGACATCGAATTTTTATCAAATCTGAAGACGTATCCGAATAAGACTGTTGCCAGCAAGGCACATGAAGCATTTTCAAGGCACCTCTGGTTTCTCTCTGAACATTTGGTTGGCATAGCCCTTTTAGATGACAGAGTGTCAGCATCAATCAAAGAAAAGATGGTACAAAATCTACTTCGACCAGCATTGGCAGACATCCCTCAGCGTGTAAAGTTGACAAGTGAATCTGAACAGTTGAAATTGGAGGACCTGGTGACAGAAAGGACGACATCTTTCTTTGATGTCCTCATGGAAGAAGGCAAAGAAAAGTCTCAGACATTCCTTAAGAAACCACCAGGACAGTGGACATCTGATCCAGTCTTCAAGAAATTTTATGAACTGGCTGCACACATGACAGTTGTAAATGATGTAGCTGAAAGGGGAATCAGTCTTATTGAGAAATACAATAAAACACTGACAAAGAATGAGGAACAGAAACAGTTTATTCTTCGATTGGTTGCAAACCATCGCAGGAATTTCCCAACTCCATCAAAGACATCACTTATGTCGTCGTCATAGATTATCCACTGTGAAACTGTCAAATTTTAAAACTAATGTTTTCATTAGATTGTAAGTTTTAGTTACATTTTTTAATTACAACTTTAATTTAATTTCTTAATTTTAATTTACTTTAAAATTTTAACCTTAAGTTTTAAATCGATCATCAACTATAATTGGCAATAACTATTTCATTAGAGATAACCCAAAAAACTGTCAAATGGGTTGACCTGTAAATATTATTTGTTTTCATTAAAATTTTGCACAATTGTTATTAACATAATAAAGAACAGAAATAACCTTGTGGACAACTTAAATCTGTTACTTTGTTTTTCTGGACCACCCTAATTTACACACACAGTCGATTCCGCTTAATTGGGACACATCGGGACCGAGGCTTTTCGTCCCAGTTAAGCGGCTGTCCCAATTAAACATACAAATTTACCATTGGCTTCTTGGTTTGGTTTCTTTGAGATTTGTCCCAAATAAGCGGCTGTCCCAAATAAGCGGCTGTCCCAATTAAGCGGAATCCACTGTATATAGTAAGCGAACGCTCCTATCGAGAGGCTCACTTTGGCGTGAGTCCTGGAGACGTTTCCAAAGTCGCACCAACATTTTTATTTGGTGTGAGTAAATAGACAACTAACAATCGCTGCGTCGGAGTGACGGATGGTCGTGCGACAACGCCCCCGACTGTCAACCTGAACGTGAGGACCAAGGGTACTTTCAGGTCCTGGATCAAGTTCCCTTCATGTCTCCCGTGGTGCCTCCACGGCCATTGCACTATCGGCTATTTCATAAAAAAAAACCGCCCCATTAGTGGTTTTTAGGATCTTAGAGTTAGGCATTACTCATATACCTCATGACTCATATACCTCATGACTCATATACCTCATGACTCATATACCTCAATACGCATATACCTCATTACTCATATACCTCATGACTCATATACCTCATGACTCATATACCTCATTACTCATATACTTCATGACTCATATACCTCATGACTCATATACCTCATCACTCATATACCTCATGACTCATATACCTCATGACTCATATACCTCATGACTCATATACCTCATGACTCATATACCTCAATACTCATATACCTCAATACTCACATACCTCATCACTCATATACATCATCATTCCATCGTTGAAGATGTTTAGTATTAAATACATTTTATCATTAAACTGAAGAAAGAAAAAGTTACAATGAAAATGGAAGTACTGCAGCTAATGGACTGTAAGGGGTGGGAG
>JAGDYQ010000091.1:1389358-1814358 GCA_021962125.1 Bulinus truncatus | reverse complement strand
TATATATATATATATATATATATATGTATGTATATTTTTTTTTTTGTTTGTTTAAAACGATGAGAAAGGCGAGAAGAAAGGAACTATAAATGTGAGGAATGGGGTCATAGGTCAAGGGTAGAGTAATGAGAGACAGAGAAAAAAAGAGTGAGAGAGAAAGAGGAGAGAAGAGAGGAAGTGAAGAGAGAGGAAGTGGAAGAGAGAGAGAGGGAGGAGGAAGAGAGAGAGGGAGGAGGAAGAGAGGAGAGTGAAAGGAGAAGAGAGGAGTGGGGAACTGGAGAGAGAGGAGAGAAGGGAGAGAGGAGAGTGAGTTAGGAGAGAGAAGAGACTGGAGAGAGAGGATAGAGAGAGGAGAGAGAGGATAGAGAGAGAGGAGAGACTGGAGAGAGAGGAGAGAGAGAAAGGGGAGAAAGGGAGGGGAGAGATGAGTGGAGAGACTGGGGAGAGAGGAGAGAGAGGAGCTGTTTTGGGGGGGGGGGAACATTTGAAGAATTGAAGAAAGGTTGTGTTTCTTCTTTCGGCCATGAGATGGACTGAGGAAAAAAAAAACAACTATACGACGACCCCCAAGCGCCATCTAATCCTGACTCAGCCAGACCTTTGCTATGAACCCCTCCCCCTCCTCCTGGACCACCCCCTTCCTTCCTCTCCCCCCCCCCCCAAACTCATCTTGATATATGGTACTGTCACGACCTCCATCATAGAAAAAGTTTCTGGAGTGAACAAGAACACATCTTTTCATATTTAGAGAGAGAGAGAGAGAGAGAGAGAGAGATAGAGAGGGAGAGAGGAAGCTTGTATTAGACTTTATTTATGTTTATTCGTAGCGTATCTATTGAATGTACAACAATAATTGATAAAAAAAGCAATTATTATTATTTTAAACAAAAAAACAACAACTAAGCTAGGTTTAGAAGCTCAGTTCCATCTAAAGCACCTACCAAAAAGTTTCTGCATTTCCATCTATAGCGAAGAACTAAAGTTCCCTTCTAATCTAATTTTTTTGAAGGCAGTGTGCGGTAATTTGGCTTAACAACATATAGGCTTTTTTTTATACATGAAATACTTGTGTATTTTGTTGAAATAAGTGCGTGAACCAGGCGTGTTATGTGCACGCGCTCACACGCGCACAGCTTACAGGGAACGCCGGCACAGAAGCATGAAAACTGTTTCACTAGAAAAGTTCCAAATATGTAATCAATAATTTACGGTTATAAAGCCTTAAGAAGGACTGATTCATATAAATCGTCTATATAGTTACACATCCGCTGTACAGATTGTAACAGGATGTTAACGTTCCGCTTACACAGTATCAACTAATTACACGAACACACACTGTGTATAACACACGCTAAAACAGTTGGACCATTCTATACGGATTCCATCATTACACATCATTACATGTTGTTTGCACATTATTACAGGCTCTTTACACATTATTGCATGTTGTTTACACGTTATTACATGTTGTTTACACATTACATACGCATGCTTCCATCTTACATGCCGTCTGCACATTCTTACATGCCGTTTACACATTATTACATGTGTACAGTGTACATGCTTCCATTTTACATCTAGACATTACGTTGAACCAGTGCTTGATTTGAAAAAAAAACCAGTGCCGGGGATGAACAAAATTTTCTGCAGAACCGGGGATAAATGTCTATGATTTCATCCCCGGCAGGGATATATTAGCTAAAGCACAGCCGGGGATAACAGGTCTCAGTGCGGTAAATCGAGCCCTGCGTTGAACATGACATCAAAGCCTGCACGTGAAACATTCTGTTTACCACACAATTAGGTCAACAAACTTTTAACCACACAATTAGGTCAACAAACTGTAATGTGGCTGTAGATACGTTATTAGGCATAGGTTAACGGTGGCTCTAATGCGGCTCCTAGATCGGCTAGCGGCTCTTATTTGTGGTTAACGCATTTCAGTTAAACAGTATCTATTATTTCAATTATTTATTTATTTCCCGTCATTTTTTGTTTCATTGAATTAGGTTCGACTCTGTATAGTCATTTATCAACAACAACAACAACAACAACAACGGAAATTGGCCCGCCGGGAGCCGCAAAAAAAGAAAAGCTCTTTGAAGAGCCACACTGCGCCACCGTTGTCATGGTAACATCCTATTCATCCGGTCGACAGTTATTTCTACCCCCCCCCATCCCCCACCCCCCACCCCGACCCCACCACACCATGCAGTGCTACTAAAACAACCGAACTGTTAATTACGGTCCAACTTTTGTGTAATTAGCAATCTCTCTCTCTCTCACACACACACGAGGGTCAAAAATAAGGGGCGATAACACACTGACTAATTAGAGGTAAATATTTCGCACCTTATCAAGGCCAACGATTTATGGCTGAGGTCAACTGATGGCATCAAGTTATGGGCCTTAGATACGACATCTTGCTGGCGATTTTTCATGTAAACTTGGTTTCAGTCTTTGTGCATTAAAGATTAACGTGTTCTTTTTAAAGTGAGCTTCATTTGAATAGAAATGTTTAATTTATTCACTCACCTCCCTACACAATCATTTACTGTCACCCTACTCACCCACACAAACAGTTACGTTCATACCATCACCCACACAAACAGTTACTTTCATACCATCACCCACAAATCAGTTACTTTCATAACATCACACAAACAAACAGTTATTTTCATACCATTATACACACAATCAGTTTCTTTCATACCATCACACATACAATTAGTTACTTTCATACCATCACACACAAATCAGTTACTTTCATACCATCACACATAAATCATTTACTTTCATACCATCACACATACAATCAGTTACTTTCATACCATCACACACAAATCATTTACTTTCATACCATCACACATACAATCAGTTACTTTCATACTATCACACACAAATCATTTACTTTCATACCATCACACACACAATCAGTTACTTTCATACCATCACACACAAATCATTTACTTTCATACCATCACACACAAATCAGTTACTTTCACACCAATCACACACACACACTAGTTTACTTTCACAATTTAAAAGTGTGATCACGTATGCTCATGAAATCACTCACAAAAATCACCCAATCTTCTCCCTAGCCATCCAATCTCCCACAATTCTAACATAAACCTATTCAACCATCTACTTCCACACAACAACCGAAATAAATCACACACACATACACACACTGACCGAATCCTGAACAATCACCCATCTTGTCTCATTTCTTGTCAATCACATATTCCCACGCAATCAAACGCCAACATTCACCAATGTTCTTTGTGCTTCCTGGACCACGGAACAGAGCTGCCAACTACTTTCTTGAGACTTATCCAGAAAATATATAATAAAAAAATATGGATTATACTAATATATATATATATATATATATATATATATATATATATATATATATAAAATAATCAAAATTTTACAAATAAATGAACACATAAAATTATCCAGATCTTTTATTTGATATATTTAAAAAAAATGTTATATCTAGAGTTCTCCAAAAGTATCTGGATAATATCAGGATAATAAAAAGATCCATATTTCCCGGAGCATTGTGTACCGGCTGCTCCATTCACCGTGTTCTATGGCCTGTTTAGTATGTAGCAACATTTAGAAGAAAAATAAAATAAAATCTATTCCAGTGTAGATAGTTCGGGCCATATTTGGGCATAAAATAGAGTGAGAAGAATATGACAACCCCCCCCATCCCTCCTACCTCACACACACACACAATGGACAAGTTGTATATTTCCAGTCGTGTGAGTCAGAATCTCTCCCTACCCCCCCCCCACCCCCAAACACTCACACAGTTTATCGCAATAATATTATACACAGAGGTCGTCTGTCTTATTTTCCAGAAACATCTTGACTTATTTATTCATAACCCACCTTTTCTGTATGTCTGGGTTTTAAACTGTGAATCTACAAGTTGTATGTCTGGGTTTTAAACTGTGAATCTACAAGTTGTATGTCTGGGTTTTAAACTGTGAATCTACAAGTTGTATGTCTGGGTTTTAAACTGTGAATCTACAAGTTGTATGTCTGGGTTTTAAACTGTGAATCTACAAGTTGTATGTCTGGGTTTTAAACTGTGAATCTACAAGTTGTATGTCTGGGTTTTAAACTGTGAATCTACAAGTTGTATGTCTGGGTTTTAAACTGTGAATCTACAAGTTGTATGTCTGGGTTTTAAACTGTGAATCTACAAGTTGTATGTCTGGGTTTTAAACTGTGAATCTACAAGTTGTATGTCTGGGTTTTAAACTGTGAATCTACAAGTTGTATGTCTGGGTTTTAAACTGTGAATCTACAAGTTGTATGTCTGGGTTTTAAACTGTGAATCTACAAGTTGTATGTCTGGGTTTTAAACTGTGAATCTACAAGTTGTATGTCTGGGTTTTAAACTGTGAATCTACAAGTTGGAGGGCTGGGATAAACTTAAACGTTATTGATTTTCTTTTTAAACACTAGAATCAGACACCTCTCTCTCCCCCTCACATACTTTCTCTCTCTCTCTCCCCCTCACATACTTTCTCTCTCTCTCTCCCCCTCACATACTTTCTCTCTCTCTCTCTCTTTATTTATTTCTCTCTCTCTCTTTATTTATTTCTCTCTCTCTCTCTCTTTCTCTCTTTATTTCTTTCTCTCTCTCTTTCTCTCTTTCTCTCTCTCTCTCTCTCTCTCTCTCTCTCTCTCTCTCTCTCTCCCCAGACTTTCTTGCACACATTGACACAATCTTCACGCCTCTTTAATTTCCTTACGCCTGTCAATGTTTCTATATCCCCTGTGTACATGGGACAAGTCAGAGTTTGACTTGTATTGAACTGAATATTACGTCAACTTGTTGGTTGAACAAATATACATCTTACAGTGACGAACAAAACAGAACTTCTAAATAATAAATTGATCAAAACTGGGCAGAAGTCTAAATGTGACATTTGGTTGAACAAATATACATCTTACAGTGACGAACAAAACAGAACTTCTAAATAATAAATTGTTAAAAACTGGGCAGAAGTCTAAATGTGACATTTAAAAAAAAAAGAATTCTTTCTCTGAATATTTATTCTGAACACGGAATACATCCATGACCTGTCAGAAATATGACCCCCCCTTCCCCCCTACCCCCGCCCCCCCTGGTAGTCTAGCCGCAGTAGAAACTAAAGGATTTGGTGATTGATTACTAAAGAAAAAAAGGCAGACAGTGAAAGAAATGTAGTAAAGAGTAAAAGATGATCGGAGGGAAAAAAAAGAAATGAGGCAGAGATGAGTGAGGCAGATATTAGTGAGGCAGAGATTAGTGAGTCAGAGATTAGTGAGGCAGAGATTTTTGAGGTAGAGATTAGTGAGGCGTATATTAATGAGGTAGAGATTAGTGAGGCAGAGATTAGTGAGATAGAGATTAGTGAAGTAGAGATTAGTGAGGTAGAGATTAGGGAGTCAGAAATGAGTGAGGTAGCGATTAGTGAGGTAGAGATTAGTGAGGCAGAGATGAGTGAGGCAGATATTAGTGAGGCAGAGATTAGTGAGTCAGAGATTAGTGAGGCAGAGATTTTTGAGGTAGAGATTAGTGAGGCGTATATTAATGAGGTAGAGATTAGTGAGGCAGAGATTAGTGAGATAGAGATTAGTGAAGTAGAGATTAGTGAGGTAGAGATTAGGGAGTCAGAAATTAGTGAGGTAGCGATTAGTGAGGTAGAGATTAGTGAGGCAGAGATGAGTGAGGTAGAGATTAGTGAGGCAGAGATTAGTGAGGTAGAGATTAGTGAGGCAGAGATTAGTGAGGTAGCGATTAGTGAGGTAGAGATTAGTGCAGCAGAGATTAGTGAGGTAGAGTTTAGTGCGGCAGAGATTAGTGAGGCGGAGATTAGTGAGGTAGAGATGAGTGAGGCAGATATTAGTGAGGCAGAGATTAGTGAGATAAAGATTAGTGAGGCAGAGATAAGTGAGGCAGAGATTAGTGAGGCAGAGATTAGTGAGGCAGAGATTAGTGAGATACAGATTAGTGAGGCAGAGATGAGTGAGGTAGAGATTAGTGCGGCAGAGATTAGTGAAGCAGAGATTAGTGAGATAAATATTAGTGAGGCGGAGATGAGTGAGGCAGAGATTAGTGAGATAAAGATTAGTGAGGCGGAGATGAGTGAGGCAGAGATTAGTGAGATAAAGATTAGTGAGGCAGAGATTATACAGCGTATACATATATATATATATATATATATATATATATATATAGAGAGAGAGAGAGAGAGAGAGAGAGAATATACAGGCATAAAAATACATTGAACAAGAAAGATAAGGACAGTGATAGATAGAAAGACAGAAACTGTCTCTTGACTCAAATAAATAATGGAATAAAACAAAAACCAATCCTTCAAGAAAACAAAAACCCAACACTTCCTTGATTTCTGATGTCGATTCTCCTTATCCACATTTCTAAATGAAAGTGGGTATTTTGGAAGAACATAAGATAGATGGACAGTGAAATATAAAGACAGATAGACCAACAGCACTGAACCATAAATGTGTTGAGAGATGTAATTGAACAGTCCATAGTTCCACACAGGAAAATTATGCTGTTATTTTCTTTCTCTATTGTAAGTTTGTCAAAAGGATGTCAACATTGCACATTCTATTGTTAAATGTCGGTTAATTGTCTATATTTCATGTTACAGATATATATATTTTATATCACCATACTGGATGGTATTGAACTGCCAATGAATTTACGTTTGCGTGATAGATTTTTTTCCAATGCGTTATATTGATCTCAGTGATTTTTAATCCTTTCAGAGGATTACCACTGCTTTTGTGTCTGCAGAGATGATATTACTTTTTACAGGGCCGTAAGCAAAGGGAACATTTTGGGGACCTATCCGTGTCAAGGCCAACGCTTGACAAATATTGCGATCCCTGATATTGCGATCCCTGATATTGTGATCCCTGATATTGCGATCCCTGATATTGCGTACCCTGATATTGCGTACCCTGATATTTCGATCCCTGATATTGTGATCCCCGGTATACTTTGTCAGCAAAAGTGCGATCTAACCTCCAACAGTCATATTAGTCATTTTTAAAAACCGCAAAATATAATCCCAAAACATGGGACCCTCCCCTATCTACGCCTTAGAAATAGCTTAGTTTCCCTTTTTTATAATAACGGCCCTTGTTATCATGTTTAAGTTTAAAAAAAACAAAAAACTAAAATTTATTTCAAGTTGTCTAAAGTTTCAATTTGACATATATATATATATATATATATATATATATATATATATATATATATATATATATATATATTAGTGTGGTCCAGAAAACCATACTGAAAAGTTTAAGTTTGTAGAATCATTGCTCCACATGGTTTGTTTTTGTCCATTGGGTATAGGTATTTGGCCTGCAGAATTTCAGGCTGATCCGAGCAACATCTACAGGTCAACCCATTATCAACATTACTTGTCTGGTGTCCGCGCTTGCGATTTACGTCCGACTTTGACACGTTATAAATTAATTTGCTTACTTGTGTGCTGAATTCTAACGTGCATGTTATTTTTTATTTTGTAGTTGTTACTGAATTACTACTAAATGCCATACTGAACGAAATGACCTATTAAACTCTTCAAGTAATAAACTATAAACAACAATGGCTTCCTCCAGTTTGAGATCCGACCCACAGCACTGGCTGATTGGAAAGTTTAATTTCTCTGTTATCTACAGCAAGATTGCCACGTATGCTGGATGTACTTCAACTGCTCCAGTTTCATCATTTAACTGAAGGACCGAACCCTGCCAGAAAGTTATAAAATGACTTGTGATGCAGTTATTTGTATTTGGATGCGAGCCATAATACCAACACAGCAGGTTGACTCATGTGTCCAGAAAACTGTCAAAGCTGCATCAGAACTATCTGGCTCTGAAGGTACACAGAACACGAAAACAGAAAGCGACAGGATGAAGAAAGACATCGTTAAAGGTGACCTTCCGAGAATTGTTTGATATTGCGACAAAGGACGTGATGACAGAAATACAGAACGAAGAAGATCGGGAATTTCTTCGCATACAAAGAGAAGATGTTTTTCCTGCAGCATGACTGGAGTAGACGTGAAGACAGCAGCAAAGAAAGCAGGAAGAGCAACGAGAGGAGAAAGAGAAAGGTGAAAATGAGATATGAAGAACGCATGACAAGGGCTTCAATGAAACAGAAGGTGAACTTTCTGATTGACGATCTAATTCGGAGTCAGAAGAAGATGAGGAGTATCCACGTAACTCAAACTCAGCCATGTACGCCTACAACGTCAACATCAACACCTGGTCTTCATCATCAAAAAAGAAAGTTAAGAATATCTTCCAGTCCCTGAAGTTGTAGGGTGCTTTGGATCGTGTTTGCCTCCCAGACCGTGGAGCTGTGTTGTTCACTGGAGCTGTTGCACAAGGCGCCGGCCATGACATTTCAGAATAACATTATCTCGAAGTTCAATCAGACGATCCAGAACAAAGAAGACAACGGGCTGCTGCAATGGATGAAAAAGAATTTTCTTTGGCAGGACCACTATTGCTGCATTGGGACAGTCAAAATATTGCCCGACGATTGATGGATCAAAGGAAAATGTGGATCGCATAGCTGTTATTGTTACTGGGAATGGCCAGGAAAAACTGTTGGGTATTCAAAAATGGATAGAGGAACAGGAGAGGCTCAAGTAAATGCTTGCATTGAAGTAATTGAGAAATGGAATCTGCGTTCCCAGATCAAAGGCCTTGTATTCGACACAACAGCTAGCAATACAGGGCTTCATAAGGGCGCATGTGTTGGAATTGAAGAAGCTCTGGGAACTGAAATGGTCTGGATTGCATGCCGTCATCATGTCATGGAAGTTGTCCTTTCAAATGTTTTCAAGTCTCTGTTTGGTCCAGCTGAAGGTCCATCAACTGCACTATTCCAGCGATTTCAGAAACAATGGCCATCAATGAACCAAGATGCTTATTCTACAGCAAGTGATGAACTGTTTCAGGATCCAATATTGAAAAACATGCGACAGGAAATGCTTATCTATTTACCAGGTGCTCTTGAAAAACAGCACCCAAGGGACGATTATCAGGAATTTTTACGTTTACCCTTCTGGTTTCTTGGTGGACACAAAGACAAGGAGAAATTTCGAGCTCCCGGTCCAACACATCATGCGAGATGGATGGCAAAAGCCATTTACGCACTGAAAATCTTTCTTTTTAAGACTCAGTTCAAGTTGACTGTTCGTGAATCCCAGAATATCACAGGTTTGGCTCTCTTTGTCAGTCTTGTTTATGTAAAACAGTGGAACGAAGCACCACTTGCAATCCGAGCCCCTCTCAATGACATCGAATTTTTATCAAATCTGAAGACGTATCCGAATAAGACTGTTGCCAGCAAGGCACATGAAGCATTTTCAAGGCACCTCTGGTTTCTCTCTGAACATTTGGTTGGCATAGCCTTTTAGATGACAGAGTGTCAGCATCAATCAAAGAAAAGATGGTACAAAATCTACTTCGACCAGCATTGGCAGACATCCTCGGCGTGTAAAGTTGACAAGTGAATCTGAACAGTTGAAATTGGAGGACCTGGTGACAGAAAGGACGACATCTTTCTTTGATGTCCTCATGGAAGAAGGCAAAGAAAAGTCTCAGACATTCCTTAAGAAACCACCAGGACAGTGGACATCTGATCCAGTCTTCAAGAAATTTTATGAACTGGCTGCACACATGACAGTTGTAAATGATGTAGCTGAAAGGGGAATCAGTCTTATTGAGAAATACAATAAAACACTGACAAAGAATGAGGAACAGAAACAGTTTATTCTTCGATTGGTTGCAAACCATCGCAGGAATTTCCCAACTCCATCAAAGACATCACTTATGTCGTCGTCATAGATTATCCACTGTGAAACTGTCAAATTTTAAAACTAATGTTTTCATTAGATTGTAAGTTTTAGTTACATTTTTTAATTACAACTTTAATTTAATTTCTTAATTTTAATTTACTTTAAAATTTTAACCTTAAGTTTTAAATCGATCATCAACTATAATTGGCAATAACTATTTCATTAGAGATAACCCAAAAAACTGTCAAATGGGTTGACCTGTAAATATTATTTGTTTTCATTAAAATTTTGCACAATTGTTATTAACATAATAAAGAACAGAAATAACCTTGTGGACAACTTAAATCTGTTACTTTGTTTTTCTGGACCACCCTAATATATATATATATATGAAAATGACATTTGCACTTCTTTTGATGCAGTCAACTATTTCTGTCTAAGAGTATCCTTGCATCCTACTATTGGTCAGTTTACATACGTAGCCTGTGACTAGATTTATGTTGTTTAAGCAGAACTATGTTGTGTAGCTGGTATTTATTCTTACATATATTTATTTTTATTCGTGTTTTTTTTTTGTCTTTCAAATTTAACACCTTGTAACTTGACTCTACATTCTTAATGCGAAACTTTCACTAGTCTTTTAAAGATGCGAGTTTCAGTGGCCCCCGATAGATGAAAGTTTTTGATTGATACCCGCCCCCCCCCCACATTAAAACATACAGCTAGAGGTGCCCCCCCCCCCCCAAGTTGATAGCCACTCGTGTTAACGTAATTATTCCATTTTTTATTTAAAACTACCTTTTTTGTGAAAATGCAACTCTCGCTAATCTCGTCAATTTTATTTTAATTTATTCATTTCTGAATCGGTGAAATAAAATTTTTCATTAGAAATGAATGCGTTCCGAGCGTTCCGAGTAAACAAACCAGAGAAGGTGCTGGAAGGGCGCTGGGGTTGAGCGACTCATAGGAGAGTTGTACTTAACGCGTCACAACGCTCCTGTCTGGGAGCCCCCTCGTCAGACCCGGGGGGCCCATGGGCGAGGGCCATAGTTGCCACCACCGAATGCCAGCTACTGCCACAAACAAACAGCTATTCCTCTTACTGATAGCAAACCTATTAACTCCATATGGACAGTCTGGTAATGTCTCTATAATCCAGGACAGGAATCACAAGAGTTTGAAAAAAAAAAACACAAATAAGGCTTGTTTACAATGAATTACATGTTTTATTAATGTAGTTGATTGCAATATGCTACATTATATCTAACCAAGGATTATATATAACAAAAGACGGATTCAAGGACGGGCGCATCGGGCGAGCTCCTGAAACCCTGCCCTATTGAGGGCCCCATAGAGCCCATATTGTAGCATATATTTTACAGGGCCCAACATTTTTCTTCTGTGCTTGGGGCCTCTTCTGAACTAAGTCAGCCTCTATTTTAAAACAACAAGATGGTGTGATAAATCATGTCCAGAGTGAAACATAGCGGTCAGCAATTTTCTAAACTCAATGCGTATTAGGATAGTTGAGCGATGATCAGAAAGGGGAAAATCCCATAAAGGTTGCTAAGGAACAGGGGAAGGAAGCCAGTGGGACATTTGCATAAAAAAGGCGAATCGGCAATGAGGTGTGTACTTTGGCGCCATTAAATAAAAAAAAAAAAAGAAGAAGGGGAGGGGAGGGGGGGGGGTAGGGGAGGAAAAGGGAAGTGGGAGATGCAGACGTGTTGAAAATACGAAAGTCTAAAGCCCTAGAAATGAAGCGGGGAGAAATGGGAGGAGGAGGAGGGGGAGAAGACTATCAAAGACGAAGTGGTAAATATTAGCGGCGAGATGACCACAAGGCGATGGACCACAGTTTTCTGAGTGTAATGACTGTTTGATTTCTGACTAGCTCGGTAGCCGGAAATGTTTGCTGGACAATGCTGGTGATGGTGATGGTGGCGTGTTTGATGGTGGCGGTGGTGGCAGAGGTGGACGGGGATGGGGGGGAAAGGGGAATGGGGAGAATCCAGCTGATCATGACGACGACCAATCATTGCACTTTGTTTAGCCAAGAGCAGACGAAGAACACAATATCTGTCTGTTGTCTGTTGAAACCAGTAAATACTTATAATAGTCCCGATAATATGTTTGTCGCTATGCACGTTGTCTGGACGATTTTGTTTTTAAAAAAACTTTTTAAAGTTAAATTGTTACCAATGATTCAAGGGAGTGAACTTAACGAAATGTCATAGTGGTTCTGTCTATCTATCTATCTATCTATCTATCTATCTATCTATCTATCTATCTATCTATCTATCTATCTATCTATCTATCTATCTATCTATCTATCTATCTATCTATCTATCTATCTATCTATCTATCTATCTATCTATCTATCTATCTATCTATCTATCTGTCTGTCTGTCTGTCTGTCTGTCTGTCTATCTATCTGTCTGTCTGTCTGTCTATCTGTATGTCTAATCCGATCTATCCATCTATCTATCTATCTATTTATCTATCTATCTATCTATCTATCTATCTATCTATCTATCTATCTATCTATCTATCTATCTATCTATCTATCTATCTATCTATCTATCTGTATGTCTAATCCGATCTATCTATCTATCTATCTATCTATCTGTCTATCTATCTATCTACAAATATATTTACATACAATTGATTTTATTCACTTCTTATATTCTTTTGTTCTTTGTGGGAGGTTCGCGAAAAAAAAACTTGTTTTTTTTTTTTTAAACTGGTCCGCGAGTCGTAAAAGTTCGAGAACCACTGAAATATCACAAGTAACAACAAACATCTGAGATTGAAATATCACGAGTAACAACAAACATCTGAGATTGAAATATCACGAGTAACAACAAACATCTGAGATTGAAATATCACGAGTAACAACAAACATCTGAGATTGAAATATCACGAGTAACAACAAACATCTGAGATTGAAATATCACGAGTAACAACAAACATCTGAGATTGAAATATCACGAGTTACAACAAACATCTGAGATTGAAATATCACGAGTAACAACAAACATCTGAGATTACTCGCAGGGCCGTCTGATGGGCATTATGGGTTCCATCTTTGTACATCTTTGTTCTTAGGGGGTCGGTATAACCATCAATATTAAAATCTCAACCGTGAAACATAAATCAGATCCTCGGTGAGAACCATGTGGAATTTTTCCAGGTGAAAATGTGTTTCAAAGTCGTCCCACAGGTCCACCCAGCTTTAAATGGGGAGAAGTCCCAGATTTTGTGGCGGCGTCACTGGATTATGAGTTCAGTCAGTATGCCCCCCCCCCCTTTAGCTTCAGAGGCCATGAGTAAAAGACGGCGCGGATTCATGCGGGAATACGGGAAGTGTGTGTGTGTGTGTGTTAAGATGCACGTTCAATGCCTAAAAAACAACGATAATAACAAAAACAAACACACTGTAGTTTTGGATTAAATTGAAAACAAAGCAGAAGATTAATTTTTATAAAATTCCTTTTAAGCCCCTAAGGGCCCATCGGGGCAGATGAAGTGCATAATTCATCTGTTTCACTAACCTAGGCATATGAAGGGATTGTGGTGGTTAGCACAACGCCCAGCCGCCTTTACTCCCCCAACTTAAAAGTCAGGTTGACCTATTTAAAGCTGGGTGGACTTGTGGGACTTACACCAGGACCTAAAAAAAAAAAATCCCAAGGTTGTCACCGAGGTTCGAATCCAGGACTCTCCGGTCGACAGTCGAACGCTCTACACCGCTCGACCACCCTTCCCCTAAAAAAAGATTTGATAGAGCAGTTGATTATGTTTACTGCAAAACATAGAACTAGATGGAATAACAAAAACAGTAACAAACTTCTTACGTTTTTTAAAACCAGGCCAAGGGTTTACTGATGGACACAACTGGCCACTGGTCACCTGGTGGCATTAAAACGGTGGACATTATCGGTGATTTTTTAAAATTTAAGAAACAAAAAAAAAAAGAAGCCAGACCAGCAGTTAGTGGTCAGATGATGCTACTATATGCCCAATAACCTCAACAGCTCTGCTTTGGTCACTGGTCAATTACGTCTGATACATTGTGACAGAAGGGTTGGGAGCGGGGGGGGGGGGGGTGATAGGATGGGTTTATGAGCCATTCGGATTTATTGACTTGCAGCCGGCGAGTGCTACAATCTCCTTACTAATATAGACTAATGGGACTCATGGTTGGGCGGGGGGGAGGTGGAGGAGATGATGGGTTGGGTTAGGAAATTCCCAGAGAAAATAAAATTTTTAATTAGTTGGTTGTGTTGGATGTTCTGGATAGAACGAGATGCGAAGAAGTAGCTCTGTTGTGTGTGTGTGTGTGTGTGTGTGTATGAGTGTGTGAGTGTGTTTGTGTCTAGGATGAGTTCATTTTCAAAAAGGGGTAAATTTTAAAAGTAAACAATTTGAATCCAATGAAATTTTACATTCTAGGTCAAGAAGAGGGAGATAATACACAGTAAGAAAGCTGATACAAGAGACACATTACCATTTTTTTTAAATAAAGGCGGGGGGGGGGGGGACGCAAGCCGTGGTCGTGCGGGGTTCAAACGAGCGGCTGTCGGCCTGGAAGTACCGGGTTCGATCCCTGCTGAACCCCTCCCCCCCCCCCCCCCCCACACAAACTTTTGACCTTTTTCAAGTTTAAATATCTGACATCAGTCGGAGAAATTCAGTTACTTACTTGTGCGGACCTAGAGTACATGATGCCCCGGGCGCAGAAGAAAATATTGCCCCCCTCCCCCTTGAAGAAAGGCTGACATAAAAGCGTTAAAATGTGGAGCTCTGTTGGGCCCCTAAATATTTGGAGGCTCCTCGAGCGCGCAACCTGTGCAGCCCGTCCTTAAATTCGCCTCTAATCACTTAACAATATCTCCTGTAGTACCAGCCAAGCCACAACACACACTCTACTAATGGTGGGGATGAAAGAAGATCACTACAAGAACCATCCCATGGGTGGTCTCACAGGTCCTCTTTTGCAGTGGGGTGGTCCACTTAGTTTACCTTTTTTTCGGAAGAACGGTTCTGTTGTTAGGTCCTTTCGAGGAGATGATGGGCAGAAACTTCTAGATGTATTTGGGGAAGCCTAGCCCATCTTCGCTCCAGAAAGTAAAGCTGGAAGGTGGCCCAAATGCAATGGGGTGAGGTTTTCTAGTTAGCCTGTCCTATTGAACGGTCCTCTTGCATTCACTCCAACTCACCCATTATTACGATAGCTCCTTCGCGTGTCGTCTGCTATACAGCCGTCTGTAAGACGTTCATGAATATTCATTAGATGAGAATTCGGGAAAACCCAGAAGGGTAAAAGGGAATGAAGGAAAAAAAAATACCTTCTGGTCATTTGTATTCAATGATGAACGCCGTGTGCCGTCCGGAAAAAAAAATATGTTTCGTAATTGTAGTAAATTCTAATTTTGGTGGTTACAATATAGATCGATACAACGAGTTCGTTAAAACGAAATCTGCATGAGTTAAATTGTCGTTCTTTTGTGCGGTAGATGAAGATTTATGGCAGCAGAGTGTAGACAATCATCAAGAGATAATCGCTGATTATGTGCATGCAGAATGGCCTATATAGATCATGTGAGTTGATACAACTGTCCAAGGGAGAAAAGCTCAAAAATGAACAGGAGGGGGGGATCTCTCTCTCTCTCTCTTTCTCGCTCTCTTCCTCTCATGCACAATGTCTCTGAAAATTTAATTAATCCATATAAAAGAAGGGCTGACGAAACTACAATACATTTCTCTCATTGCTTTAAGATTTTTTAATCTGTACAAATACCAGTCAATTCTAAAAGTCTTCATGTCTCAATCATAGAAGACGCTAAGGTAGGGAAGTTTTAAGTCCAAATAGCGTCATGGAAGTCGCTAGTTCGATTCTCGATCAGTAGATGTGTGATGTCTGATGAGATGAAAAATCTCTTAGATCCTATAAACCACTGATAGGACGGTTTTTATGGTGCCCTTTTTTCATCCCCACCATAGCCGATATATCAGGAACTTGAGCCAAGACCTGAACAAATTTCCTTGGTCCTCATCGGAGATCGAACCAGGTACCTTCAGGCTTTATCGCACGATCATCAGTCCACTCGATGGCACTTACTAATTATAACAGGCCCCATGCATACAGCGCCGGATTAAGGGTGTTGTGGGTCTAAGGCGTGTTGCGAAATGTATAAAAAAACAAGTTAATATTGCGAACATTTCACAAATATGAGTTTAACTGTTAAACGTGGGCCGAATTTTGTTCAGGGCCTAAGGCTTAAGCCTTATTATCCTGGTGGTTCATTCAGCCCTGCGAGTATATAACGAAACAAATTCATAGAATCACAACTAAAAAAATTAATGCACCGGGTTTTATTTACCTTCTTGGAACAATGGACGAAAGCTGACCGCGTTGAAAATCTGACAAAAGTCGGGATACTGTAGAAACAGATAGATAGCCCTTTGAGAGTTGGAAATTCTAAACTATCAAAAATAGCGGACACAATAGATCGCACCTGATAAATGAGCTACGATCAATCAGATTTTTTTTTTGTGTTTCCATAGACGCTAAAAAATTGCTGGGCCACCAACACATTTATGGTAACATGAAACTATTGTTTGGTGTGAACCATAGATATATAAGACTAGATCGCTTATGGGCTATGCATAGATATATATTGTGCGGACCATAACTTTAAAAAGAGAAGAGTACAATTCTGTATAACTTATATATTTTACAAATTCTTTGCAACTATGATGACGTAGTACCCATAGAAACCTTAAGTAACCGAAATAAATAGCAGAAGACATTTGCATTGTTTTCCTTGACAAATTTTCAAAAACTTTTTTTTTTCAATTAACTTTGAATAAAATGCCTTCGTGTTTTGTACCCGGATGTTTGATTATATTATTACTAACCGTCAAATATAATTTTTTCGGACACATCAGTTGATTTTAAAAGCGCCAACCTCTAGCATGAATGGGGATTTTTTTTTTAATTAAAAGGAAGGAAATCTTTTTCGGTAAAAAATAAAGAACTGTACAGAATTGTACTCTTCTCTTTTTAAAGTAGGGGTCTCGAATACAACACTTTTTCGGTCTCTATTAAATAAGCATAAGCGATCTAGTCTTATATATCTATGGTGTGAACTATCAAACCTATCTTCTCGACTTCCTGTGCTAGATTTGTTTATCTGCGCCGCTCAATACAGACGACGATGATGTAATCAAAGTTTTAAAAAAGCGTATTGATAAGAACTTTAAACGAAAAAAAAATATATAAAAATGAATGACCAATAAACAAAACAACCACCCCCCCAAAGTTTTCCAACAACAAAGAACGGCATCAATGCGAACCTCTCAAGTTAAAGCTTCTGTAACCCTTCCGAAGAGGTCAGCATTCAGCCCACAACCCCCACCCCCTTTATACCCGCAGTTCTCAACCGGTGGTAAGCCTACCCCGAGGGGTGGGGGGGGGGTACGAGAAAGCTTATGTGGCGGTAGGCAGAGTTATATATATATATATATTTTTGTTTTAAAACAACCCAACACTTTGAAGAGTGGGACGGATGGCCGAATGGTGTCGACCTGAGAGTCCTGGGTTCGATCCTCGGTGAGAAACATGTGGAATTTTTCCAGGTGAAAATGTGTTTCAAAGTCGTCCCACAGGTCCACCCAGCTTTAAATGGGTCACCTGACGTTAAGTTGGGGGAAGTAAAGGCGGCTGGGCGTTGTGCTAACCACACAATCCCTTTTATATGCCGAGGTTATAGAAACAGATGAATTCTACACTTCATCTGTCCCCGATGGCCCGTTAGGGCTGAGGGAACTTTTTTTTACACTTTGAAGAACTTACGTGTCAGGGGTACCGGCGGATATACTTTCGCACCCTTTTGGGGTACAGACGCGAAAAAAAAAAAAACGGTTTTTGGAACTCCTTCCTCCCTCCCCCCCGCTCACATTGTTTGCTTACCTCACACCAAGAATACCAGCTTGGGAATCTCTCGACTGAACCTGCTCTGATACTTACATTTTTTTACCTGTTGAGATTTTTTACCTCTTCTTGTATGTTTCGCGGTTGGGATCACGTCATGCAGAAGGGGGCGATGTACGTGAGTGCGTGAGGTAGGGGAGGCACTACTGGTGGATCAAGTGAGTAAGGGAGGCGATTACGTTAGACAGACAAAAAAAAACGAGTGGTTATCTCCTCTTTTTGTGTTTTTATTTTCTTTCTTTTTTCCCAGTGGCATGTTGGGGGGGAGGGGGGGGGTCCCGGGTATCTTGATGAGGTATTTCGCTGTGCTCGCCAACGTAAATCAAGGTCAGAGGTTACAATGGCTCTAGTGCAATAAAACATGCACATCGCCTGAACCAATCAAGGAGTTCGAGATTAATTATTTGTGCGTGAGTGTATCTATCTATATAATCTATCTATCTAATTTATCTTATATATTTATATGATGTATTTATATAATCTATCTATATAATCTATCCATCTATCTAATCTATCTCTATCTATCTATCTATCTATCTATCTATCTATCTATCTATCTATCTATCTATCTATCTATCTATCTATCTATCTATCTATCTATCTATCTATCTATCTATCTATCTATCTATCTATCTATCTATCTATCTATCTATCTATCTATCTATCTATCTATCTATCTATCTATCTGTCTATCTATCTATCTGTCTGTTTATCTGTCTGTCTGTCTTATGTGTCATACACACTCACACACACAGTCATAAACTCACACACACACACACATATTGATAATCCTTTGTATACCCATTTCCTGTTTCCGACCGCACCCATAAGGGGGCTTCCACCCTCCCCCCTTCCTCTTCATCTCCATTCCACCCTCGCGGCTGCCCTAACTGGGTGCGCAGAATAAGAAATAAAACAAGACTTAGCATCGCCAGACTACAGATGGGTAACCACAGGCAAAAAGAGGAAGAAAAATTGAATCTAAGATGAGATAAACCAATGTTGTCGGTGAACAGGAGGGTCTCACTCTTGCACTACATAGAATTGTTGTATGCAGAAGGAATAAACTACAAAACATCAACAACAGAATGCTGGCGATGTTTCTTGTTAAAATCACACAAGAATCAAGATCTTAATGTAGCTAAATAAACACAAGTGTGAGTCAAGAGGGGGAAAAAAGGGAAAGCAGGCGATAAATTAAATAAACACGCAGGTGTGCGAGTAGACGGAGGGGGATATACACGCTGCATACGGCGTACGTCTAGATAGCCGGCTGATGACGTCATCCTAAAGAAATACTTAGCCACTGATTAAGCAAATTAATGAAACTAAATAAATATGCAACCCAATGAAAGCTAAATGAAATCAAAAAGTGCTGTATGAGCGTATTTCAGTGGCCACGGGCTTAAATGATTGAAACAGTTGGTGGCTGTCATAGAGGCTATTTTTTTAAGATTATTCGGCGCCCTTTGTAACGTGTTTTCGACTGGGGCCCCCAAATGTGCCTTTGATTGTGGGAGGGGGGGGTAAAAATATACTTCATGTGAACATGACTATCTTCAACACAATCACCTCACCTTTGAATTTAGCAGGTAGCTTTTGTACATTCCAAATTTATCTTTCCAATCTATCTTAGTCTATTATCTCAGCACACTATCTCAGCACACTATCTTAGCCCACTATCTTAGCCCACTATCTTAGCACATTATCTAAGCACATTATCTTAGCAAACTATCTTAGCACATTATCTCAGCACACTATCTTAGCACACTATCTCAGCACACAATCTTAGCCCACTATCTTAGCCTACTATCTTAGCACATTATCTAAGCACATTATCTTAGCAAACTATCTTAGCACACTATCTCAGCACACTATCTTATCCCAATATCTTAGCCCACTATCTTTGGACATTATCTAAGCACATTATCTTAGCACACTATCTTAGCACACTATCTCAGCACACTATCTCAATACACTATCTTAGCCCACTATCATAGCACACTATCTTAGCACACTATCTCAGCCCACTATCTTAGCCCACTATCTTAGCCCACTATCTTAGCCCACTATCTTATGATTCCATCTTAGCCCACTATCTTAGCACATTATCTTATCTTGCTATCTCCTGATTGTGTCAGGGTTAGTTTAATATTTATGTGGCCGGGGCGGGGGGAATCTGCATTTTTGTTTCGGAGGAAGGATTTGTTTCTCGTTCTGTTTTCTCGAGTTTTCATGTAAACACCCACCTCACACAAAATATTCAATTAAATTTTATTCCATCAATATAGAAACATTTCATAAAAGGAATCGGAAGTTTGTATAGGCCAGGGGTAAACATGACTTAAATATAGATGCTGGTTACAGGATATAAGGGCAAACACACAGGCACACACACAGGCAAACACACAGATAAATGGTGCTATGCATCTTAAAGGAAAAAAAAAGAAAAAAAAACAGGAATTAGAACAGTGCCGAACCTAGGGATTTGGGGCCCCGGGGGGGGGCTTGGCCTCTTTGGGGGCCCCTGCATTTTGACATTTGACACCATGACAAGAAATAGTGTACTTAATATTTAAGCTGGAGCCCGGTTGTACTTTCGAATTCGGACCCCCCTCCCCCACCCTGGGTACGCGTCTGAATTAGAACCATTGAGACAACACATTTAAATTCAAACTACGGGCATCGCTTGCATCATGGAATGGTCAATTCAGACTGAGAACAAACTGGGCCACTCCGTCCTCCCCTTCTCCCCCCCCCCCCACGCCCAACTTAAAATACACACATACACACATACACGCACACTTGTTGACCTCGGGCATTTTATCGTCTGGACTGTCCGTGCTAGCAAGCAATGTTGTAACTAAGGCTGTACTGCCAAAATGTTTTGGTCCAAAGTAGCTTAACAACAAAAAAAAAAACTATTAAAACGTAGCACAAAGTAGCACACATATTTCCAAAATCTCTTTAATGCTGAGACAATTAGAACATCATCATATTTATGATCTGGCAATAGTTGGATTATTTTTTTTACTTGTGTAGCACAAGACTCTTGAAGGGGCGATTTTTTTGTTTGTTTTAAAAAGTAGCGCAATCTGGCAAAATGAACAAGGGAGACGATGGTGGAGATTTTGGGGAAAGGGTGTGTGTGTGTGTGTGTGTGTGTGTGTGTGTCTTTGGAAGGGGAGGGGACAGCTCTCCCCGTTATCCCCCTTGTCCTGAGACTCCCGACAGCAGGCAGTAAACAAACACAATAAAAGAAGTTGAGGGGGGGGGGCGAAGGGGGGGGGGTCAAACAAGGACACATACCATGAACGTAATGTGCGCACGTCTTTAAAGAGCAATATAATCTCCCCTTGCTTATCCCCTCCCGCCAACCTTTCCCTGGCCTGACCCCACACAGGCGGCCAGATTTTTCTCTCAATTAGACCGAAATCTGTGTTGCCTGTTAATGTTTTTGAAATGGCGTCAGATATTTGGTTAAATAACGGTAATAATAAAAAAAAAAAATAAAAGGCAAAATTTAGATAAATATTTGTGCTTTTAAATCTGAAGAAGTATTTGGATATTTCGTTTATGAAGCTAATGACAATATCGTAAATACCTGTGTTCGTTCAGTTTGTAATTATGGCCTCGCAGTGCCGAACCTTGGGATTTGGGGGGTCAGGGAGGCTTGGCCTCTTTGGGGGGGGGCCTGCATTTTGACATTTGATACCATGACATGAGATATTTAATGAAAAAAATTATTTTGGGTCCCCCCCTCAAGCTGGGGCCCGTTGGGGGGACTTACGAATTTGGACCCCCTACCCTACCCTAGGTACACCTCTCAGGCGGTATACAAATACCTGACACCAACCACCCCATCCCTCTTTCACTCACTTCGACCTTTGTCGGGCTGGCCGTTGTAAGAAACGCAGAATTGTAAGTATTAATGAAATATGCGATGTATGACTTAGCCAGCCAATCTTTAAGTCAGTCAGTCAGACAATAAAAACCGTTCATATGTTACATAATCACTGTTTTGTTGTTTTGTTTGGCAATAACATAAATGCCAACTTTGCCTTTGAAACAGAATCGGCAAAATGTCAAGGCGGTGGTCATATGTCCAGAGCGAAGGACAAATAATTGAATGATTTGGAGTACACGAAAATGAGCCAAAGTCATCGGAGATTTCTCGATTTTCAACAGGGCAGGGCGAACCGTAATCCAGTGAATTATAGATGAGCGTCATCCATATACCTGGATAAACTTTTGGTCCGTTTTTGGTTTGTTAGCGCATGGGCAGACTGTCTTAAAAGAAATGGCTCGCTTTATATCATTTCCAAACAGGGTCGGTCCTACAGTCGCTGGCGCCCTGTAAAAATCAAACGTCAGCGCCCTTTTAAAAATATAACTATTAAAAAAAACAGACAAGGAAAAAAACTTGATGACGCTCTGTGCCCACGATGTTATATCTAGAACCGGCACTATTAATAACTACAGAATATTTCGTCAATGGAAGTAGCGTTAAGAAAATGGTTCAATAAAACAATTTATTTCCTCCTCTCTATATATGGAAATTTTACAGAGCAACGGTGGAAATATAATTAAATGTTTTATAGCTCAAATTCCAAAGAAGACGAAAAAAGAATGCTATAAATGTGTGGATGTGACGCAACGTTTCCGGCAAGGAATTTTGGAACAAAAAACCTCTCTAAAAAAGAAAATAGAAATGTTCCTGATAATTATCTGTCGCTCGCGTGCTGAGCGGTAGCGCATATTCTGTTGTTGAGTCAAGGTATTGTATAGGTCGGTGCGGTGGAGATGGGAAGCGGGTGATTGTAAGATATTTTTAGACCATTTTTTTTTGGAGAAGAAAATAAAAAAAAATGATACGAACTGATATCTGTAGGCGAGTCAGATGAATGACGTTAAAAGGGCAACGAAATTCAACAACAACAACAACAACAACTGGTTGGGCTCATACTTGGAACACACACACCCCTCCCCCCTTTTACTACATGTGGAGTTAACGGCGGGCGCGACGGTCAAACGCCTGGGGCCCCGCCTTTCGAGATGCCCCACCGCGACCAAATATTTACGGAATTTTATACCTTTATAAAGTCATTTTTTCAGGGGGGGGGGGGGGAAATCAGCATTTCAAATGTCCCTGGGACACCCACCGATCTTAGTCGCCTCTGCCACTTTTCGGTCAAGCCAAAAAAAAAAAACATACAAGAGGCGTAGTCCGGTTATGTAGTAGACGGGCCGGATGAAAAGGGAGGTACAGCTGGGTCACTGGAACATAGGGTCAACGACGGTCAAGCCGTTGGAATGTATCCGATCTACAATTAATTAGCAAGATACATTTTTTTTACGTCATGCATATAGCTGTCGATTTCAGTGACTGAGTTATAGTACGATGGTGATGGGAGATCGATAAACGACAAGCGAGATAACAGAGTGGGACTCTCTTACGGATAGACAAACTGCTTAGACCCGTGGCATGATTTTAAAACAAAATTTTGCTAAAACAGTTTAGAGGTCAATCTATTTGTAATTTTTTAAAAAAGTACTTATTGGGGCGGGTTTTAAAATCTGGCAGGCCTACATAGCTAACAGTCAGGCTGACATAGCTAACAGTCAGGCTGACATAGCTAACAGTCAGACTTACATAGCTAACAGTCAGGCTTACATAGCTAACAGTCAGGCTTACATAGCTAACAGTCAGGCTTACATAGCTAACAGTCAGGCCTAAATAGCTAACAGTCAGGCTTATATAGCTAACAGTCAGGCTTACATAGCTAACAGTCAGGCATTTATAGCTAACAGTCAGGCTTACATAGCTAACAGTCAGGCCTAAATAGCTAACAGTCAGGCCTAAATAGCTAACAGTCAGGCCAGCCACTCGGAAGAATTACTTATTAGTTGGGGGGTGGGCCTATAGGGGGGCCCATGTCAAAGATTATTAGAGGGCCTAATATTTACAAGTGTATTTAAAGCATTTTCGCCACGAGCCCAAGAAATCTATATTTGCCGTGGGCTCCCCAAATGTTCTTTAGCCTAGAACCCCCACCCCCACCTGGCAGCACCCCCCCCTCCATTTCCTTAAGCCTGGCAGTGATTGTATTAATCCCATGACCAACTCATCACAATCTATAACAAGAAGGTAGAAAGCTACAAATTTAACTATTCATACAAAGCGAAGCAATATTTGCCCTGAGTTCCCTCCCCTCGCACATATATTTCCCCCCTTATACAGCTAGGTCGGGTTGACAACTATTGGCTTGAAGAATTATCCATAAAACATGGGGGAAAATATCTACCGTATAAAAAGTATAAAGCAAAAAAAAAAATGTTAATAGATAAAAATTATAAATATCTAGATGACAAAAATAAAATTAGCCAGATTTTTTTTTCTTAAGCGTTTGATTACATCCGGGTATCTCCAAAAATATATAAATATGTTCTTTTTTTTAAAAAAAAACATCCAGATTGGCAGCCCCTGGAGTTGGGTTACTTTCTTGTTGGCCACTTCCGCCGAAAAAGGTCTCTTGATAAATATTTACATGTTGAACTATAAAACTTGTCATTTGAAAGAGAAGAGAAAAAAATAACACACGCACGCACGCGCGCACACACAAACATACAATCTCTTTCTCTCTCTCTCTCTCTCACACACATCTCTTCATACTTCCTGTTACCTGGATACGTTTGTGTTTGTGTTTGTGTGTGTGTGTGTGTGTGTCAGTCAATGGGTGTGTGTGTGGGTCTGTATGCGTTTCGATGAGACAGTCTAGTGGCTGATGATGTAAACCCTATACACGGTGTTTTGTCTGCTGAAACGGTGATTTCACGCCGCGCTAAACGCACACGCTTTTAGTGAGTGATTGCCCCGGTTGGAAATAGCACCAGGTCATCTGCAAAAGATAACATTCCCTGACTGTAAGATAACATTCCCTGACTGTAAGATAACATTCCCTGACTGTAAGATAACATTCCCTGACTGTAAGATAACATTCCCTGACTGTAAGATAACATTCCCTGACTGTAAGATAACATTCCCTTACTGTAAGATAACATTCCCTGACTGTAAGATTCTTTCGAAGATGGCCTCACACTGATTGATTGAAATCGTGAATTTTGCTTATCAGTGGCTCATTAGAAACAATGGCCACAGCTTGATGTACACCGAAACAATGGCTACAGCTTGATATAAACCGAAACAATGGCCAAATTTTGATATACTTCGAAACAATGGCCACAGCTTGATATACTTCGAAACAATGATCACAGCTTGATACACTTCGAAACAATGGTTGCAGCTTGGCATACGTCTAAATAATAACAAAAGCTTGATATACCACTTTCTACGGCTTGATATAAATGTAAACAATGGTTACAGATTGATATAAATGTAAACAATGGTAACAGATTGATATAAATGTAAACAATGGTAACAGATTGATATAAATGTAAACAATGGTAACAGATTGATATAAATGTAAACAATGGTTACAGCTGAATAATCCAATGTCTACGGCTGGATACATTTGTAAACAATGGCTACAGCTTGATGTACCGCCAAAAGTGGCTATGATATGCCACGCAGCAGTGCCTACAACTTGATTTGCCACGCAGCAGTGCCTACAACTTGATTTGCCACATAGCAGTGCCTACAACTTTATTTACCACGCAGCAGTGCCTACAACTTGATTTGCCACGCAGCAGTGCCTACAACTTGATTTATCACACAGCAGTGTCTACAACTTGATTTGCCAAGCAGCAGTGTCTACAACTTGATTTATCACACAGCAGTGTCTACAACTTGATTTGCCAAGCAGCAGTGTCTACAGCTTGATTTATCACACAGCAGTGTCTACAACTTGATTTGCCAAGCAGCAGTGTCTACAGCTTGATTTATCACACAGCAGTGTCTACAACTTGATTTGCCAAGCAGCAGTGTCTACAGCTTGATTTGCCAAGCAGCAGTGTCTACAGCTGGCAAGTACACTTCACAAACAACTATTTTTTACTAAGTAATCGGCTCAACATTCACGCTGCGAGTGAACAGCGTTTTTTTTCTCTCTCTCTACACCTGAACTGGCGTGACCTACACTGGACGGCGCACACCCTGGTGACCAGTCCACTGGTGCATGACAATGTACCAGCTATGGGTAAACAAAAATATATATAAGTTCATCCCTAGTAATGAATTCAAACATAAGTACTATTTGTTGTCAAACATGTAAACAAAGATTTGAATGGCGGTTTAAATTCCAGAAAAACGCACAGAGCAGTCCTAAACAAGGTTCGTCCACTGCTACATGTCATTGACCATAAAAGGTGTGTGTGTGGGGGGGGCAGGGCCACTGCGATGGAGGGCGATACGAACCTTTGACAGGGGGCCCCAGGCCTTGGAGGAAAGGAGTGGCTCATCGCTTTCATTTTTTTAGTATTATTATTGATATTTTCTTGGGTTTGTGTGTGTGGGTGTGGGTGTGTGTGGGTGTGGGTGTGTGTGGGTGAGGGTTGGGGGTGATAGTATGTTAGGGGAATTACATTTCCTGACGTCCTACAATAATTTTTTTATTCAAAGCGAAAAACAAACACAAAACATTCCAGTCACTATTTGTACTAAAGTTAAGATACGTTTATTCAAATTGACGATTCTCTATGTGGGCCGCATTCATACCTCACTAGGGGCCCCCCGGGCTGGAAGCCCTGATTTAGACACATACATGTTTATTAGAAAGGGAAAAAAATCGTAATTTCACGAATCTCAAGTTTTGGTGCTTTGATTACACTCTGCTGTATTCAACAACCAACAACAAGGGGGTCAAGAACGACAACTTTCAAAATCCCACGGAGTTATCTCAGCATTGCACTTCCTTGCGTACTCTGTGCACTCCACTTATCTCCCCTTTTAAATCTTGCATCTTCGGTCGAATGCAACTTTCCATTTCTTAACCTGATATTCGGTTCTAACCGTGTCCTCCCCCCCCCCCCCAATACAGCGCGCCACTTACAGTATCTACCAGGTAGGGTACATATTATACATTTGCTTCTCTCAGCAGTCAGGTAGAAGAGCAAAACAAAAAATGTACAAGTGTCATTGGCAAAATGGCAAGTCACTGACGGAGAGCAGATAACCAGATGCTGCTTGGGGAATTCACATTTAAAATACAGAACTGAGAATTCACATAAATGTGCTGAAAAACAACTCAGATTTGAATAAAAGAGAAAAAAAAAAGTAAAGTTCCCTTAAGCCCTAACGGGCCATCGGGGCAGATGAAGTTTATAATTCATCTGTTTCTATAACCTCGGCATATGAAGGGATTGTGTGGTTAGCACAACGCCCAGCCGCCTTTACTTCCCCAACTTAAGTCAGGTACCCATTTAAAGCTTGGTGGACTTTTGGGACGTGCGGAAATTCCATTGATTATCACGTAGGATCGAACCCAGGACTCTCAGATCGACAGTCGAGCATCTGCACCACTCGGCCATCCAACATAAAAAGTAAAGGGATATAATAAACTAGAACGCAGCCATTGCTCACGAACATGCAGGCGAAAAAAGAGACGCTACAATTCAATCAACATGAAATAATAAAAAAAAACCAAAATCAGAAACAAAATAATAACGAAATAAATAAAAATGAATCATCAGTTTGTATTCTCATTACCCGCGAAAACAAAAGGTTAGTTTATTCTCACGAAAAAAGATATTTTTAACCAAAACGATTAACATTGACATAAAAAAACGGATTATGATTGGTTCATTTGGTTGTACTTGTGGTGGATCTCAATTAGTTAGTGAGTGAATACATCTTTTTTTTTGTTTTAAATTAAAAAAAATGAAAGAGAATGTAATGCAGAAGACAGCTTTGTGCATGAAAGTGTTATTTGTTTTAAATGACTTGGAAACACTGTAAACACTCTGTGTGAAATTCAAGTCAAAGATAGATTTAAAAAAACAACAACAAAACAAACTAAAACATTGACCAACAATAGAAATTGTCTGTTGAAGAAATGAAACTTCTCTATCGTTGAAACAATAACAACAACACAAACCAGTGTTATGATACTTGGGTGTTTGTGTTGTGTTTGTTGTTATGTATCAACAGTTTTATGTATTACCAAAAAAAAAATCAATGTTATTTACATTCGTTTTTTTTAATCATTAAATAAAATTAGGCCTTCACAAAGAGATACATGAAAGGGGGGGGGGGTCGAAAGAAGAAGTTATACCGGCCGCTCAAGGGCATCGGCCCAGAGGAGGTCCCGGACTTGGAAATTTTCGTTACCTAACTGTAACAAAACAATACCAATTTAAAACTCTTTCCCCCTTGCGAATAACCCGAGTATTGCTTAGGCCCCCGTGTATCGCTTAGGCCCCGAGTATTGCTTAGGCCCCCGAGTATCGCTTAGGCCCCCGAGTATTGCTTAGGCCCCCGAGTATCGCTTAGGCCCCCCGAGTATCGCTTAGGTCCGTGAGTATCGCTTAGGCCCCGAGTATTGCTTAGTTCCCCGAGTATTGCTTAGGCCCCCGAGTATTGCTTAGGCCCCCCGAGTATCGCTTAGGCCCGTGAGTATCGCTTAGGCCGCGAGTATTGCTTAGGCCTTTTGTGGGGGGGGGCAGCTATAGGCTTCACCTGTCTTAATTGGGTTACTGTATAGACTACTTGTTGGCTAGTTGGTTATTTGGTTAATATGATGATCACGAGGGCTGTTGGGGAAAATTTTATGGGCCACATCTGTCACTGGTATAGTTGTTTTTTTGGTTTTAAGCAACGATCTGAGATATGGGTTGTCCTGTGCTCCGGTCCGTGTGAGGGCCCCATGTCTTACGTCTCAGTCTTAATCAAAGGTAAATTGGTGTGGGGGGTCTAGCTCAAAAAGTTTCAAGATGGCCGATTAAAAATATCTTTGAAAGCTGGGGGCCCCATTTGAAAACTCCCAAAAATCAAATAAATTTTAACCATGCGCCTCTGACAAGCGCATGCAGTGCCATTTCCAGTGTATTGAAAAAACTAAAAAATCCCGATAAGGGCCCCCCTCGTAGGATGGGGCCCTTGGCAGACAGGGGAAGGCACCTAGTTGGCCAGCCCTTGACAACAACCCACCCTGCTTGTTTGCCCTACAGGTCACCGCTCGTCAACATTGGCCGTGCAGCCTTCACCTTACCCCAAATTGTATTATTTAGGTACACCATTTTAAGTAGGGTGGATTTACCAAATCCTCTAGCCCAGAGGTTTTTTAACCTGAGGTACGCGGACCCCTGCGAGTCGAAATCTAAAGGTATGAAAAGTTGAGGCCAGGGCGCCTTGGGCTTTGTGGGGGGGGGGGAGGGGTCCACCACACGAGCTTGGAATGTCTGTGGGGTCCACAGCATAAAAAAAGTTGAAAAATCCACGCAGCTTATGCATTTCCTGTATTCTAGACCAGCAGTCCCCAACAACACCCCTGGCCGCGGACCGGTGCCGCCCTAGGAACATTAAATTATTTCGTTTTCATTTACTGTGGTGTATATTTCTCTCGGGATTGTGCGACTTTCCGTGGACGAGAAATGATCAATGCACGCCCCCCCTTTTTTTTCCCCTTCCGGCGGGCCGCGGTGAAATTATCAAACGTTGGCAGGTTCGTGTCGAGGGGAAAAAAAAAGGTTGGGGACCACTGTAATCTAGACTGTATATTTTACGTTTCAAAAATGGATATTAAAATACAATAAAAATAAATGTAAGAGACGGTCTCTTTGATAAACAGAATGAAAGAAAACAGTTTATTGATTCGCGTGTGTGCAATAGATCGAGCAGAATTTGGCAGGTAAATAATTTATATCACAATCATTTTTTTAAAAAAAAAAAGCTCAGGGAATGCCCGGATTTAAAAATAGAATTAGCTACGTCATCTACCATCTAATTTTAAGTCGACTTTCTTTTTTTTGTTACATCAAACCTGATGACTAGACATGAAATTGTGTTTTGTTTGTTACAGTGATTTTTGTTTGTTTTAGAGTTGTGTGTTTGTTATGCCTGATCATTTTGACACGCGGCAAATTTTCTTTTAATATATATATATATATATATATATATATATATATATATATATATATATATATATATATATATATATATATTTACTAACTTTCATCCAATCCATCATTTCGTTTTGTTTTCTTGCCACTAGAGCTACTTTTATGTACAGGTAAACTAGGCGACCTTCTGAGCGCTCTCCGGGTCAAAGGGCCCATCCAGGCACGTAGCGTGCGGGGCGGGGGCCCTGCGTTTTGTCTGCCCCCTGCTTAATTGTTCTACTCAGTAAAATGTATCAATGCACCCCTCTGCTATTGCCTGGCCCCTGCTGTAGAATGCCGGGCCCCTGCTGTAGAATTTTCACGCTACGGGGCTGGGCCCATTACCCCAGTATCAATACTTTTTTTTTCTTATTCAATCTGACGTTCTCATCGCACTGAAGGTATAAATTTCCTAGGGCCCCCCAAACATGTATTAATAACGGCCCTGATTGCAACCCCTTCATTTATAATCTTTTATATATATATATATATATATATATATATATATATATATATATATATATACTAGTTGCAAGTACCCGGCTTTGCCCGGGTTTAAAATAAGGTTTTCTGTTTACCTTCTGTTTTCTCCTACCCCTTCTCTCCCTTCCTCTCTCTCCCTTTCCCCCCCTCCCTCTCTCTCCCCTTTCCCTTCCTCCCTTTCTCCCTCCCTCCTTCTCCCTCCCTCTCCCTCGCTCTCTCTCCCATCTCTCTCCCTCCCACCCTCCCTCTCCCATCTCCCCTCTCCCCTTCATTCTCTCCCCCGTCCATCCCCCCCCTCCCTCCCTCTCTCCCCTTCCTTCTCTTTTCCTCTCTCCCTCTCTCCCTCCCTGCCCCCTCTCTCTCTTTATCTCTTCCTCCCATTTCTCTCATCCTCTCTCCCTCTTCACCTCTCTCCCTCATTCCCTCTCTCCCTCCCTGCCCCCTCACTCTTTATCTCTCTCTCCCTCTCCCTCCCACCCTCTCTCTCTCTCCCTCCCCTCTCTCCCTCCCTCTCTCCCTTTCCCTTCTTCCCTTTCTCCCTCCCTCCCTCTCCCTCGCTCTCTCTCCCATCTCTCTCCCTCCCACCCTCCCTCTCCCTCTCCCCTTCGTTCTCTCCCCCTGTCCATCCCCCTCCCTCCCTCTCTCCCCCTTCCTCCTTCCCTCTCTACCTCCCTGCCCCCCTCTCTCTTTTTATCTCTTCCTCCTATTTCTCTCATCCTCTCTCCCTCTTCACCTCTCTCCTTCTTCCTCCCTCCCTCATTCCCTCTCTCCCTCCCTGCCCCCTCACTCTTTATCTCTCTCTCCCTCCCTCTCTCCCACCCTCTCTCTCTCCTCCCTCCCCTCTCTCTCCCTCCCTACCCCCTCCCTCTCTCCCACCCCCTCTCTCCCTCCTTTCTCCCTCCCTCCTCTTTACACCCCTCTCTCCCCCTCCTCCTCTCTCCCCCTTCCTCCCTCCCTCATTTTCTCATTCCCTCTCTCTCCCTCCCTGCCCCCCGTTATTTATCGATTTGGTGAACTTTCAGCATTTTGGTCAAATTAACGCTTTTAGGTATTGCGTTAAAAATTTTAATCGCAAATTTTTTTGACGCGTTAATTGCAAATTAACGCAGTTATATCAGCAGCCCTAATATATATATATATATATATATATATATATATATACTTATTATTATGGCTTCACACTTCTTCTAAAATCCTTCTTCATTCCTTTATCCTCCTCAAACTGTACACATCAGAGAGCATGAAAAAACATCAAAAATTCTTTGCATCACAAAGGCACAATACAGCACCAGCGCGCAAGTTCTATTCGATCATCGGGAAATGACGTCACAGAGGAATTTTATTTATGGCGCCGTCGAGATTACTTTAGTATAGTAAAATACTAAAATAAAAAAAAATTAATTACAATTAAACTACCCATCGAGATGAAACGAAACCTGTCCTATAACCTTCCCCATGTAATTATGTGTATGTGTAACAAATTTCACGTTATTTGTTTGTCTGGATCTTGAGTTATAAGGGAACAGACAGACAGACAGACAGACAGACAACGAATGCGTCTTTTAAGTATAGACTAGTTGCAAGTACCCGGCTTTGCCCGGGTTTAAAATAAGGTTTTCTGTTTACCTTCTGTTTTCTCCCTACCCCCTCTCCCTTTCTCTCTCTCCCTCCCTACCCCTCTCTCCCTTTCCCTCCCTCCCCCTTCCTCTCTCCCATCTCTCCCATCTCCCTCTCTCCCCTCTCCCCTCCTTCTCTCCCAACGTCCATCCTCCCTCTCTCCTTCCCTATCTCCCTCCCTAACCCCTCTCCTTCCTTTCTCCCTCCCTCCCATTTCCACCTCTCTCTCTCCCTCCCCCTCTCTCCCCCCTTCCTCCCTCCCTCATTCCCTCTCTCCCTCCCTGCACCCCTCCCTCATTCCCTCTCTCCCACCCTCTCTCTCCCTCCCTCCCCTCTCTCTCTCCCTTCCTTTCTCTCTCCATCTCCCCCTACTCCCTCTCCCATCTCCCACATCTCCCTCTCCCCCTCCTTTTCTACCACCTGTCCATCCCCCTCCCTCCTCTCTCCCCCTCCTTCCCTCCCTCCTACCCTCCTTTCCTCTCTCTCTCCTCCTGCCCCCCCCCCTCTCTCTCTTTATCTCTCTCCCTCCCTATCCCTCTCTCACTCTCTTTCTCTCTCTCTCTCTCTCTATATATATATATATATATATATATATATACTTATTATTATGGCTTCACACTTCTTCTAAAATCCTTCTTCATTCCTTTATCTTCCTCAAACTGTACAAATCAGGGAGCATGAAAAAACAATAATTCTTTGCATCACAAAGGCACAATACAGCACCAGCGCGCAAGTTCTATTCGAATCGGGAAATGACGTCACAGAGGAATTTTATTTATGGCGCCGTCGAGATTACTTTAATATAGTAAAATACTAAAATAAAAAAAAATAATTACAATTAAACTACCCATCGAGATGAAACGAAACCTGTCCTATAACCTTTCCCATGTAATTATGTGTATGTGTTACGGGTCCTTTTTCTTTATTCCATAAATGTTACGGGCTCTTTTGGATTATGCTCTATAAACGTCTCAGGCCCTTTGATTTATGTTATAAGTTGTATGTTTTAATTCCAACGTAGAGATGTTAATTTAGCTTAATGTCTGTCCGTTTCACTCTTATTTGCTCACTCCTTTGTCACAACTCAAAAATCAATCAAACTTGATGCGTTGTTAGTACAACGATTTATTTACATGAATGTACATCAGAATACAACAAGTCCATAAACGAATACATCTTTAAATCCACAGTAATTTGCTCTGCCTCAACTCTGACTAACTAAAGATCTCTAAACTATTCTCGTCGCTCTCGTAACTATCTCTCTTCTCAAACTCCTTATAACTAACTCCTCTCATAACTACGAACTGCCCCCTCACTAACTAATGTCCGAATCCAGCCCCTATTTATACCCCTAACGTCCGTGCCCTAATTACCCTAAGTACGTCACAGTCTCTTCACTATCTAATCTTTCTAGGATCGTCACAGGGTCGTCATTGTTAACCTGCTAGACTGTCCGACGGCGCCTCCCAGTCTTCACACCTTCGCTGTCTACTATTCTATTGTTTCCCACCTTGCCCTAAGTTGTCTGTCACCTTGTCACTATTATTCGTGCTAATCCTAATTCTTAGATATCTACTATGTTAAAAGGTCGAAGGGGATTGTCTCTGTCTCTAAATCTACTTTAGCTCGTCACAATATGTGTAACAAATTTCACATTATTTGGTTATCTGGATCTTGAGTTATAAGGGAACAGACAGACAGACAGCAAATGCCTCTTATAGGTATAGAGATATACAAACAAATTCTGTTCAAAGAGTTGGCAATAGTATGAGGACAAAAATAGAAACAACGTATTAAAGTGCGTCCTTAGCAACCATGAGTAATCTTGAGAAGAAGGCATGCCGGAGTTTTTATAAAAAAACAACATAAAATGCCTAAGCACGTCTTTATGACTACGCCAGTTTCCGTTGGTCTTTCTTGTTATCAGCACAGGATTTACGTATAAGCTACAAAACCTATAGCTTGGGGCCCCCACTTTTTTGGGGGTAGCCCCAAAAAATACTGTCCGAGTGATTGTCATATACACTTAAATATATGGCAATGACATATCGGGACTTATAAAGGGGCCCTATATTTCAAAAGAGCATAGGGCCTTATCAAGTCTAAATTCGGACCCTGCTTATTATACAATCCAAAAAAAATCACAAAACAAACAAACAACCAAATCGCTTCCGTGTCAATTAGTTTAAGAAAGAAACAATCAAGTAACCGCCCCCCCCCCCACTTTAAAATTAGAATGTAGGTCTCCACCGGACATGACGTAATACCTACATCTTCCAGACGCTATCACGTCTTTCACTGCCCATCTTCTTTAGAGAGTAAAGCTGATGACGTAAAGGTCACATGATCCGCTTGTTTACGACAAGGCTGAAAAAAAAAATAGCGTCCGAACACGTGACCTATGCCAGCAAAATTTTTATTATCCCGAGGCGACCCCTGTCTTGTATTTCAGATTTTTTTCTTTCTTCTTTAAATTTCCATTTTGTTAAGATGCTGTTAACGCTTGTGTGTGTCTGTGTGTGTGTATGTGTGTAGCAGCTCACGCGAGTGTGTAAATATGTGTTTGTGTGTATCATCTCATTGTAATCGAATCCATCATGAAATAAAGAAATATCCATGTAGATGATTCATGTGTGAAATGAATCGGGTATCAACTCTGTTAAAAACGTTTACAGACACAACACCCACATAAATCACTCTTTTAAAAACGAAAAAAAGCTTTTTTATCATTTTACCTGACCTTTTTAAAAGAGACTTTTCTATTAGACCTGGCTGTAAGGTCCCACGTGGTAGGTCCATAGACCTGGCTGTAAGTCCCACGTGATAAGTCCAGTGACGTTCCAAGTAGTGACCTTGCAATGACAAGTACAAACACCCAAGGTACAGGCACCCAAGGTACAAGTAAGGGTTAACTCGGTACAGGGAGGGAGGGCCGCCTAGCTTGCTTATTTAGAACAGAAAGGTTCTAGCGTGTGTTAGCTGGTGCACAAGAAAAAGATTCTAGCCTGTGTTAGTTGGTGCACCTCTAGAACATACAGAAGAGAAAGGTTCTAGCCTGTGTTAGCTGGTGCACAAGAAAAAGATTCTAGCCTGTGTTAGCTGGTGCACCTCTAGAACATACAGAAGAGAAAGGTTCTAGCGTGTGCTAGCTGGTGCACAAGAGAACGGTTCTAGTGTGTTTTAGCTGGTGCACCTCTAGTGCATCCACCATAGAAATGTTCTAGCGTGTGTTAACTGGTCACAAGAGAACGGTTCTAGTCTGTGTTAGCTGGTGCACCTCTAGTACATCCACAAGAGAAAGGTTCTAGTCTGTGTTAGCTGGTGCACAAGAGAACGGATCTAGCACCTCTAGAGCAGTTTCCCCAATAAAGACATAACCCTACGATGTGAAATCAGGTCAGCTGACCTGGTGCATTAACGATATGAAGTGTGCAAGTGGGGTGGGGGTGGGGGGGAAGGGGGTGATACATCGCCCACTTACCTTGGCGGTCTTCATACTCCTAACTCCCTCCCCCCCAACCCTAACCCTAACCCTTATAGAGTATTAAAAAAAAAACTCCTATCATCGCTTCCAGCCTCCCATCATCGTAACCTTTAACCCCGAGTTCCATTACCCCCCATTGTGTAATTTCAACTTGAGCCACTAAATACAAACGTAACGTCTGGACCAGCGACGTGTGTGTGTGTGTGTACGGGCTAACTGGCATTGACAGGTAGGGAAGGAAAAGTTAACTCGGTAAATTGCACCAGTAACTTTTTTTTTCCTATTCGCTGTTTACGTTTGACCCCCGAGGGTGATTTACCTTAGCGACCGTTACAACATACAGGTACCACTTTAGGAGCAGATTTAACGTTCTGGAATGCAGGGTGGCTCTTATTTGTGTAACAAAGGTTGGATTTTTGTAATTTTACGAGAAAGATTTTTACAAATGCGGATTAGTGCGCATGTAGCGAATATGATTTGGTTACACGCTTGAAAGAAAATAATATAGAACACTAATTTGTGGGAAATTTATTTGAGTAAATATGTAATAAATATTGGTTATTTTAGATGTAACCAATAGCCCAAAACCAGCGGTGAGTAAACTTCGGCCCTTGGGCTACGTCTGACCCACGCACCGCTCCCTTCATACATTCAGGACCGTTTGTAGACTACGGCTCCAAAAACTCACCTCATCTGCTCCAGATCCGGACCTTCTATCAAACGTAATGACCAATTGCACCCCGCCCCAGGCAGTATGTTTGGAGTTGGTATATAGGTAAGTGAATGGATGATCTATCTAGGCCAGGAGTTGGTATACAGGTAAGTGGAGGAATGATCTATCTAGGCCAGGAGTTGGTATATAGGTAAGTGAAGGAATGATCTATCTAGGCCAAGAGTTGGTATATAGGTAAGTGAAGGAATGATCTATCTAGGCCAAGAGTTAGTATACAGGTAAGTCTAGGAATGATCTATCTAGGCCAGGAGTTGGTATATAGGTAAGTCTAGGAATGATCTATCTAGGCCAGGAGTTGGTATATAGGTAAGTGAAGGAATGATCTATCCAGGCCAGGAGTTAGTATATAGGTAAGTGGAGGAATGATCTATCTAGGCCAGGAGTTGGTATATAGGTAAGTGAATGGATGATCTATCTAGGCCAGGAGTTGGTATACAGGTAAGTGGAGGAATGATCTATCTAGGCCAGGAGTTGGTATATAGGTAAGTGAATGGATGATCTATCTAGGCCAGGAGTTGGTATACAGGTAAGTGAAGGAATGATCTATCTAGGCCAAGAGTTGGTATATAGGTAAGTGAAGGAATGATCTATCTAGGCTAAGAGTTAGTATACAGGTAAGTCTAGGAATGATCTATCTAGGCCAGGAGTTAGCAAACATTGTGGGGCAGCGGGCCATTAGGGCTTTTAAATTTGACAGAAGAACCGGGCCCACTGGAGATGAGTGGATTGTTTATACATGAAATGTGAACGTCATTGATGTGAACAAGCGGAGAGTTGCAGAGCGCGGGGACGGACGCAGCAGCCTGATTGGTCGAACAGTATATTGTCTACGTCTGACCTAGATCTACATATGACGTATACAAGGGCGGCGGTAAATGAATCTAGTAAAAATTTAAACAAAAATTAAAAAATTTTAGATTGTTAGTATTTTATAACTAGTTCATCTATTTTGTATGCCCCATTTCTCGTGAGTTATCACATTATCTAAGTGCTATAAAAATCCACTTTATAATTATTTATAGAGGACTTAGAGAAATGAAGATAATGAAATTTAAAAAAAAAAAAACAGAAAAAAACCTAGCGAATGCAAGCCGCATTACGTCATTGTTTTCATAGATACAAGAAGGAAACAGTTGTGACATTGGGCCAAGACCGACCCCCTTTCCCCCGACCCGACTCCCTTCCCCCCCTCCGACCCCCCTTCCCCCCCCCCCCCAGAGTCAATAAACTCTACAGACCTGAGCGGATGCAGTGAGCCAGGGTTCCACCGAGAGATGTTTTCCTGCTTTTGATCTTGTCGAAGACGGCCTGGGTCAGGTGCTTGCGGAGCAGCGACCGGCATTCGGAGGCGGAGGTCAGTTTCCGGTACAGCTCCTCCGCCTCGGTGACGTGGGCGGGGATCTCCGGGGCGGGGGGATCCGCCTCGGGCGATTCCGTCGTCGTCGACGCCGCAGCTGCTGCTGCTGCCGCCGCCGTTGGAGATGGCGGCGAGGAGGTCGTCTCAGCCGGCGCTGCCTCGTTTGCGTTTCCGGTCGCCTCGTTGTTGTCAGCCTCGTTCTGGTTTGGCGCTGCTGGTGCTGTTGTTGTTGCCTCACTGTCAGCCATGGTTATCCAATAGATCACTGGCCTATGAAGAAGAAAAAAGATTTATTAAAATGAATGTAACCTATAGATTAGAAACAAAATAATGTAACACCATTTTACGTTGTTGTTTTCTGTGTGTGTTTGTTGTGAAGACCCGGACCCCACAATATGCGGGTCAAGCTATTTCACACAGATCCGGTCCACGACAAAAAGCCCCGTACAGCCGTCTTTAGTTAGGGTATAGGGTGATTGGTTTAGGTCCCGGGTGAAAGTTCTCAAGGTCACCTGACTTAAAGGTGTGGAAGTAAAGGCGGCTGGGCGTCGTGCTAGCTATACAATCCCTTAAATTTGGCTTTGGCTACTGAAACGTATGTATTCTATTATACAATTCGTCAGCCGGGATGAGCCTTTTGGGGGCATTGGGGTAACTTTATTAATAACAGTCTCACTAGCCTATGGAATAAAACGAGTGTAATTACGAAACTAAAAACTATAAATACATATTAAAATCAATTAAAGTTGTGTCTAAAACAATTAATACATTGTCTGTCTGTCTTGCAATGCATTGTCTCTCTGTCTTGTAATACGCTTGTCTGTCTGTCTTGTAATACATTGTCTGTCTATCCGCCTGTCTTGTAATACATTGTCTGTTAGTCTTGTAATACAGTGTCTGTCTGGCTTGTAATACATTGTCTGTCTATCCGCCTGTCTTGTAATACAGTGTCTGTCTGTCTCTAATACAGTGTCTCTGTCTTGTAATACTTGTAAACTAAAAATGTTTTTTTCGGAAATGCTGATTAAGTTTACATATGGTAACAGGAATGAAAAGTAAATATTCATAATCCATAACGAAACACACACACAATGAATGTTGAGAAAAGCATTATAAGATAACCCCCCTGTTATGGACAGTTTACACATTAAGTGTGTGCACACCCCTGTACTAGCTGATTGAGCCTTTCCCTACCCGGACACCGAGCTCTGTATCTCAGTCCTATCAATAGACCACAAGAATGTGGACATAAGTCTCAACGGTTTCAAGCCATTATAGATTCTCACAAATTATGGCTTCCCCACCCCCTCCCCCACCCCCAGATCATCCTTTTCCAAAATGCACGTGATACCCAGCTGCCAGCCTGACTTGAGTTTACAAACAATCGGCTCACGTTAGGTCACTGCGACCAAAAACAACTGGAATGATCAAAAAAGTTGGAATGTTTTAAAATAGCGTTCACATCAAATAGGGGAAACAAAATTTAATTTAAAAAATGCATTGTGGAATACCCAATCAACATTCGATTGATGCACAGGTCTGTCTGTCTGTCCTTCTGGCACTGCTTCTATCTGTCTAATCTATCTATCTATCTATCTATCTATCTATCTATCTATCTATCTATCTATCTATCTATCTATCTATCTATCTATCTATCTATCTATCTATCTATCTATCTATCTATCTATCTATCTATCTATCTATCTATCTATCTATCTATCTATCTATCTATCTATCTATCTATCTATCTATCTATCTATCTCTATCTATCTATCTATCTATCTATCTATCTATCTATCTATCTATCTATCTATCTATCTATCTATCTATCTATCTATCTATCTATCTATCTGCCAAGGGGCCCTACTGATAAAGGGCCCCCTCCAAGTATGTGTGTCTAATAGATCTGGTGCTAAGAGGGCCCCGTTAAACACTCTTGCCCAGAACTTCTAAATATCGCTGCAGTCTCTGCCTAAAAAGGTCCCCAAAAAAACCCAAACACGTCGATGTATAAGGTCACTAGAGCGAATGCCATTAACAGGTACCGAATGGAACTGGACGTGATGACAGGCGTCAGCAAGGAGCCGGGGGGAGGACGGGTGCGAGCGGGGTGGCAACATCTCCACCTCTGTGCCAGGTGAATAATAACGAACGTGCCACCGGAAGTAATTTTACCAAAGTTCGTTCATTTATTTTATAAGCACCCGCCTAAGAATCCGAGGGCGCTGATGCATCATGGGGTAGGGGCCCTTCTTAAAACCACTGTTTCCTTTTTGACGGGGGTCACAAAGTGTATCAACAGTAAATGTCATCAGTGTGTAGCAATACGTTAAACAGCTTAAAATATTGTGCGCCTTATGCAGCCCCGTAGCGTGAAAATTCTACAGCATGGGCCAGGCATTCTACAGCATGGGCCAGGCATTCTACAGCAGGTGCCAGGCATTCTACAGCAGGGGCCAGGCATTCTACAGCAGGGGCCAGGCATTCTACAGCAGGGGCCAGGCATTCTACAGCAGGGGCCAGGCATTCTACAGCAGGGGCCAGGCATTCTACAGCATGGGCCAGGCATTCTACAGCAGGGGCCAGGCAATAGCGGGGGGTTGGAGGGCAGGTAATACATTTTAATAAGCAGAACAAATAAGTAGAGGGGGCCAGACAAAACGCAGGGGGGGGCGGCCTCCCTGCCCCCTCCCCCACCGCACGCTACGGGCCTGGCTTTGTGACATATCGTATGGAAAAATATACAGTATCACCACGCATAGCAAATAAATTTGACCTAGATAGTTGTCTTCCCCCCTCCGCCTTTCATATTCTTCCTTTCTGAAGATATCAAGTTATCGATTGCAAGCTCATACTCCCCCCCTACCCCGACCTGATAAACACAAACACCGTCCCATCTCCACCCTTACCCTGGGGGGGGGGGAGCTGGATATTTAGAGGTCAGGGAAGAGCACGGCGGGGGGGGGGAACATAGAAAGAGTAGTAGGGTGGGTGTGAGGGGGGAGGGGGCAAAGGAAAGGTACAGAGTCTGTTTACCTTTGGTGGTTGCCGGATACACATAAAGAAAGACAATAAAGGGGGTGGGGGGAAGGAACGGGGGGGGGGGGCGGTGCTTGCCTCCTTGCAGGAAACAACTCGATTCCGACTAAAACAGAATGCGGTAATCGAACATTCTCAACGTGGACACACATACGGAAAAAAATCCGATACCACTTGTTATTTTTTTTTATTATTATTCATTCGATACCTCAAAAAAAAAATGAACGTAGTCGAATATATGGCATGAGATAAATATGACGTAGATGATGGTGGATACTTTTGTCTTGTATCAGAACTCAGGTCAGTCCGACGTGAGAAACGCAAGAAGGATTGTTTGAGTCCCTGTGAGGAACAGTGCCGAACCTAGGGATTTGGAGGGCCCTAGGGGCTTGGCCTCTTTGGGGGCCCCTGCATTTTGACATTCGACATCATGACTTGAGATAATGTACTTAATATTTAATGTAAAAAAAATGTGTGGGCCCCCTCAAGCTGGGGCCCGGGGGAACTTTCGAATTTGGACCCCTTTTCCCTCCACCCTAGGTACGCCTCTGTGTAGGATAGAGATGTTTATGATCCTCTCTTGCTTCTATACACCAACAACGGGGCGGTTTTTGAAGTGCCCGCCACACACACCCCACCCCTATTTTTTTTAGCTCCCCCCATAGCTGAGTACTGCCATCGAACTACCACCACAAGATAAATGTGACTGGAATTCTTCAATCAATTAATGGTAAGGGGATGATTAGAGTATAAATACAATTTAGGAGCCAAAATATAAGGAATGGCTGAGTGGTTTAGATGCTCGACTGTCCACCTGAGAGTCCTGAGTGAGTGAGAGAGAGAGAGAGAGTAAGAGTGAGTGAGAGAGAGAGAGTAAGAGTGTGTGAGAGAGAGAAAGAGAGAGAGTGAGTGAGAGAGAGTGAGACTGTGAGAGAGAGAGAGAGAGAGAGAAAGAGAGAGTAAGAGAGAGAGAGAGTGAGTGGGAGACAGTGAGAGAGTGTGAGAGTGAGAGAGAGTGAGAGAGAAAGAGAGTAAGAGTGAGAGAGAGAGTGAGTGAGAGAGAGAGTAAGAGTGAGAGTGAGAGAGTGAGAGAGAGAGTAAGAGTGAGTGAGAGAGAGAGTAAGAGTGTGTGAGAGAGAGAAAGAGAGAGAGAGTGAGACTGTGACAGAGAGAGAGAGAGAGAGAAAGAGAGAGTAAGAGAGAGAGAGAGTGAGTGGGAGAGAGAGAGAGAGTAAGAGTGAGTGAGAGAGAGAGAGTAAGAGTGTGTGAGAGAGAGAAAGAGAGAGAGTGAGTGAGAGAGAGTGAGACTGTGAGAGAGAGAGAGAGAGAGAGAAAGAGAGAGTAAGAGAGAGAGAGAGTGAGTGGGAGACAGTGAGAGAGTGTGAGAGTGAGAGAGAGTGAGAGAGAAAGAGAGTAAGAGTGAGAGAGAGAGTGAGTGAGAGAGAGAGTAAGAGTGAGAGTGAGAGAGTGAGAGAGAGAGTAAGAGTGAGTGAGAGAGAGAGTAAGAGTGTGTGAGAGAGAGAAAGAGAGAGAGAGTGAGACTGTGACAGAGAGAGAGAGAGAGAGAAAGAGAGAGTAAGAGAGAGAGAGAGTGAGTGGGAGAGAGTGAGAGAGAGTGAGAGTGAGAGAGAGTGAGAGAGAAAGAGAGTAAGAGTGAGAGAGAGAGTGGGTGAGAGAGAGTAAGAGTGAGAGAGTGAGAGAGAGAGTAAGAGTGAGAGTGAGTGAGAGAGAGTGAAAGTGAGAGGGAGAGAGAGACGGAGAGAGAGAGTGTGAGAGAGACAGTGAAAGAGAGAAAGATAGTAAGAGTGAGAGAGAGTAAGAGTGTGAGAGTGAGAGTGAGAGTGAGGGAGAGAGAGAGATGGAGAGAGAGAGTGATAGAAAGAGTAAGAGAGAGAGAGTGAGAGAAAGAGAGAGTGAGAGAAAGAGAGACTAGACGAAAATCCGCATGCGGCTATTTTAAAGTGCCACTTTTGGCCACCGTCGGTAGAGAATCTGGCACACTAGCCCGGGGGCTACAAAAGCCTGCTCTCCTGCTCTGCTGGCAGTGATGCTCCCCACCTGTCTCCTACCTGGACTGTTCTTGGCCCATAGCATTTGTTTACAGTTTACACATATCACTACTAGCTCGTAATCTAACGATGCACTTCATAACAAAGTAAGACATTAAAAACCATAGAGCGCAGCCGTGCATGCCTGCGTTCGTGTGTGTGTGTGTTGTGTGCATGTGTGTGTGTGTGTGCATGTGTGTGTGTATATTCTTTTGGCGACTGTCCTCGATGTAAGGTAACTCCTACACAAATATCTGTAATAACAAATAGTCAGCAGGAGTTCTCGTTCTTACAATCTCATAATATTTCTTTTTTTTTCCATTTCACGCGTTTTAATCCTTGATTTATAGTCAACATATACCTATCTAGCTTACAGTGTAATAGCATTTATTTACTTTGTTATAAAAAAAAAGGAATGACGTCATCACTTTAATTCCTTGTTTAGTGTACCTGGGGGTATCTGATGAAAGAAATTTAAATCTCTGGAAGTATACATCGTGTCGTGGCAGATGATCTCTCTCTCTCTCTCTCTCTCTCTCTCTCTCTCTATCTCTCTCCCCCTCTCTCTCTTTTTCTCTCTCCCCCCCTCTCTCTCTCTCTCCCCCTCTCTCTCGTTCCCCCTCTCTCTCTCCCCTCTATCTCTCTATCTCTCCCCCTCTCTCTATCTCTCTCTCCCCCTCTCTCTCACTCTTTCTCTCTCTCCCCCCATCTCTCTATCTCTATCCCCCTCTCTCCCCCCTCTCTATCTCTCTCTCCCCCCTCTCTCACTCTTTCTCTCTCTCTCTCTCTTTCTCACACACAAGCAGACACAAGCAGACACACCATAATTTTTTTAGTGAAGTAATAAATCAAGCTGGCTATATCAGGTATTAACTTCGTGTGTGTGTGTGTGTGTGTATATATAATTTAGGTATATGACTTGAAAAACAAATTTTGTAATTTTATAAGTGGCGTGCCAGATTCTGATGAGTTTTATATAAAAATAATAAATACAACAAAAAATCATTAATTTTTTTGAAAAAGTTCTCAACAACAAGAATTCTCAACAAATGCCAAAAGTTAATTTTAGCGCACTGCCTGGCCTCAGCAATGCCCGATGGAACTCTCGAGCAATTTTTGCATTGTTGACTTTCACACTATTGCCTGATGAACGAAAGAACCTTCAGAAATTGTGTGAATTTATCCGTGGACAATGGAGTGATGCTTGGTTTAGTGATCATCACTATAAAGCTGAACAATATGAACTTCTTTTGCATGCTGTTAATGATTATCCAAGGGGTTGCGCTGTCTTCTAACTCATTGGTCTCAAAGTCCATCTCCAATACTCACTCCACGTAGCAATGTGTGTGCAGAAAGAGCAATAAAAGTTCTGTAAGATATTATTCCCCTTTGCCACTCACCAGAGAAACTGAATTTACGTTTTATTTTTACAAATAAAAGTTTATGAAACAATACTTGAAATTATTAACAAATGTCAATTTTTCTAAAACTTAAAAATGTTTGGTGGGTGACATTTTTCAAATTTTTAAATAAATTTGATATGGTTTTGTGTTTCTTCAATAAAAACTCATCTGTTGATGATATGCCATACAAGTGTTGTTCTGAAGTCATATACCTACTATATATATATATATATATATATATATATATATATATATATATATATATATATGTAGAATCAATTGATTGTACATAAAGTAAATACTAATTGAAACAAAAATGAAATACAACCTACTAAAAATGAATACAGACTCCTATGGCGTAATCTGCTCGTAAACAATCAATGAAATAAAAAGTTGGTTTTACTTTTAATAAAGTAATGAAACAATTTTTTGTTTATTTCTCAAATGAGTAGACGCCTATCAGCCGGTCAGTTTGCCGGTCAGTCTATCTAATCTAATCTAATTTAGTCTAATATATATAATCTATCTAAGCTATCTAATTCTATCTATCTATCTATCTATCTATCTATCTATCTATCTATCTATCTCTTAAGAAACAATAAAAAAATCAGTTCAAAATCTTCCAATAACTTTTAATTTTACAACGAAATATTGCCGTGTTCACGTCAATGAATCATATTCTGTGACCTGGTCAATGAATGATATGCTGTGGCCTGGTCAATGAATGATATGCTGTGTGACCCACTTGAACGGAACGGCCCAGACAGACATTGTAGGCCGGGGGCCGGGCTAGAGACACATTTAGGGTCTTTTGGGGGCCCAATGGTGTTGATATGGGAAGTAGATGGAGGAGGTTCAACGTACTCAAACGAGGGCATCGTCAGATACAGACAACACCAGATAATGGTATCTTTGACAGTTGCACTGGCCTGATTAATACAGAGGGTGAGGGGGGGGGGGGTCCGTGGCGGGGGGAAAGGGAGATAAGAAGACGGCGATTGATGGATGGGGTGGGGGGGGGGGGTAGAGGGGAACGCTGGGAGGGAGGGGGGGACAGTCTGGTCATCCGATACCGGACAGAGTCATGATCTGACCGCGGCAGTTATCAGCGACGATAACCAGGGCATTTGGGGGTAGGGCTCTCTGGGAATGCAGGACGAGATCATTTCCGGTCACGTGTACGGCAGTTGATTAGCGGCAAGTTGCTTCAGACACACACAGACATATATATACACACACACAAGTAGACATGCACAGATAGACATACTCACAAACACATAACACCAGTAGACATACACAGATAGACATATTCACACACACACATACACACCAGTAGACGTACACAGATAGACATACTCACACACACATACACACCAGCAGACATACACAGACATACTCACACACACATACTCACCAGTAGACATACACGGATAGACATACACAGATAGACATACTCTCACACACAAATAGACGTACACAAATAGACATACACAGAATCACACTCACAAACAGACATACACAAGCAGACATACACAAGCAGACATACACAAGCAGACATACACAAGCAGACATACGCATTCATAATGGCAACAATGTGTATGTAGCACACAGATAGTACTATCACACCTTTAGCTTTACAATCAATCACAACTTATATTTAAATCAATCACAACTTATATGTAAATCAATCACAACTTATATCTAAATCAATGACAGCTTCATCTTTACAAAAATATGTCACCTTCTGCTTTTCAATCTTCAGCTTTACAATCAATCACAGCTTCATCTGTTAAAAAAATAAATTACACCAGCTTTACACAAATCTAAGCACTCGATCAATCATAACTGATTCCACTCACTCGCAGCTCAAATCACTCTGTTTTCAGACTCCTTTATAAACACATAACATGAGACTTTTGAACATTGAATCACTCATCCATCATTCTCTAACTCAGAGGTTTTCAACCTGTGGTCCGCGGACCCCCAGGGGTCCGTGGGGAGCTTCTAAGGGGTCCGTGGGCAAGTCACTGAAATTAGCGATTTTCTCGTATAAAGTATTGCTTCATTTGGTTGATTGGTTAGCTTTTACTAAACAAAAAAAATTACCAGCTATGCCAATGTTTCAGATACAGGCAACAATGTGCAGAATTTAAAACTCCGCTAGTATTTGCTTATGCTACGTCTGAAATATGAACTAGAGTGCATACAACATGTACTTGTGTAGTGAGTTTTTTGAGTCATGTCATCTTGGCAATGTTTCTTACTTGTTGAGCTCTGGCGTCACTGTTAAAACATCCGCAAAGTGCGACAGTGTGTGTATTGTTGATAAATAGTCTGGTTGATCATTCTGTAATGTTTTTATAACATACTTTGGAAGGGCGGAAATTCGCCATAGATACTATGAGATTACAATATCGGTCATGTTTAGAGAGAGTTTGTATTTTAAGGTGACACATACCTGAGAAAAAGATGGCCTGGTTAGGCTGGAATTAAAAAGCAAAGCTTAGCGCCCTTGTGTTTTCAAGAGATAAATGTTGTGATAATTATCAACTGTCTGGTATCGTATGTATGGCGCCGAACATCCACAGAAGCTTGATTAGGATTTTATAAAAGAAGTTAGCAGACGTTTTGATAGGTATAGAGATTGGAAGAGAGAAAGAGAGGGGAGGAGGAGAACAGAGTGGTACAGACATACAGTTCGACAAAAATAGGCAGCTCACAGGATAGACTAGTGATGTTTCAGTGAATATGTATCTTGGAATGTTTATTTACATGCTACTTATATTTTGAAATTATATTTTGTGTAATCGTCACATAAAGTACATGAATTGGACTTGTCAGTTTAAATCATTTATTTGTGATGTCTGTGAATAATTACACGCTTAGATAAAGTGTCGGTCTCTACCTGAGAAGTGAAGACAGACACTTATCATCACAATAACGCATAATGTATAACTAATAATACGAATAGTTATGACACCTAGTAGCATGGATACATTTCTGAAGAGGAAAACTGACAAGAATCTGGAAGATTCTGATGATCAAGCAGCCAAAGACGAACGAAAAAGAAAGTATAATACAGAATATATATCATTCGGCGCAAGTATAATCCAGAATATATATCATTGGGCTTCACCGCAGGGGGGACCGATGCTGACCAACCTCTTTGTGTCGTGTGCTTGCAAACATAATCGAACGATGCGATGAAGCCTGCCAAATTGAGGCACCATTTGACCACAATGCATCCGGAACTTGCCAGTAAACCGAATGAGAGGAGTACTCGCTGCTGTCAGACAAAGCCATCAATGTCCTGCTACCATTTTTTCTACGACGTACTTGTGCGAAACTGCAATCTCTGTTGTTACTGCGATGAAGACCAAGTACAGGTCCAGACTGGACATTGAAAATGAAATACGCATATGTTTATTACGCATACCACCAATTTTGAACAAACTCTGTTGTGCAAAACAGGCACAGCCTTCCCACTGAACAGCGTACTGTGTAACGGACATACTCGGTGAGTGTTTCATTATTTGGATAGATAGCTATTCCCGTATGTAAAATGACTTTTACACGATGTGCGCGTAACTCAGGCTAGGCCTACAGTTTATCAGAATTTAAGTAGATTGCGTCTGTAAACTTAATAAGACATATTAGGGTCCAACCTTAGGTATGAAAAATTAAGGCCAGGGCGCCTTGGGCTCTGGGGGTCCGCCACCCGAGCTTGGTATGTCTGTGGGGTCCTCAGGGTAAAAAAGGTTGAAAACCTCTGTTCGACTGGTGAAATGTATTGTGGGGTGAAGTGTGTGTGTGTTCGTATCTGTGTAAGTGCATTTGTGTGTATGTGTGTGTGTATGTTTGACAAGGACCTTCCAGCCTCCCAGGTATTTCTTTCTTCTCACTTAACCAGATCCCTCTCCCCCTTCCCCTATATCTCGGTTAAGTACAACCACACGGTCCTTAATTACTCGCATTTACTGAACGATTACTCCACTCAAGATCTCTCTCTCTCTCTCTCTCTCTCTCTCTCTTGTTTAATAATCTACGGGGAGTGCGGCACCCCACCCCACCACATCCCCACCCACCCACCCACTCATTGCCGCCCACCCCCCCCACCCTACGCCACCCAAGGCATGGCAGAGAAACAAGTGGCAGTAGAGAAACGTGGCAGATTGAATCGAAGGACAACGGAAGGTCAGATATTTCTATATATATATATATATGTCTGCCCCGCCCTTCCCATCTACCTGTCCACCATCACCTCAGATGCACTTAGATCACTGCAGCTGGAGGGTGGCTGGCTGGTTGGGGGTGGGGAGGAGAGATATGTTTGTGGCGCACTTTTCAGTCTTACAAAAGAAAAAAATAATTCTAGCACAGCGGAAAGATAACGCCACTAGGCAGGGGGGCTGGGGTGGCGGTGGCGGTGGGGGGGAGGGGGGCGGAGGGTGCCAGCGATCAGATCGGGGCTGCTCTCTCATCTTTGTAAGAATAAATTGTTTATGTTCTGTGCCGGACAGGGTTAGGTAGGGGGGAGAGAGATGTGAGGTAGTGTGGGTGGGGTGGAGTGGGAGGGGCATGAACGTTGTCACAGGTAGGAGGAGAGGAAGGAGATAGTGCATAGCATGACCCTCTGCCTGACTCACTACTAGTGGATACATTGAAATATGTCTTTTCTTCTTCCTCTCTCTCTCTCTCTCTCTCTTTCACCCCCTTCCTCTCTCTCTCTCTTTCTCTCTATCTCTCTCTCTCTTTTTCTGCGATGCAATCTCTACAGGGTACACCTTTCTCTCTCACTACGACATACCTCTACATTCCCTCTCTCTCTCTCTCTCTATCTATCTATCTATCTATCTATCTCAGATAAGTGTCTGCCTGAGTTCGATGTATCAAACTGTTTAAATCCTGTCTGTTGAGTTTAAAACTTGTGACCTATATGTCTCTATGTCAGAGATGAATAATGACAGTTACAATAAATCTGAGACAGTGCTACCTTGGCTAGCTAGGGAATACGTACTGAGCTATGTAAAGAGTACGTACTTGGCTAGCTAGGGAGTACATACTTGACTAGCTAGGGAGTACGTTAGCGTCTGGTCGCTTGCAGTGAATGCCTTCAGAAAGCGGTAAAGGTCCGTTGGGCCCCAGGTGCCGAGGAAAATATTGCGCCCTTTGTATAACGACAGAGACAGTGAACATAAAGCAACAGGCGTAAAATTGTAATCCTGCGGGGCCCTTTGGAAAGGGGTCCCATGGCGAGCGCCCTGTGCTCCCTCCGTTCAATCCGCCCATTGATGCTCCCCTCCTGGTGAAGGTTGGAATTTTTAAACACTATTAAATACTTTCAAAAATAGATGTTTTTCATAATGTTATCATTTTGTATCAAATATGATTTTAACAAAACCATGGTTAGTTAGTTTAGTTGAGGTATGGGGGGGGGGATGATTTGTCTATTAATAGAACTGATTGTTTCAATCAATTTTTTTAATTCTTTGTTTATTTCAAGTGCTTCATCTCTTTACCATCTTTATTGTAAAACACTTCTGTCTGTCTGTCTGTCTGTCCTTCGGAGTGTCTGTCTGTTCGTCCGTCCGTCTGTCTGTCTGTCCGTCCGTCTGTTTGTCTGCCTGACCGTCTTCTGTCTGTCTGCCTGCCTGTCCGTCAGTCTGTCCGTCTGTTTGTCTGTCTGTTTGTCTGTCTGTCATTCGGTCTGTATGTTCGTCTGTCTGTTAGTCCGTCTGTCTGTCCGTCTGTCTGTCTGCCTATCCGTCAGTCTGTCCGTCTGTCTGTCTGCCTGTCCGTCTGTCTGTCTGCCTGTCCGTCTGTCTGTCTTTCTGTCTGTCTATACGTCTGTCCCACTCGCGTCTTCCCCCCTCCCCTCCTCCCTCCCCCCGTCTAGCGTGCTGTTTTCTTTCCTCTTCTTTGCAAGTTTATCTGGACACATTTATCATCTAAGTATGGCCAGCAACAGTGTTCGAGCAGACACGCAAAATCTGGACGGCCGCTTGATTAAAACAAACAAAAAAATTAATCTGGCGTGAAATCAATAATGAAACGTGGGCAAGATATGACCAATGGCCAGCTGCCGTTTACGTCACATAATTATAGATAATAAAAAAACACTTTGAGGTGACTACATTGTTGTATGTACAGACATTGCTGCATGTGCAGACATTGTTGCATGTGCAGACATTGTTGTATGTGCAGACATTGTTGCATGTGCAGACGTTGTTGCATGTGCAGGCATTGTTGTATGTGCAGGCATTGTTGCATGTGCAGACATTGTTGCATGTGCAGGCATTGTTGTATGTGCAGACATTGTTGCATGTGCAGGCATTGTTGTATGTGCAGGCATTGTTGCATGTGCAGACATTGTTGCATGTGCAGACATTGTTGCATGTGCAGACATTGTTGCATTGTAGACATTGTTGCATGCGCAGACATTGTTGCATGCGCAGACATTGTTGCATGTGCAGACATTGTTGCATGTGCAGACATTGTTGCATGCGCAGACATTGTTGTATGTGAAGACATTGTTGCATGTGCAGGCATTGTTGTATGTGCAGACATTGTTGCATGTGCAGACATTGTTGCATGCGTAGACATTGTTGCATGTGCAGACATTGTTGCATGTGCAGACATTGTGCAGATCTTAAAATCGTTCTTAGGGTTAGGCCATCCAGGGGGCTGAATGAGGCCCCCATGGAAAGGGACTTCCTTGGAGGGGTGGGGGTCATAGAATCCTCCTTTGTCATAGAAAGTTTGTTTTTAACCTATTGCAATATATATATATATATATATATATATATATATATATATATATATATCCTATACATTTTTGCATAGTGTAAGGGAAATGTTTTGTTTTTTTGGCGTATTTTAAAACAACAAAATATTTTACAAGTGCGCTTTTTTTCTCATCTTTTTTTTTTAAGTAGAGAGATGAAGATACATTTATGTATAGAGTGCATATAGCTACGCGGGCAGACATATCGTGGGCATGTAGAAACAATAGGGGCTACAAACATTTTTGAGTCGCGGGTTGAGTCGCTGGTTTACATTTGGTTCGTAAATTTGACCAGCGGGGTGGAGCAAGAGCAGATGTTAGCAGAAAATTGGCATAACTTGACATAAAATCAAATGTAATTGTCTTATAATAGAGGGGCTAGTGCGAGTGGCGGGCCTGTTGAAACAGCCACTCGGGCAGGATTTGGCCCGCTGGCTGTAGTTTGCCCATGGTAGAAGATTCTACATTGTAGTTGTAGATGTTGGTAGTGTATTGATGCATGGTTATATTATGTACGGTCATTTCTAAATACATTGATGAAATTAATCAAGTTATAAACAAATATTTCTGTAATCCAAAGAAAAATGAAACATATTTAAGTATATTCATATTGTTTCGTTAACTAAAATTGTTATTTTTATCTAAAAAAAATTATAGACTGTAAATTGTTATATAATTCTTAGAAATAGTTAAATCTACTTTTTTTTAAACAAAGTACGACAACCAAAAAAAATCTTTATGACAAAGTATATATGTAACATATTCGGCAGTGGTTAATTTGGACTCTTTGAAGGAAGATAAATAAATTAATAGCTTGACTGAGCTGAATCAATAATGGTAAGGTCAGCTTGCCGGACGCTAAATTCCGAAAAGAGATCAGGCGGCTGAAGGTCTATTCAGGCGAGAGAGCAAGCCTGGAGGACACCCAGTTCGACAAGCTTGACCACTCCCGCCTCCGTTGACCTAAACGTCAGCGTGTTCAACCGGCCAATAGAAATGCTCCTACTTGACCTCTACTGTCACGCTAAGAGCGTTAGCCAGCTCAGTTTCTGACGCAACATGAAGACAGTCATCGTCACGTCTACTGACGGCTACGTCCGGTGGCGTCACTAGGGGTGGTGGTGAGGGCCGCACCGGGTGGCACCAAAATGAACAGTTCTGAGTTTCATAGCAGGAAGAACTCGGTCTAGTCGGGTTTTATAAACTATCATTGTTGAAAACATAAGAGGTAACACAGGGTGCCAACACGCAGAGCGTCTGGATATTATGCAAATGAATACAATTCTTGAGATGGTCGAGATGCTTTCGAATATGGCTCCGTGTTAAAAGAGCACCCAATGAGATTGAAGAGGACAACATACATGTACAATGAAAGCCTTCGTATCTTATTTATCACCTGTAACTCAAAATGAGTTTATAAATGTCCTGGCACATCAAGTGAAGGAGATACTTATAGGCTGTGAAGCATTTTGAATTATGTTCAACATCACACCTGGCATATCACACACCTGGCATATCACACACCTGGCATATCACACACCTGACATATCACACACCTGACATATCACACACTGACACAGATGTTTGATCGCTCTCATTTTTCTAAGATGAGTTATTTGAAGTGGAACTTTTAAAATAGACACGAAGGCAGAGATGACACCTGAAGGCAGCAGACATTGATCCTAACAACGACAAAGAGTGGTCAGTATTTGATGTTTTGAAATTGATTGCTGAATGGGGATTCTTAGAATCTCTGCCCCAAATTTCTAACTGAGCCTGCAATTATTTGTTTGTAGTTTCCTGTGAGCAAAGCTTTTCAAAACTGAAACTGATAAAAAAAAAATTACCTGCCATCCACTATGCCTATGGGACAGTCAAGGCTCTCTGGTCTTGCTGAGTTATCTATTGAAAGTGATTTGGGGAAATATATTGATGTGGAGGGATTGACATACTGGCAGCTTTGAAGACCAGGAACGGAAAATTTTAAACTAAAGTTTATTGTGAAAAGAACAATAATTTGACTTTGCTGTTTGTTGCAGATATTAAATGCTTACACGTTAAATTATATTTCTTAATTAGTTTTTTTTTAACTTGTATTGTTAAAACTCATCAGCTTTTTGACTAAATGGACGTATTTCTCAAACATTACACTAATATGTCATTCTCTATTGTCTACAGCAGGAAAATTTGAAATGTGTTCGATTGTTCATGGTGGAAGTCATAAAGGGGTGATACCCTGAATTTTTCGTGAGACACCAACCATAGTGACGCCACTGACCATGTCATCATCAGCAACAGAGAGCCTACAGAACCGTTGGCGGGCGGCAGAAAGATTCCCCCCATTTCCGAGAGGAATTTCCGAAGAATAAAACTTAAGTCTGAGCCTGATTACCCGCTGAATCAGAAAATTAGAATTCGTTTGATGGAATCTAAAATCTCAAGGTTACACAACACGCTAAAGTGTAACACATGGGTGAAATGTCTATTCGGGAGGAACAGACTAAAGAGGGGTGAAGAGATGTGTTACTAACACGTTTAACTCGCTCAGTCGATCATATGTACGTACAATAGACACTGGTTTAGTCTGGACTATTATAACCCGGACAATGTACATGGGATGTGAATAAATCTTGTATTGTTCAACTGATGAACCCAAATGTTTAAGTGATTACTAATTAACTTAGATTTGGGTAGTTTCTTAAGTTCTCTTAAAACAACACTGCTTACAAACCCCATTGTAGGTGCCTTTAGACAATCAGACAGACAGTTAGACAAGCAATCAGACAGGCAGTTAGCCAAACAATCAGACAGACAGTTTAGACAAACAATCAGACAGACAGTTAAACAAGCAATCAGACAGACAGTTAGACAAACATTCAGACAGACATACAAACAATCAGACAAATAATCAGATAACTGTATAGCCAATCAGATAATCACACAAGACAGACAACCATATAGATTGCCAAAGAGATATTTAGTCGGTCAGCGAAATATGCAGACAGTCAGACCGACTGCCAGAGAGACAGACTATTATTGTAAACGACCTATCACAGTAATAGAGTTAAAGTCCTTTTCCCTCCTCCCCCCCCCTTTCAACCGACGCCTTCCCCCATCACCCCTAAAAACAATCTTTGCAGCAAATTTTTTTCCTTTCCCGGAACTTTACGGCCCCGACTCCCACCACCACAAATGTTGTTTTGTTTTCACACACACCCGCACACACACACACTCCAGCACACACACACACTCCAACACACACACACTCCAACACACACACACAAACCAGCTCCCTAATCTTGTCTGTCAGTTTCCCCCCTCATTAACACAATTAGCCAACTAGCACCAGGATCTGACATTATCTCTCTCCCCCCCCACCCCACCCCATTTTTTCCATTTTTCGTTTCGGAATTTACATTTACAGTCTCTGGACACACCCCTCACCCCCACCCCCGACTTACAAATTTATTGAAAAGAATAACTTTTATTAAAATGCACTAAAATTTAAGACAATTATTTATAAACATAAACGTTATCATTACTATAAACATAAGCGTGACTACCCATCTAGATTTAAAGGTTATTTATTTATTTATTTGTATTTATCAACTAATGTAAACATACTAAGACCAGAGTATTGTAGTCAACCACGTTTTTAATTCAGTAGCGTTTTAGAAATTATTGCGTGGAATCAACACACCCTCCTACACCTGGACCCCTTATTTGCAGGAACGTAATGTTGCAAGAACAAATTAGTTCAGGAACCCAATGCTGCAGGAGCATCTTAGTTCTGGAACCCAATGCTGCAGGAACATCTTAGTTCAGGAACCCAATGCTGCAGGAACATCTTAGTTCAGGAACCCAATGCTGCAGGAACACTTTAGTTCAGGAACCCAATGTTGCAGGAACATAATGTTGCAGGAACAGCTAAGTTCAGGAACCCTACGTTGCAGGAACTTAATGTTGCAGGAACAGCTAAGTTCAGGAACCCAATGTTGCAGGAACACCTTAGTTCAGGAACCCAATGTTGCAGGAACCTAATGTTGCAGTAACCCAATGTTGCAGGAATCCTAATGTTATTCGTTTTTAAAGCTAGTCGCGATCCTTTTAAAATCAAATAAAAAAAAAAGATAATTGTATTACTCGATTTTTTTTAGTCCTTGCTCTCTATAATTAAAATAGGCTCCATTTAAAATAAATAAATAAATAAAATTCCTCACTGATTCGTCATGCGTTTGACTCGATTCTTCCGGGAGGACAATTAGGAAAGAGGTTGAGTGTTTGCAGGGCCGGATTTAGTTAATAATAGGCCTAAGGCTTGTTACCAAAAAAAAAAGGGCCTTATATTACGAACAACAAAATGAAAAAAACATGTATCAAAATGTTAGATAAACTAATCATTGATGGCCGATTTTTTGTTAAAGGCATAAGGCCTTATTAGCCTAATGGTTGATCCGGCCCTGTGTGTTGGTTAGTATTATATGTATCACTTAAACATACACACAAACACTCGGAGAATGTCAATGAAGGGGGGGGGGGGCTAAGAAATCGACCTGGCCAGAATGAGGCTGTGGGCAGTTTGCAATCTGTGTCAGCCAGGTGCCTGTCAACGAGCTCATTCGTCAGTTCGGTGCATAAACAATAATGTGCCAACAGAAAACGCTGATTTATGTATAGGAACTTCAGACACACAAACACACGGACACATGGTCACAGAGACACACGGACACACACAGACACACGGACACACGGTCATACAGATACACAGACACACAAACACACGGGCGCACAGACACATGGGTACAGAGACACACGGACACACAGAGACACATAGGCATACAGATACACAGACAGATGGACACAGACACAATGGCACACAGACTCACGGGCGCACAGACACATGGGCACACAGACACACAGACACAAAGACACACGGGCACACAGACACACGGGCACACAGACAAACAGACACACAGACACACGGGCACACAGACACACGGGCACACAGACACACGGGCACACAGACACACAGACACAAATACACACGGGCACACAGACACACAGACACACAGACACACGGACACACAGACACACAGACACATGGGCACACAGACACACGGGCGCACAGACACACAGGCACACAGACACATGAACACACAGACACATCAACACACATACACGGGCACTCGGACAAAGAGTGTCACACACAGTCACCCATAGTCGTCGAACCCAACGGAATATAATGAACATTTTTTTAAATTCCGCGACCAATGGAAATTCAAGTTTATTTCCTATCCGAATGTCCTCTTCGGTCAAAGTCTTTATCTTTTTAAATCATGTCCTTTCGGACATCACTGAATGTCCTCTTCGGTCAAAGTCTTTATCTTTTTAAATCATGTCCTTTCGGACATCACTGAATGTCCTCTTCGATCAAAGTCTTTATCTTTTCAAATCATGTCCTTTCGGACATCACTGTTCAAACAATCATGGTTAGAATGAATTAAAAAGGGACTCACGGAGAAGAAGAATCTATGAACTAAAGAATTGGGAACACATTTTCTTAGGTACATGGGTTTGATACATTTTTCCACCCTCGAATATCAAAACATGTTTTAAGGGGGGGGTGGGGGGAAGGGTGTGTGGGGGGGGGGGGAAGGGATGTCGGCAAGCTAGTCACCATCTCCCCACACCACGCACTCATCCCTTACAACTGATTTAGATATTGCTGTTGCTGATTTAGATATGACTTGCTGATTTAGATGTTGCTGTTGGTGATTTAGATATTAGCCTACTGTTGCTGAATTAGATATTGCTGTTGTATGGACATGACGTAACGTGGATAGAAAAAATACGAAATGGTTGGCATAATAGCTGCCAACTTATAGAGATCTGCTTGATTTTTTGTGAGGAAGAGAGAGACATCGTTGTTAGTAGATTTACAAAAATAGAGGGGGAAAAAACATGCTCATTTCTGGTGGATAAACATAAACCTAAACATCTTCATGTTTTGGTAGTTGGATTGTAAAATATAGTAATCGCGAATTCTGAGAGCACGATAAATAAACGAATTTTAAAACATTTAGCCTTAAAAAAAGCTTTTTTTTAAAAAAAAATTTGACTGACGTTGTACGCAATTTTCTCGCGGCCGCTATAACATCATGATCTTCCTCCGTGGCTATTCTCTTCTGCAGGGTGTACACTGCTGCTTTATGCTGACATATTTGATTAACCATGTAATAACCTCCGGTAACTACTTATATCTGTCTTTGTGTCTGTCTGTCTACGTAATTCCTAATCTCTTACTCTAGACACACACATACACACACATAACGATACTATTATTTTAAGTTTATGTGATGATTATACATATCTTGTATACTGAATGTACTCGTTAAAATTCATAAGAATGCATTAATCGATATCTTATTATTGATATTTTATATCTCTTACACGAAATTTCATTGGCAAGCCGTGTTCACCTCATGTGACATGTGACACTAATTTAAACAAGCCTTAATTACTCTCGCGTTGCTGATGATATTGTTTTTTTTTTATTTAATTCATTGCGCCTCTCATGAATATTCATACACCTCAATGTTTATTTCCCCCTGGCATTTAATTTGTTCTCCAAGTTGCCATAAATTTGCTACAAACCGTAAATTTTTGAAAGTATTGTCTGGCTTAACTTGTTCTATATTTTCACGTCCAGAAATAAATATTTAGGAAAGTCTTTTATCTGTAACTTTAGGTTCAGTGAATCCAGTATGAACGAGGTTAGCTCTCATTGTCTAGCTGGAGACTAAATGAATGAGGTTAGCTCTCGTTGTCTAGCTGGAGACTACATGAATGAGGTCAGCTCTCATTGTCTAGCTGGAGACTACATGAATGAGGTTAGCTCTCATTGTCTAGCTGGAGACTACATGAATGAGGTTAGCTCTCATTGTCTAGCTGGAGACTACATGAATGAGGTTAGCTCTCATTGTCTAGCTGGAGACTACATGAATGAGGTTAGCTCTCATTGTCTAGCTGGAGACAACACTCTGTTATTATTAGGTAGCAGTGGACTTTGTTTACGTGCTGTGATACGATACTGTCATAGCTACGATATTATGCTGCCATACATAAAGTAACAGTGGGCTAGTTCCTCCTCACAGCGATACGATACTGTCATAGCTACGATACTATACTGCCATACATAAAGTAACAGTGGGCTAGTTCCTCCTCACAGCGATACGATACTGCCATAGCTACGATACTATACTGCCATACATAAAGTAACAGTGGGCTAGTTCCTCCTCACAGCGATACGATACTGCCATAGCTACGATGCTATACTGCCATACATAAAGTAACAGTGGGCTAGTTCCTCCTCACAGCGATACGATACTGTCATAGCTACGATACTATACTGCCATACATAAAGTAACAGTGGGCTAGTTCCTCCTCACAGCGATACGATACTGTCATAGCTACGATACTATACTGCCATACATAAAGTAACAGTGGGCTAGTTCCTCCTCACAGCGATACGATACTGTCATAGCTACGATACTATACTGCCATACATAAAGTAACAGTGGGCTAGTTCCTCCTCACAGCGATACGATACTGTCATAGCTACGATACTATACTGCCATAATAAAGTAACATTGGGTTAGTTCCTCCTCACTGCGATACGATACTGCCATAGCTACGATACTATACTGCCATACATAAAGTAACATTGGGTTAGTTCCTTCTCACAGCGATACGATACTGATGTTCGAACTTATGACTTCAGCCTGTCCAACTTTGCTAGCCGTCACACGACTCTCTCAATCCACGATTTGTTACATAAACAATATGAAAATTGATTATTGATATACTTGTAGTTGCCATAGCAACAAATCTTTAAAATAAACAAAACATTTGATTTCCAAGACAAAATTCAGTAATGTTTGTCAGGAATTAAAAATAATCGCTTTTTGTTTCTAATAGTGAAAACATTGTGAATGATTTTTTTTTTAATTTGTATGAAACTAAATTATAATTTTTTTTTTTTAAATTTGTACGAAACTAAATTATAGGTTTTCTTTTTCAAACAAAGTATAATCATTCGTCATTCGAATATCTTACATTTTCCAAATCAAGAGTGCAGAGAAATTTATTTTTGAAAAAAATCCACTTTGCGGGAGAACAGAAATATAAATGAATCAATTCTTAGGGTTTATAAATGAAAAAAAAAACTAATTCAGAACTAGTACAATTTAGGAACAAATATATTCATTCGGAATGTGATGGTTTGCCGGTTTTAGGTTTAATGTGGGGATCAACACACCAAGGTCAAGTTGGTCAGTTGCGTCACAATAGTAGCCACACACTGAGGTCAAGCTGGTCAGTTGTGTCACAATAAGAGTCACACAATGAGGTCAAGCTGGTCAGTTGTGTCACAATTGGGGCCACACACCGAGGTCAAGCTGGTTAGATGTGTCACACGCAATAAGAGCCACATACTGAGGTCAAGCTGGTCAGTTGTGTCTTAATAGGAGCCACACACTGAGGTCAAGCTGGTCAGTTGTGTCACAATAGGAGCCACACACCGAGGTCAAGCTGGTCAGCTGTGTCACACGCAATAAGAGCCACACATTGAGGTCAAGCTGGTCAGTTGTGTTACCGTAGCTGGTCAGCTGTGTCACACGCAATAAGAGCCAAACACTGAGGTCAAGCTGGTCAGTTATGTCACAATAGGAGCCACACACTGAGGTCAAGCTAGTCAGTTGTGTCACAATAGGAGCCACACACTGAGGTCAAGCTGGTCAGCTGTCTCACACGCAACAAGAGCTACACATTGAGGTCAAGCTGGTCAGTTGTGTTACCGTACCTTAAGCGACACAACCGTATAAGCCGTCAACCATTTTGACCAATCAAAGGTTTTTATTTATATTTTTTTACAGCGCATTTGGATGTTGTCTGGCTAGAGACTAAAAAAAAAACGGTTGTGTGCGAAGGAATTCGACCCCCCCCCCCGTTCCCAAAACTGACCATGAACAGATTTCAAACAGGTCAACATGACGATAGTTGCCTCAGACGATGAGCAGGAAAGTCGGCGTGAATGATTGAGGAAAGAACGACAACTGGAAGTTCTCTATCCCCCCCCCAACTCTACCCCACCCAGCCCACACGCACACACACACACACACACACATGTTACAGCCCGAAGCCTTGTTTACACAGCCCATTCGCCATGTTTGCCATCTAATACTAAGATGACAACTGGCTGGCGGCCATGACACAGGGAGTTGTTAAAAAAATGGCGCTTGTTGTCATGGTGACCGGCTTGAAACAGAAGAAGAGTGAGTAGTTGAATAACACAGCTGGGCCAGAAGAGGAGCAAGGGAAGGTAAGAATGAGGTAATCAACGGAAAGTTTCAAAGAAGAAATACACAAAAAGTTTTCAATCAATTCACCGATCTAGGCAGGGAAGGTTGGTTGGGGTATGTAAGGGGGTTCTAGGCTGGGAGGGGGGGGTTGAAGCAGCGTAGGCTGAGATGGACTGAAGGGGCATAGGTTGAGAGAGAGAGGGGGTGAGGAGCTAGGCAGAGGTTTCAGACGTGAATACGTTGCCATATGTCCGTGAATACGTTGCTATATGTCCGTGAATACGTTGCCATATGTCCGTGAATACGTTGCCATATGTCCGTGAATACGTTGCTATATGTCCGTGAATACGTTGCTATATGTCCGTGAATACGTTGCCATATGTCCGTGAATACGTTGCCATATGTCCGTGAATACGTTGCTATATGTCCGTGAATACGTTGCCATATGTCCGTGAATACGTTGCCATATGTCCGTGAATACGTTGCTATATGTCCGTGAATACGTTGCTATATGTCCGTGAATTGAATACGTTGCCATATGTCCGTGAATACGTTGCTATATGTCCGTGAATACGTTGCCATATGTCCGTGAATACGTTGCCATATGTCCGTGAATACGTTGCTATATGTCCGTGAATACGTTGCTATATGTCCGTGAATACGTTGCCATATGTCCGTGAATACGTTGACATATGTCCGTGCAAAAAGTTGACCTTTGTCCGTGCAATAAGTTGACCTTTGTCCGTGCAATGAGTTGACCTTTGTACGTTCAATGAGTTGACCTTTGTCACATATCTCCGTGCTATTTTTTTTTCGTAGATTTTTTTTTTTAATTTAGAATTTTAAATAAAATTTCTATGAAAAGAATTTAAATGACAATAAATTGGTGAAGAATTAATAAAGTCCTTTGAATTTGTGATGTGGGCGGGATGGTGATGAGGATGAGGTAAAAAATATCTCTCCTCATACCATTCCAGGCAACCGTGCAAAAAAAAAAACGGAATTTGACGCAAAGGGGAAATAACTCGCTCGCAGGGAGATAACTCTAGACAGAGATATATTTGAAATGATACACAGGGGGAAAAGGGAAAAAAATGTTCTACCGCAATAGGAAGGTGATTAGTCTTAATTAGCGGCCAGGGAAATAAATACCGCATCTCATTTAAAGACCATACTTATAAAACCAGGAGCGTACAACAGGCACGGAAGCACGCCACGTCTGTAAATTGGAAGACAGGATTATCATCACATGGTGCGCACACCAGAAGTGCTCACCAGCACTGAAACAAATCTCTATAATTCATAAATGTCAAACTTTTATATCTATGTATGTCTATCTACGTCACATACCAAAATTTTAAACCAAATAGAAAATCGATCAATTTAATTGTACGTTGACGAGAAAATCGAATACAGTTGGTGCGCACCATTGTATTCCCATATTGTAATGCAGGCTCTTAACATTAAAGTGAGTGTGGTCAGCAGTACATAATACAAGCCCTTAACCTTAAAGTGAATTTGGTCAGCAGTACATAATACAGGCTCTTAACCTTAAAGTGAATTTGGTCAGCAGTACATAATACAGGCTCTTAACCTTAAAGTGAACGTGGTCAGCTGAAGCAGTCTTATGATAGGACGGAGGACACTACGCGGCCCTCCCCCGGGTGAGCAGCATATTTCCGAGCCCCAGGCAAGTAATGAGCGCTTCTTTTAAAAATATAAATCAGAACACGTTAACAGTGGTCATTCTTCGATGTCAACAAACAAAAAGTCAGTTTCTTCCATGTTTTTATTGTTTTTTTAAAAAAAAATATTAAGCAAGGCCAATAAGAACTTTATTGTCTTCCCTGTGTAACATTGATTTTCTTTGAATCGAGAAGTTTTAGTTTTTAATCTTATCTTTTAATGTCCAGAGGATTATTGGCTGGCTCGGGGCTGAGATATTGAACAGATTAGAGGAAATTGATCAGCCTCATTTTGAACTTCTCCCCCTTTAAACACATGAAGAACATGATTAATAGCCGGAGAGATTTGTTTGTTTTATTTTACAATACATTTTTCTTTACTAACTCAAATGAAATAAGATCTGCGTCTCTCACATTATCGGCAGATGTAGCTCTTTGACACCACGGCCGTTATTAAACTTTCCTGGGGTAGGGACCCAGAAGAAGATATTTCAGGGCCTTAATTAAAAGTATCTTCGGCACCTTGAAAATTAGTTAGGCCCTGGGAGGTGACCCTTTGGGAGTAGGGGACATGGGAGGTGACCCTTTGGCATTAGGGAAGCTGGGAGGTGACCCTTTTGGAGTAGGGGACATGGGAAGTGACCCTTTGGGAGTAGGGGACATGGGAGGTGACCCTTTGGCATTAGGGAAGCTGGGAGGTGACCCTTTGGGAGTAGGGGACATGGGAAGTGACCCTTTGGGAGTAGGGGACATGGGAGGTGACCCTTTGGGAGTAGGGGACATGGGAGGTGACCCTTTGGGAGTAGGAGACATGGGAGGTGACCCTTTGGGAGTAGGGGACATGGGAGGTGACCCTTTGGGAGTAGGGGACATGGGAGGTGACCCTTTGGGAGTAGGGGACATGGGAGGTGACCCTTTGGCATTAGGGAAGCTGGGAGGTGACCCTTTGGCATTAGGGAAGCTGGGAGGTGACCCTTTGGGAGTAGTGGACCTGGTCAGTCACCTAGTTTGCCGACTCATTTTTTTAAAAACTATTTTCATTACGGTCTGACTGAAAACTATACACGTGATTTGACCTTTGACTGGATGGAAGTGAACCTATATTTTGTGATTCTATTTATTGGTTGATGTTTTGTTTTTCAGGTCAGGGGCGTATGATTTGTGAGTGTGTGTGTGGGTGTGCTTTGACTTGGCCTGCCTTAGGAATTACGGTGTCGGACCGGGGAAAAAATTAGATGTACCACGGGGTACAAGCTGAGAGTAGATTCATGACAGAAAGAGCCGCCCCTTGTTATGCAAAAGAATCGATTAGGAGCAACCCACCCCCACCTGAAATTATTCTTTGTTTCATGAATGTCTACAAGTTTTATAATTTTTTTTTAATTTTATATTTGTACTAGCTGTACCCTGCAAAACCTTTGCATAGAGTTATATCCCCTTAGGCTTGATCGGCAGGCGAGGTTATTTTTTTGGTTTCGGGCAGATCCGATTTTTTTCATGATTGTATTTTAAACTGGAATACTGTTGTATTAATTCTTTACTTTCGATTTAACGCAGCGCCCAAATCGCTTTTATTTATATTTGTATTTTGTCAAACTGAAAAAAAAAATATCATTTTCAATGTTACAGTCTTGTGTATACACAATTGGCCACTGTCACACCTCCAGCTGACAACCTTCTGATGCACCTCCCTAATAAAATAATCCTAGATGTGACCTTAGGTGTTTTTACATATAAGGAATTGTGCCCGGACGCAAGTAAAGCCCGCTACGCCACTAATACTAGGGAGACCCAAGACAAATTCACAGCCCCTTTGGCGGGTGTAAATTAATACTGAAATAGTAATTTGGTGTGTGGGGGGGGGGAGCCATTTGGCAGGAAAGGGGCATTCGGTGTGAGTGATGTCCCTTGTAAGTACGAGATGAAATCTCTTAGATCCTACAAACCACTAATGGGACGGTTTTTTATGGTGCCCTTCTTTCATCCCCACCATAGCCGATAGTGCAATGGCCGTGGAGGCACCACGGGAGATATATCGGGAACTTGAGCCAAGACATGAAAAACGTCCTTGGTTCTCACCGGAGATCGAACCTGGTACCTTCAGGTCGACAGTCGAGCGCTTTACTACCGCACGACCATCCGTCTCCTCAAAAATAATTTGGCAGTGGAGGGGGGGAGGGATAGCATTCACCCAGGTTATGACCAAGATGATGGTGCTTAGTTATTATTAGGTCATATGGGCATGTTTCGCGAGCGCTTAATTGCACCAGAATCAACAAACTTTCTTTACAAATAAAAAAAGTTTTACCGTTTCTTAAAGATGTGCGAAATATTTACTCAGATGCAAATGTCAATTCTTGTTTGAAAACAAATCCACTGCGCACGTGCCAGCAATGGAAACGAAAAAAAAAAAGAAACACAGCAGAGGAAAAAAAAAACACATGCAAAAACCCAGCTGTAAAATAAAATAATAATAATTATAATAAAAAGAGTTCCACATCTTGATTTATAGTCCAGGTAATCGCCCACGCAATCTTTAGCTAGCTGATGCTTAAAAATAGCACAAATCTCCCTCCCTAAATTCTTTTATTTTATTCTTGTTTAGGTCATTTAGTTTTCATTGATTCAAATTCGTTTTTTTATTTATTTATTTCATTGTGTACTTACAACATGTTGAGCTTTTATCGAATATACGGAGGGGGGGGGTGATGCTAACTTCATGAGGAGTTGGTCCAGGGTCGCCGAGAAAAAAATCCTGAGTCTTCGGTGCCCATAAGGCATGTGATCCTAACCTTTCTTACGTTTAGTGGGGCCCCTACATAAATATACATTAAGGGGCCGCTTAGGCAAATGTACATTCTGGGGCCCCCTTAGGCAAATGTACATTCTGGGGCTTAGGGCAAATGTACATTCTGGGGCCCTAGGGCAAATGTACATTCTGGGGCTCTAGGGCAAATGTACATTCTGGGGATTTAGGCGAATGTGTATTCAGGGGCCCTTAGGCAAATTACGTTCTGGGGCCTTAGGGCAAATGTACGTTCTGGTGCCCTGTTAATGCCACAATATAGTCTTTGAAAATTTGGTATCCCTCTGATAACCCCGAATATTTCAATAATTTTCGCCAGAGGCCCATGAAAGGTCTGCCGAATTCCCGACTATGGGGTCCCCTTAGAAATAAGGGTCCTCAGCCTACTTGGTCTATCCACAAAAAATAGTTCGCCCATGTTATACATCGTTCTCATGTGTATGTGTGCGACGTAACATTGAGTGAGATAAACGATGATTGTATTATTGCATTTGTATATCTGAAAAAAAAAGTAAAATTTCCCTTAGTTTTAAAGAGGAATCGGGGTAGATGAAGTGTAGAATTCATCTGCGTCTGTAGCTTTGGCATATGAAGGGATTGTGTGGGTAGCATAACGCCCCAGCCCGACTTAAGTCGGGTACCCATTTTAATCTGTGTGGGCTTGTCGGGACCAGGGATAATTCCCCTTCACCGAGGATCGAACCCAGACCTCTCATGTTCGACGGTCGAGCTCCTACACAACTAGGCCATCACCTGTATACATGTACTGTATACTTCTATGTGGCAGCAGTGGCACCGAGAGCCAACACGGGCCCCAGGGCAGGACATCATTGCGGGCCCCTTAATAAACAAAAAGTCGTAAAAACATCGACATGGTCGGGGCGGCCGGGCCGCCCTTACAGATGCGGGCCCCCTGGCAATGACCCCCCTGCTCCCCCCCTCTCGGCGTGCCTGTGTGGCAGTGACTGACAGAGTAGCTGTATACTGTATACTTGTATGTGGCAGTGACTGACATAAAACATCGGTCAACAACAGTCAGTCTCTCCCGTCAATAAACATTGGATTCAAAAAGAATTTTAATGGACCCTCTTGAACTTCGTTGGGGCCCCCGAAGCTATTTTCCGGCTGTGTGACCCAACTCCTACCCATTGAATACCTCAGACGTACCCGAGGCTGTAATATTCCACAATACAAGAACACAACTTTTTTATGTTGTCTATTTTTGTTCAAGTTCAAAGTATCCATTACCGACCTTCATACTAATTAGCATATAGGCCCGCCATTATGTAAAAATGACGTAACTTATCTACAACCAATATGCTTGTTGGTGACATCGCTCACTGGGCATTCATTTAACTAGGGAGGAAAGGTACTGATAGTTTCTTCCAGATAGACAAAAGGTACTGATAGTTTCTTACAGATAGACAAAAGGTACTGATAGTTTCTTACAGATAGACAAAAGGTACTGATAGTTTCTTACAGATAGACAAAAAGTACTGATAGTTTCTTACAGATAGACAAAAGAGGCGTCCACCAAGGGCTGTCACTAACAAAGAGCCCCTTGCCAGAATAAACTCCTATCAGGGCTCCGTCCAGTACTTTTAGCCCAGGGCCCCAGAAAACATAAAAGCCGCTCTTGTTAAAGTGAATTCGATCACCTCCCAATATACATTGAATTGATAACAGTGTAATAATGTATAAACAACGATGTTATATTAGTGTAATAATGTATATATATGGATGTTATATTAGTGTAATAATGTATAAACGACGATGTTATATTAGTGTAATAATGTATACACGATGTTATATTAGTGTAATAATGTATATACGACGACGTTATATTAGTGTAATAATGTATATACAACGTTATATTAGTGTAATAATGTATATACGACGTTATATTAGTGTAATAATGTATAAACGACGTTATATTAGTGTAATAATGTATATACGACGTTATATTAGTGTAATAATGTATAAACGACGTTATATTAGTGTAATAATGTATATACGACGACGTTATATTAGTCTAATAATGTATTTACATGGATGTTATAGTAGTGTAATAATGTATATACGACGTTATATTAGTGTAATAATGTATATACGACGACGTTATATTAGTCTAATAATGTATTTACATGGATGTTATAGTAGTGTACTAATGTATATATATATATATATATATATATATTTATATATTTATATGGATGTTATAGTAGTGTAATAATGTATATATATGGATGTTATAGTAGTTTAATAATGTATATACGACGATGTTATATTGGTGTAATAATGTATATACATGGATGTTATAGTAGCGTAATAATGTATGTTGTGTAGCAATCTGTGGTTCATATTAAAATGGAAAAGGAAAGGGGGGGGGGGTAGGAATGAGAATACCGAATTCTTTGAAAAAAGTCTTTTAGCACATTTCTAAGTGTGTGTGTGTGTGTGTATGTGTTAGTGCTATGTGAGGAAAAGGAGGGGAAGGAGTGGGCAATGATGTGAATGCCAAGGTCAGGTAAGGCAGAAAGAAAACATACAAACAAAGGAAACACACAATACACACACACAGACACACACACATACTGGCATGCCACAAGTTGTGCAGGTGAGGTGATGTTTATCGTACACACTCACATACACACACACACGTATACCTTGTGTGTACAAACATTCAAGGGCCACTACGAGAAAACCCGGGCCCATTGAACAAATAAAATAATGTTTGTGGGCAAATGGGTGCGCGCACACACACACACGCACACGCTAATTTTATGGGCTGTAAACCTTCATTCCACATTAAGGACCGTAGATCACGCAGACACATTTGAAATAATTTTCTACAAGTAAAAAAATCATTAATAAATCACATATCTGAGCCAAAATATTTATGATAGTTAATTGATAAGTATGTTATCATTTATAGGCCATGTTGATGTTAACTCGACCTGGACCGACGGACCTGTTGCCCCACAGGCCAGGATTGAGGTTACTTAGGGCAGGATTGAGGTTACTTAGGCCTACGGTTGGTCACCAAAAAATTAAAAGGCCTAATTTTGCGAACACAAACAATAAACGGAAATGTCCGCTAATCGCATTCATAGGAGATGCAAAGAAGTGTTCATATTTCTTGCCATTTTTTAAAATCAGAATGAAGAATCTTTACGGTCTGATAAATGAGGGCAGACTTTTTTCATGGCAGACTTTTCTCATGGCAGACTTTTTTCAGGGCCTAAGTTTATTACCTTTTTTTTTTTTAGCTTAATGGAAAATCCGGCCCTGGTTGTTCCCCACCCTCTACCCCGACCTCCCATCCCTCCCCGAAGTCTGCAAATCAGCCCCGTAGCGTGAAAATTCTACAGCAGGGGCCAGGCATTCTACAGCAGGGGCCAGGCCAATAGCGGGAGGGCGGCAGGAAATCAATGTTACTAAGTAGAGCAAACACAAGCAGAGGAGGGCCAGACAAAACGCAGGGGGTGCCGGTCCCCAGATCCCCCCCCCCCACACACACGCTACGGGCCTGCTGCAAATGCACAATATACTGTAAAAATATATCCTATCTATATCCTTACCTTAGTTGATATTTTCTCCTTATGAAATGTTATTACCCAGACTAGATGTAGATATCCTTATCTGGACAACTTGCCGGCTGTAAAAAATAAAAAGTATTGGAAGAATATCCCAGATTTCACAATACCAACACGTACACACGCATAGAGACGGGGAAAAAACACAACAGCAAACGATCCACAATATTTTTTTTTTCCTCTTAGAGATATTTTATTTTCAATTTGAAAAAAACAAAACAAAACAAAAACTAATAATTATTATTGTATCACAGTTTAAAGTTAAGTGCAGCAATTGTAATAAATAACAATCTCTGAAAACAACTGCCACAGCGCGCGTTTAAGGGGGGGTGGGTGAAAAATAGTCCCTGCGCAGGAATGAAATTAAAAAAAAAAAGTGCGATGGAGATAGCCTCGTGCCCGGATGAGCGCGTGAAGCTGAAACTCAAATTTCATTGGCTGGTGTCAATAATTGCATGTTTTCGGTCTTATTCCTTTTCTCCTCCTTCTTCTCCTTCTCTCTCTCTCTCTCTCTCTCTCTCTCTCTCTGTCTCTCTCTCCGTCTCTTCCTGATTCTTACTAATGCTCTTTTTAGATGGACGTTAGCTAGCCTCTTGCTGGCATAATTATGTTGTGATGGGGGAAGGGAGGCAGAGATGGTACCTGGGTGTTAAGGCTATTTTCTGAGACGCCATTACGCAAAGTAGGGCTGCCGGAGACTTGACAATCCCCTCGTCGTTGCCTTGACGTATACAGCACCACCAGTTTCCAGTAAGAGTCGGGTAATTGTGGATATCGATGGATTCCGGCTCATTCGCAACAGACAGATAGTTAGCTGTATGGATACATTGTTGATGGATATTTTGATAGTTAAATAAAATGAATCAATGCATATAAACTTACACACAAATATACTTACATAAGTATAATCAGATGGATAGATGGACATTATATCTGTGAAGTTATTGTAATGTTGATAGGTTTATCTCTTAGATCCTATAAACCACTATGGGACTTGTAGTGCCTTTCTTTCACCCCCCCTATCACAGTGCTATGACAATGGAGGCACTACGGGACTTGTAGTGTCTTTCACCCCCATCATAGTGCTATGACAATGGAGGCACTACAGGACTTGTAGTGTCTTTCACCCCCCTATCATAGTGCTATGACAATGGAGGCACTACGGGGGACATAGAGTGAACTTTTACAATGACCTGAAAACCTCAATTGGTTCTCTCTGGAGATCGAACTCGGGACACTCAGATTGACAGTCAAGCACTTAACCGCACGAATATCCACCCAGAAACCCCCATAATTATATATAAACATTAAAATAATAAGTAGATAGATATTTTAACATATGGATGGATAGATACAAACATTCTTAGGTTAATGAACAGATGGATAATTAGATAGATGGATAAAAGACTCACAGACAAAAAATAGATACATAGATATGTAAATTAAAAAAATAAATACATTGATAGATAGACTGATAGAAATACGGAGACGACTGATCAAACTATTTGTCTGTCTATTTGTCTGTTTGTCTGGCTTTCTGTCTCTCCAGCCTGCCATTCTTTCTGCCTGTGTCTGAATATGTGATAGATTCCCTTTTAAACACCTGACAATTGTTTCGCTATTTAAATATGTAAATGTATCAATAAAATTGCAAGAAGGTTCACTTCCAACAAGTTTCACCCCGTACCTAATACCTGAGAGAGAGAGAGAGGGAGAGAGAGAGAGAGAGAGAGAGAGAGAGAGAGAGAGAGAGAGAGAGATCATTAACTTGATTAATCTGGTGCGACAAATTATGGAGAGTTTGTTGACCTCGTTAAGACACTCTTGACCTTTTATCCACACACACACACACGCAGGTAGGCACTGACACTGTTGTGACACAAAGCACGTCCTGGTGATGATACCACCACACCCCCTACCTCCCACCCCAGGGCTCAACTGACCACTTGTTTGTATCTGATTGTACCGAAAGATTTGGGATACGTTACCAAACATATCTTCATCGATACCACGCGGTGTTATCGAAGCAGGGCCGCATCCAGCAAGTCTGAGACCCCCCCACCCGAGAAATAAAAATTTTTGCGGCCCCTCCTCCTTCCCGGAACGACCGCCCCCCCCCACTCAATTCCTCGACCTTTGACAAAGGGTCGGGTCCAAATGCATCTTAGGCGGGTCCTGATTTAAGTATTGTCATTCATTTAAAACAACAACAACAGCAACTAAAACAGCAACAACAACAACAACAGCAACTACAACAGCAACTACAACAGCAACAACAAAACAACAACTACAACAGCAACTACAACAGCAACAACAACAACAACAACAACAGCAACAACAACAACAGCAACAACAACAACAGCAACAACCACAGCAACAACAACAACTACAACAGCAACTACAACTACAACAACAGCAACTACAACAAAAACAGCAACTACAACAGCAACTACAGCAACAGCAACAACAGCAACAACCACAACAACAACAGCAACAAAACAACAGCAACTACAGCAACTACAGCAACTACAGCAACTACAGCAACAGCAACAGCAACAACAACATCAATAACAGCAACAACAATAACAACAACAGCACAATAGACTAGTCCTTTAGTGCTATTATTTTTTTCTCTTTCAAGCTAAACGCGCCACGCCCTCATCCTGGTTCTCGGTGTGACCCAGTGGTCGGGTGACTGTCCACCTGGCTGCTCTGGCGCATGCCGCCGGTTCGACTCTTGACTTCAGCGCCCACGTATTTTTTTTTCATTATTATTTTGCGGTTCCGTCTCGTCGACGTTTTGTGGCTCTTCCATGACCCGTGCACCAACAACGGCAACATAATCTAACCAAGTGATCACCTGACTTGGGGGCCTGAATCAAACTATCCAACCACCCATCACAATATGGGCTCGTTGACACACCCATATGGTGGTAGTTTTCAACCACAGCTGCTCTTTGGTTGGGGTTTTCTTGGTGTGGTAAAAGGTAGAACGGCCTGGTCGAAAACTTTGAGATCTGTGTGTGTGTGTGTGTGATTGGGGGTGGGGGCTAAAAAAAAAGTACCTGTTGAAGCCCACATTATACTAGAAATGATCAGCACTGAGAATGTATTCATGCGTTGTTTTTTTTTTTTCATCTTCTTTTGTTTTAAGTTTTTTTTTTGTTTGTTTTAATTCATTTTTAAGTGCACATCTTAGTGCACTTAGTGCACATACTTTAGGACAGTAAAACTTTACGCTTTGGGGAAAATGTTTGTATTATAGTTATCTTTTTTTTACTTTCTTTACTATTGACTTTGGGTTAGTTCACATATTGGTATACAACCTGATTAAATTGTAAATAAAAAAAAACGCATTAAATAATTATGAGAGGGTGTCACATGGTAAAATATTTTCCCGGGCATCGCCAGGTATTAACCAATATATATATATATATGAAGAAAATGATGATCTAGTTTGACCTCCATATAGAATTTCGTGGCAACTGCTACCTCACTACTGCTCCTCACAACTGCTACCCCACACTACTGCTACCCAGTGCTCGATTTAAGAAAAAACCAGTGCCGGGGGATGAAAAAAAAATTCCTCAGAGCCGGGTATAAACGTCTTAGGTTTCATCCCCGGCAGGAATATATTAGCTAAAGCAGAGCCGGGGATGACAGTTCTCAGTGCCAAGGACATCCCCGGCATCCCCGGTGGTAAATCGAGCCCTGCTGCTACCACCTCAGTACTGCTACCTCAAAAACTCAATTTCGGACTAAGCCACGTTGACTGAGACAATACACATACAAGCACACAACAATATGGCCCCCACAGCGAGATTGTAAAAAAAATTCTTATGCTAAGAATAACTTAGATAACATTGTAGAATAGAAAAGGGAATAAAAAAATGCTTATGCTGCATATTTTAATGGCCAGAACTTCTACGGAATAAAAAGGAATGGGGAAATCGATACATTTCTGAGCTGGTTGAAAAACTTTCCGTGTAGACCACGTCAAGGAGATCTAATAAATGAGATCATGAGGATTTGTTCGTGAGAGATATGGAGAAATAGAGATGTGGTGAGATAAGTGATTTGATGAAATAGAGATTTGTTGAAATAGAGGTTTGGTAAACTGAAATGTGGTGGAATAATAGAGATGTGGTGAATTAGAGATGTGGTGAAATAGAGGTTTGGTGAAATAGAAATGTGATGAAATAATAGAGATGTGGTGAAATAGAGTTGGGGTGAAATATAGATGGGGTGAAATAGAGATGGGGGTGAAATAGAGATTTGTTGAAATAGAGGTTTGGTGAAATAGAAATGTTGTGAAATAATAGAGCTGTGGTGAAATAGAAATGTGGTGAAATAATAGAGATGTGGTGAAATAGAGATGGAGTGAAATAGAGATTTGTTGAAATAGAGCATTGGCGAAATAGAAATGTGGTGAAATAATAGAGATTTGGTGAAATAATAGAGATGTGTTGAAATAGAGATTAACCATGTAGTGATTTCAAGAGCTAAATAAAATTTATGCAGTGCTTCTCATGGGTTGTACTGGGCCCGTTATACGTTAAGATTCGATCCTGTGTCCAACACCATTCACATCAGCCTGACAGCCTCTACGCCCCTCACGATGCAACCTCACCCGTTGATCTCATACAATGACGAAGTACTCAAAAAAATAAAAAGGTCAAAATCTCATCGGGGTGGGGGGGGTGGGGGCTTGCGGGGATTATGGCCCTTCATTGTACACGTACTACCGAAAACAAAAAACACCCTTGAGGTGGGAACAGAAGAACTGGTTTGATCGCAGCAACAGCCAAACACGTACATGAATTTCCTGAAAGGGAGGCTATTTTAGTATTTAATTGTTTTAAGTATATTTTGTGTTGTGGCTTTTAAGCTTCGGTCATAAATTTTTACAAACTAACTAAAAACAAACAAAACCGATTCTCTGCTATTGATACACTTTCTGCCAAATTCATGGATCTTTCAGATAACTACTCTGTATTTCTTCGCCGCCTCCCTCCGCTTCCCCCAGTCACCAGTGCCCTTTGGCCCCCCCTCCCCCCCACCCCTACTCTCCCATCACCACTTTCCACATTACCTTTATGTCATGTTGACACAACATGCTTTAACGCCACCTAGCGAGGTGTGCTACAAACAAATCAGTCCAAGATTTGGCCGGAGTTTTCCTCATCTGGACATTGCATCGGATCTTACCCCCCCCCCCCTTTCCCCTCAATTCTCTCCACACCCCCCCCCTTTTTCCCCCTTTAGCCTCCGTAGTTCTGTCAATACATGTAAAACAAATAAAGGAAAACACAACTCTCTCTCTCTCCTTTTTTCCAATATTTTTACACAACTCATCCTGAAGAGTTATGTCCCATTCAGATGTTGGAAGTCATTGAGTGTCAAACACACACACATACACACACACACGCACACAAACACGCATACACACACAAACACACACACACATACACACGCCCACACAAACACACACAAACACGCACGCACAGGCACAAACAAACACACGCACGCACACAAACGCACACACACACACACACACACACACAAAAGAACATCAAATTTCGACAGACGTGTTCAATGCATTCAAAATACACACACACACACCGACAATACATATACACACACAACAGACATCCTAAACACTGACACATAAACACTGACACATAAACACTGACAAACACTGACACATAAACACTGACACATAAACACTGACACATGAACACTGAAAAATAAACACTGACACATAAACACTGACACATGAACACACATAGACGTTGACGTACACATTTACAAACACACTGCACATAAAAATTGACACATAAACAGAAATGGAATTCCGAGGTAACCTACGGGGGGGGGGGGGAGGGCCCACAGGTTGAACTAATTTTGATGCTGGGGGGAGGGGGGGGCTAGTTTGTTGTTAATCGCCAAAAATATTTGAAATGTCCATGTATGGATTCAAAAGAAAACAGAATGAGCCGTTCTGGGCCCCCTGTCTGTTTGTAGGGAGGGGGCGGGGGATGGGGGGTGCCATGCAAGCTGTTGATGCCCTCCCACACACCGTGCCTGCACATTACACACAAACACACACACACTCACACAAACACATTAACACACACATACACACCAATACAGACATATTATACCTGTGTTCCACGTCGTTGAAATTTTAAAATGTGTGCTCGTGTGTGTGTGTGTGTGTGTGTGTGTGTGTGTGTACTAGTATTTATGTGTGTGTCAGTGCGCGCGTGCGTGTGTATGTGTACTAGTGTTTATGTGTGTGCGTGTGTGTGTGTCTGAGCGTGTGCGTGTGTGTGTCTGTGCGCGTGTGTGTCTGTGCGCGTGTGTGTATGTGCGTGTGTGTGTGTGTGTCTGAGAGCGTATCTCTGGTCTAGGGCTAACGAGATATCTTATAGAATTTTCAAAACATGGGACTGAAAATAAATATTTATATAGAGAGATCTATTATAACGATAGATAGATAGATAGATAGATAGATAGATAGATAGATAGATAGATAGATAGATAGATAGATAGATACATAGATAGACAGATACAGAGATAGATAGATGATAGATAGATCGATAGATACAGAGATAGATAGATACAGAGATCGAGAGAGAGAGAGCAAGAGAGAGAGAGGGAGAGAAACTCAGAGAGGAACAGATAGGCAGAATATGAAATGCCCACAACTATCAAATGCCAACATTGGCAGACATACAAAACGCTTGTTGAATGGTGGATTCAATGGTGAACACAGTCTACAGTCAACGAACGATGTAATGGATGTACCAAGAGCTGATCTTACGTTTTTTGGAGACCCTAGTCAAAGTTACGTTTTTGGTGCCCGAGGGCTAGGCAGAAGCACACACACAAAAACAAAAAGCTGATAAGGCCACCTGTCGCAAAGACTGGGCTTCAAAAAAACCAAAATCTTTGAAAAAATGCCCCCCCCCCGACAAATCGCAACTGTGAAATAATTTTAGTCCGGGAAGACATGAGAAGTGACGCAACTGAACACAATTAAGGCTGGAAAACTTAAAAGTCCCTAAAAGAGGAGCCCCCCCATCTCTTAGAAGGAGGGGGCCCCTAGGCAGCTCTCTAGTTTGCCTATCTATAAGATCGGCTCAAGGTGAACCAAAAACTTGTTAAAATCAGGATTCACTGTAGACAGACAAAAAAGTGAAACATGTGTTTCGAAGGTAATATACAGGTCCACCGACAGAAATTTCGGGCCCCTGGGCAGGGCTGTCACGGGCCCCGGTGCTGATAATAATATTTTCAAAAGTTGATAGGCCAGCTCAGTCCAGGCCCCTAAAACTCGCCGGGCCCCTGCCCGCACCTCCCCCCCTCGGCAGCACTGGTAATATATTGATGAGTTCCGAGTCTGAGATTGACTGACGTAGATCGGGATGATTCGAAAACTGGAACGTCTGGTCACCGTAAATGAGGAAGCTGCCCCTATTTGAAACCCTCCAAGGACATTGACAAAGTTTGTGGTACCTGACAAACCGAAGATTTAGGTCAGTGTCAGCGACTTGCACCACGCGTCACGCGTGTCACACAAACAGCAAACGAGCGTGATCCAATCAAAAGGGCTTTAAATAAAAACAAAACAACTGTGCCAGGTAACAGGCGAGAGTACATGTGACGGAAGTATTTAATTTGTTTGCCAGGGAGGATCGTACGTCGCAGTATTTTCTCTGTCAACAGTGCTAGGGTCGGGGGTGAGGGTAGGTATGGGGATTCCCTGAAATGAAATCGTGTTCCTTGTTTGTTTTTAATTTATTTACAAATTGACTTCACCGTCATGAAAAAAATAATAATACATGGTCTTCAGTTCATCCATGTTTCTCTAAATCTTGTCGTTGGTTGGTGAAAGGGGGGGGGGGAATAGGGGAAGGGGTATTGGATGAGTGTCGTGTACAGGCCTAAAGAAATTTCTCTAGACGGCCATACTCGTAAGTGGCAATTAGAGTGCAGACTTAAAACCGTGCCACAAATGTGCATATGCCCCCACCCCCATCCCACCTTAGGCCACCACTGGAAAGGAGGGGGCAGGGGCCCATCAAAGACTCGACGGTTATCCGGTCAGTAAAGTTACTAGTTTTGATTCAAAAAAAAAGTATATAAATTCTCTTTCCCGAAGAAAGGCAAAGAAGGAAAGACAACCGTTTAAAAAGTGCTGAAAGTCCCCGACATCAGGAAGTGATTTCCCTTGTACAGTATGCCCTGCCCTATTCGCTAGTTAGTGTAAGACTGTAAGGGAACACTTGTTTCATACATCTCTCATGGAGCACGGGGGGGGGGGGATGGAGGGGTTGATTTAAACATAAAATTGAGCTATAAACAGCATTTGGCCGAACTCAGTAAAATAAATAAGGATTCCATACCTTAGAAACTTGCAAACAAACATTATTACACTGTTCTGATGACCAGGCCCATAGCGTGCGGGGGCGGGGGGGGGCTGGATGACCGGGCCCCCCCTGCATTTTGTCTGGCCCCCCTCTCCTTGTTTTCTCTACTTAGTAACATTTATTTCCTCCCATTCTCCTGCTATTGGCCTGGCCCCTGCTGTAGAATACCTGGGCCCTGCTGTAGAATTTTCACGCTACGGGCTGCTGATGAATTAGGACTTGGATTAAAAAAAAAAGGCCAATTAAAAATCATTTTACTCTATTTTTTTCTTGAAATATGTGGACAATTGTTGACATTTTTTAACTTTTACGTTTTTCTTATTCTTGTTATCAAGTTTAATTTTCTATTATACTAGCAACTGATTATTACTTTTAATCTTTATATAGTAAATTGTAGTGTGTTGACTATGGCCGGATGCAGACTTGATTAGGCCCTAAGCTATTTCAGATATGGGGCCCTTTTTAAGTTCAGAGTATTATTAAATGTCGGTGCCAAATAGTTCGGGCAATTTGTAGGGGGCCCCAAAGAAATTGGGGACCCTGAGTTATAGCGTGTGTAGTTTATACGTAAATCCTGCACTGGCACTGAGGGCTGGTGCGTTAATCACGTCAAAATGTTTTAGCAAGTGTCAAACGTTCGGGGAAAAAGTTGAGCTTACAAAGATGGCGGACAATTTAGCCCACAATTATAAATTTGATTAACTAAACTGTTGTAGGGCCCAGTTTTTTCTAGGCCAGCTAAAGACACTTGTTTTTTTTTATATAAAACTAACCACATTGCTTGATCTTTTTCGTTCTATTAAAACTATTGAGAATATGGTTAGTGGCATTAACCCCATTTAACCATATTTCTTGATCATTTTCCTCTCTAAATCTGTATAGCTTCGGCAACACACACACACACACACGCATAAACACACACGCACAGATGTGTTTTGCGATTAAAAGTGCCAACGTTATCAGACAGCTGTATTCATTCAGTGTTAAAAAATCATTAACGGTCGTAGTACAACAAGTTGTCATGAAGTTCTTTCACACCTCGGTTTACTGACTTTACTGCCAATTATTTTTTTCACAACTTCCAATCATAAAAACCATCCACGTTTACCCCCCCTCCCCCATATTTCAAGCCCCTATAAATATCATGAAAATGTCCATATAATTAAAATCTGTCTTTATTTGTGCTTTTTTTTTTTTCCTCCATTCTTGATTGAATATGTTGGAAATGAAGTTATGTTTATTCTCTATCTTGATTTGTCAACTCAGCGGCAAGTATAAAACGTACACTAATGAAATGCCTATTTGACGGCCGGGTACAAAGGCCGAAGTTTACACCTGTAACTTTATTTATTTTGTTTCTGTCTTTTATACATGGGGGTTCAATAAATTCTTCTGCGCGCGGAGGGGCCTAAATCGACCTAAATCTGCTCCACCTTTGAAAGATCTTGTCAAGATAGTTTTAACCTGTCTATGACCGTATGACGTCTATATAATAATAAGTATCCGCCAGCCAGGCTCTGTTAGTGGCCTTCAATGGGCAGTATTATGCCCATTGCTGTTAAGTCGACACATGGATTGGGAAAAAATGGAACAAAAATGTTATTATTATTATATATATATAATTTAAAATACAATATAAAAAAAGCCTCCTTCGATCATACAAATATTTACATAGAGTATCATGAATAAAATCGAAAATGGTGCGTCATTATAATATACTGGACTAGATATATCTTTACATTAGTTGATAAACACAAAATAAAATAATGAATAACTGATACACCTAGATGGTCGCCCACGGCTTCAGTTTTAGTCAATGATATAAATTATTGTATACAAATAGTTGTATGACTTAAGGAATTTTTATTATTTTTTTTTTTTAGAACATTGTAATACAAGCTTTTATTTATTTATTTATTTAAAAAAAACGTATCTTTATATATATATATATATAAACATAATTCAACATGTAGCATCGAATCTTATCTTGACCGTACATCCAAAGCTTCCCAAGGAATTGTTGACACCTTTAGAGTTAATGTGTACATTTGAGGTAAGCCCGTTCTGTTACATCTATATATCTAAATACTAATTAATTGTTATATAAAAATATAAAAAAAAGTAAAGTTCTAACATTCATCGGGGCAGATGAAGCGCAGAATTCATCTGTTTCTGTAACCTCGGCATATGAAGGGGTTGTGTGGTTAGCACAACGCCCAGCCGCCTTTACTCCCCCAACTTAAAGTCAGGTACCCATTTAAAGCTGGGTGGACTAGCACCAGGACTCTACACCGCACGACCACCCGTCCCCTGTTAAGTGAACAAACAAATATATATACATAGTACGTTTCGGCACCTTTTTTTGCGTAGATTTTATTATATTAGTATATTACTGCCTGGAATGTTTGGTTTTAGTGCTTTTTCAGATATTTTTATCGTTTTATCGAATGCAATGTCGCTGTAATTCTATTTCTTTGATATGTTCAAATATTTACCGTTTACTGCAGTATATTCAGTGTTATTTCTTTGTAACACGACCGATATAAAAGGAAATTGCCGTGTGTGTGTATATATATATATATATATATATATGTCTATCTATAATTTGTTTTTGAATTCTATCTATTTATACTTCAATCTTTTATATTGATTTGTTAATAAATCTGTTTATCAATCAATAAATACATATATTTACTTATCCGTCTATCTAGTGACTTATCCTTCGATTTATTGCACTATTTAATCTTTGTAGTCTCTTTATGAGTTTGTCAGTTTTGTATCTACATTTCTCTTTCTGATCATAACGTCCGCCTCTGCCAGTCTAATATAAATAAAGATCAACCCAAAAGTCTCTACTATGACTATCCAAATCAAAGAAATTCACCGTGTCACTATTTGCTCATTTAGGTCAGTCAGGAACAGCAACGGAGTGGAGGAAAGAATAATTATCTCCCTTACTACATGCACATCATCAACGGTAATCAAATTGGCAGCAACTATCGCATTATGATTTTTTTTTTTAAACTGGACAGTGTGACCAGTATGTGTTGTTGTTTTTTTTTTTTGCGGGTAGGGGTCGTGATTGTGAGTCTAGCGTGGTGAAAATGTTTACTTTATATGTTGTGGAATGAAGGTTTGTGTTTTTATCAAGGGATGTCCAAGCTGTTCTGTACCCGGGAGCACGTAACGACTTTTTAATAACATATATAGATAGATAGATAGATAGATAGATTAGATAGATTGATAGATAGATAGATAAATAGATAGATAGATAGATAGATAGATAGATAGATAGATAGATAGATGTTGGATGGCTGGATTGATGAATGGAAGATTGGATGGATGGATGGATGGATGGATGGATGGATGGATGAATGGATGGATGGATGGGTTGGATGGATGGATGGAAGGTTGGATGGATGGATGGATCGAAGGTTGGTTGGATGGATGGATGGATGGATGGAAGGTTGGATGGATGGATGGATGGATGGATGGATTGAAGGTTGAATGGATGGATGGAAGGTTGGATGGATGGATGGATGGATTGAAGGTTTGATAGATGGATGGATGGATGGAAGGTTGGATGGATGGATGGAAGGTTGGATGGATGGATGGATGGATGGAAGGCTAGATCAATAGATAGATCGATTGATTGATTAGTGAATAGATGGGCACTGTTAAGGCTTATGTAAAATTACATTCAAATTATTATTTCTAGGATGATTCTGTATCGTTGAAATGTATTTTGAGTTATTATACTTTCATTACTAAATATTTTCATCTATGTCCATTTAAACCAAAGACAAACAGACTCTGGTGGGGGTCATATCCATCTACAGACCTGCAGGGGTTAAAGTTGAAAAGGGGAACTTACAAGCTGAAGGACATCTATCGTCGAACTCTTCCGATTCAAAAACATCGTACTTGAAGCTAACATGGAAACGATCAAGGGGCGATCTTCGAGGGTACTACACGTGCACAGCGCATGCGCGAAACGACAACAACAGGGAGACCGTGTTTACCACCACTGTGAGCGTCAGTGTTCAGAAACCCAGCAGTGAAGAGGTCGTGACCTTTCTAAATAACCATGCTACGGTCGTTGATAACATAGATAATGAAAACGAGATGTACTATAAGGAACAGATGAAAATATCTGAAAATATTCAAAATCTCACGGCTACAATAGACAACAGGTTTTCTGAGATTGAGAGCAAGTTGAACAATCTAACAGTGTCCACTACTCGACATGTTGAAACTGGTCAGGTGGGCTGCGGTCAGTATGCTGGGGGCTTCAACTTAGTTGACGGTAACAACAAGTACAAAGAGGCCCCCATCGTTTTTCAGAAGCCGTTTACCAGCCCGCCCATTGTGGTCTACAGCATCAGGCATGCTGACTTAGAGAAATCACAGAATACGAGATACTTAGCTTATACCAAAGACATCACTAGCCAAGGGTTTAAGCTTGTCTGTGGGACATGGGCCGACTCTCATGTTTACTTGTTCCAGGTCATATGGCACGCTTTTAATTAAAGAAAGTTCACTTTTTTAATATCAGAACGTTTTTTTTTTTTTCATTTTTGTATTAAACTTGTTATCTGATATAAGTCCATTTGAACTTATTAAAAACAACTAAGTATTACTGTTGTTAGTTTTTTTTTTATTATTGGTAAGCTACAAATATATATATGTATATATATACTAGTAGTTGCCCGTTGCATTCGCAACTAAATGTTTAATATGAGAATTAATAGGAACTATAAACATGTTATACCTAGTGCATGACAAAAAACTTAGTAAATAGCCTGTTTGAGCAACATCTCTTAGTGATCTATCAATAGCATCTAAAGCATGGCTCGATGGCATCGTGCACTCATCCAGCAAAAACATTTCAGCATTTAAATGACGGGAAATGACGTCATAGAAGATATCCCAAGCGCAGAATTATTGTTTTATTTATTTCTGCCGTATGCGCAGCTGACTTCTTGGAAATGACGTCATAGATTATTTATAGCGACGGCTTTCCCATACAGGACGGACGCCGACAAGATAACTACTTTATATGTAAGATATATACATACACTTACCCAGTGACACAACACTTACCCAGTGGCACAACACTTGACACAACACTTACCCAGTGGCACAACACTTACCCAGTGACACAACACTTGACACAACACTTACCCAGTGACACATCACTTACCCAGTGACACAACACTTACCCAGTGACACAACACTTACCCAGGCGTCCCCGGAATGGTCAGTAAATGCCCCCAGCCTATATTCTCAAATCGTTATGTACTCGTGTGAACTCAACACACAAGTCTTTATGTCTTTGCACGTGAATGTGTAGGCCTGTACATTTTTACACCTATGTCAGGCGCCCATTGTAAAAGCCTGTTAAACTAAATAACTTTCACCGGAGCCTGAAAATATCTCGAGGTTCTCAACTAGGATCGAACCCCGGGCGACACCCACGTCGAAAGTCGGACCGCCCTACACCGCACGACTATCCTGACACCCACGTCGAAAGTCGCACCGCCCTACACCGCACGACTATCCTGACACCCAGATCGATAGACGGACCACTCTACACCGCACGACTATCCTGACACCCACGTCGAAAGTCGCACCGCCCTACACCGCACGACTATCCTGACACCCAGATCGATAGACGGACCGCTCTACACCGCACGACTATCCTGACACTCAGGTCGATAGACGGACCGCTCTACACCGCACAACTATCCTGACACCCATGTCGATAGACGGACCGCCCTACACCGCACGACTATCCTGACACCCAGGTCGATAGACGGACCGCCCTACACCGCACGACTATCCTGACACCCAGGTCGATAGACGGACCGCCCTACACCGCACGACTATCCTGACACCCATGTCGATAGACGGACCGCCCTACACCGCACGACTATCCTGACACCCAGGTCCCGTGCTCGACCCTCGGTGAGAATTTTTCAAGGTCTTTGTGAGAGTTGATTAATAGTAAAGTTCACCCCCTCCCCTTCCAAGCCAGTGGCGCAGCCGGGGGGGGGGACTTGAGCCCCCCCCCCCGACCGAATCATCATACATATTTTACTATATAAACTGTCTTTTTTCTATATGTGAGCATTTTTTGCTGGTTGCCCCACTGCTCTCAGCTATAAATAGGTTCCTGACTCTAGCAAGGGAAGTAAAGGTGGCTGGGGGAGGGTAGCTAGTCACACACATTCCTTAATATGTTGTGTCATCAGAGACATGAATTTTAAACTTTGTTTTTCTCCGTTGATCTTCAATGCCAGAGCGAACATTTTTATTTTTAAATCTATATAAACAATAGTGGTGTGGGTTCTGCGTTAAATCGGAAGTAAAAAAATTAATACAACAGTATTCCAGTTTAAAATCGTCTAACGTAAACATTAGTAATAAAAAAAAACATGAAAAAATCGGGTCTGTCCGAAACCAAAAATAACTTAGCAAAGGTTATGCAGGGTACAGCTAACATAAAAGAAAAGTGACGAACAAAACCTTATAAAATAACAACAACAACAAAGTAAATGACATCAATGAAAGGTAAATATTTATTTGAATGCTCACACAAAATAGCATCGTAAAGTTACTTCATTTCACTAATTACTGAGAAAGATTAGTTTTAAATAAAGGGAAATACTCAGCACTTTTTAATTAAAAGCGTGCCATACGACCGTGAACAAGTAAACGTGAGAGTCGGCCCATGTCCCACAGATAAGCTTAAACCCTTGGCTGGTGATGTCTTTGGTATAAGTGGAGTATCTTGTATTCTGTTGATTATTTAAGTCAGCGTACCTGATGCTGTAGACAACAATGGGCGGGCTGGTAAACGGCTTCTGAAAAACAATACGAGCCTCTTCGTACTTCTTGTTACCGTCAACTAAGTTGAAGCCTCCAGCATACTGACCGCAGCCCACTTCACCAGTTTCAACATGTCTAGTAGTGGACACTGTTAAAGCGTTCAACTTGCTCTCCATCTTGGAAAGCCTGGTTTCTACATTGGTCTTGAAACTATCGCAGTCTTCAGACCTTTTTCCCCGTTTTCCGTGGTGATTTTCGTTTTCGCCATTGGTTCTATCCACGCTCGAAGCCTCTTCCCCGCTGGGTTTTCGCACATTGATGGTCGCACCGGCGCTGAACTCAGTCTCCTGGTTGTCCTTGTTCCTCGCGTGAGCCTTGCAGGTGTATCTTCCCTGAAGCTCGACCCTGGACTGCTTCCAAATCAGCTTAAGATAAGAGGATTGTAATAGGTTCGAAGATAAATGCCCTTTAGCTTGTAGCTTTTCCTTTTCAACTTTAACCTCTGCTGGATTTTGGCTGGTTATGTCCCCTAGAAGTTTCTTGTTGTCTGTTGATGTTTTTGTTTTTAAAAATGAGTCCAAATGAAAGTTTTCAGTAAAAATAAAAACAAATAAACAAACAAACAAAACCAACAACAACAACAACAACATTAAATCAAAGTGTAACGTCATCATATACATAAAAACGCCAAATTCGATTTTCTCTTTTTGTGTTCACTGAGCTAAAAAAAGTTGAATTGTATATTTGTACGAAAATAAATTTGTATATTTGTTCGAAAATAAATTTGTATATTTGTACGAAAATAAATTTGTATATTTGTGCGAGAATAAATTTGTGCCTGAACATGTTTTCTCATTTAAACCATGTGGACAGTGGCCAGTTTTAACCATGTTGACAGTGGCCAGTTTTAACCATCTTGACAGTGGCCAAGTTTAACAAGGTTGACAGTGCTGGCATTGGTCAGCACTGTTCTTTATACGTTGACCGTTTAAAATGCTGTTGCTGCAATTTCTTTTTGTTTTTATGCTGTTGTTGCTAATTGTGTTGTTTTTAATATACTTATACGTCATCAAAAGAGAAAATTAATTGGTGTTAAGTTTGAAACTATGCATTCCTTTTATGCTTACCATTGTATATTTGAATGTTGTATGGTTGGTAACCGACTTCACCTGGGCTCTGTGCTGTGGGCTGCGTTTTAAGTAAAAGAAAAATTAAACAACAGAACATTACTTTTTATTTACTGCGTTTATCGATTCCTTTTTAACAAGATATTTTAATCTATACATAAAAAAATACAATATTACACATGCTGTGGAATATCGATACCAGTATTTACTTTAGGATGAAACCGAAAATAAAAAAATAAATAAATAAAACGCCATTAAACTTATTTTTAATCAACTCCTTCAAATGTCCAGCAAAATGTTTTGCAGTTCGCTGAACATTAACTTAACGTCTGTAGACGGTCATTATCCAAAACGCTTTAATTATCCTGAAAGTCTTCTGTTAAGGTTTTTTATGTCCTGAACTTCTGTTCATCGGCCCTTCATCAAGCTCTCTGCTGTCTGAATCAATAGAATTTTTTTTATCATATATGGCCTCGCTACAACAGGGCCGACGTTAGGCCTATTGCTCTCAATCGCCCCCCCCCCGGGCATAATGGGTCTCAGCTCTAGAGAGTAATTTTTTACATTTTCGCTTGAGTGATATGCCACGTCAAAAAAAAAAATTATTGTTTCCCATTTTGTTTTAAGGACACTTCCAATATCTCCCGGGGGACGGGGGTAGGAGGCACTGCAGTGTGGCATACATTTTGTTATAAAGCTCAAACGGCAAAATAAAATAATGTTGTCTGGCTTCAATCGTGTAGGCGCCCCCCTCTCCCCCCCCCCCCCCCACAAGTAAAGGTTCGCCGCCACTGCCCTATATATAAACCACTAATGGAAAGGTTTTATTCGTAGTGTCTTTCTTTCACCACCCCCCCCCCCAACCCCACGATAGCTGATAGTGCGATGACCATGGAGGCATCACGGGAGATATACGTGTAGGTAAACGAAACACGCCCGGAGTTTAGCCCAACATCTAGGAAGTCCGATACACTATCCAGTGCAGCATTAAATACAGACAATCCCGTGAGTGTTGTTGTAAGTCATATGACTGCTATTGGCCGGGCATGCGACATTCACACTAAGCCCGCAAATGAAATTTGACTTAGTGCCCAAAATTACAATAGCATTAAGATTTGAGAACTGCTATAGAGCTGTCTCTGAGTGAGTAGAGTCTATCCGGTCTGAATTGTGCAAAACTTTAAATTTCGATCCAATTTCTAAAAATACTAAAATGTTTATTTTTTAAATAAAAACCTTATTCTTTTCAATAAAAATACATCGTTAAGGTTTGTTTTACATCGTTAAGGTCTGTTTTGCATTATCAAGATCTATTTTACATCTGTAAGGTCTTTTTTACATCAAGGTCTTTTTTTACATCGTTAAGGCTTTTTTTTTTTACATCTTTAAGGTCTTTTTTACATCGTTAAGGCTTTTTTTTACATCTTTAATGTCTTTTTTACATCGTTAAGATCTTTTTTACATCGTTAAGGTCTGTTTTACTTCGTTACGGTTTGTTTACTTTGTTTTTAACGCACGTTTCGATTGCTTTCATAAATACCATGAAATACATTTTGATCAAACTTTAAAAGTAATTTTAATTACACTGAAGATATATATATATATATATATATATATATATATATATATATATATATATATATATATATAAATTATTTGTATATATATACAAATTATTCAGATTGTCAGAGAGACTCGAACGGTCAAAAGTACATTGATTGAAATAGAACATAGTAAAATAGACTTTACTTACGTCAAAAGTACAAGTTATCTCCAAAGGTTCGATAAGACTAATTGGTTCTTTCGGTTTGACTGTTATAGTTAACTTTGATTCTATGAATAGAAGTAACAAATTTTGTTGTTTTTTTTAAACTTATCTCACCAACAGACATATAAAAGCCACATTAACACACGGACTTACCAAGAGACTTATAAAAGCCCGCCTTGACAAACGCCTTAACACACGGACTTACCAATAGACATATAAAAGCCGGCCTTAACACACGGACTCACCAATAGACATATAAAAGCCCACCTTAACACATGTATCCGCCCGGGCTCTTACCACGACAAGTCTAAGAGACGCCATCTTCCCATCATAAATCGATTTTAAAATTGTATTTTTCAAAGTGATTGTTACATGCCGCAAATCAGGTTAACTGAAAATCAATAACTAATATAAAATAAAATAAATGATTGTTTTATTTACCTGCTTCATAGCACAAAGTCATCAAAACAAAAACAGCTGAAAACCGAAACATTTTTGTTGAGTTTAAAACGCAACTGCTTCTGTTTGTTAGTAAATGTGTTACGTTTGTCGTGCTGTCAGTAAAATGTAATCGTTATATATACACGTCTGCTAATTTTTGGAGTGTATACTAATCACTAATTAATTAATTTGTTGGGAATTAAGAATACATTAACTCATCTAAACAAAGAAATGTTTAACAGAGTAATGTCGCTAAGTTCTACAACTCATAAACCAATTACTGATCAAACGATTCATCGGAATCGGAATTTTTTAAAAAATGGGAAATTTCGGAATGTTGTGAGTTATCGGAATGAGAGGAATAAGACCCTTTTCCTGATATTTCATACGATTCAGTGGAACACAATGTAACATTTTTAGAGCATTCCATAGAGTAAAAAAATTAATTTCAAATATTATAGTTATGGATAGAATCGCGATCCGTGTTTACAGTAATCGGTAAATATATTACATATGTAGGAATAGGTTACAATTTCGGGATCGTTCCATCACCATAACACGCGCAAGTAAACATTTTTTTAGCAACTTCGCAGTTTCTGGAAAATATATAACTCGTTAAGGGGTTTGAAGAAACATGATTTGCATGAATATCTATTAATATCTTTTGTTGTTACAATAAAAGCATCTTTCAAAGGGGGGAAAATGCAATATCAAAATAATATGGCCATTATTATGTCCCCTCAATATGTTAAGCATTCTTTGTGAGGGAGAAACAAATCGATTGATGTAGTTTCTAATGTCACGTCCCCTTCAGTTGTTTTTTGTTTGGAATTCGCATTATTACAATGTTAGATGTGTGACTCAGATGGCGTCAGACTTTTGACGGAAATCTTCAGTCATTTGAGACACTAACGGACGTGAAGAATGTGGCTTTGGCTTTTGTTATTGCTGTTGTTGTAGGTGCTGATGTTGTTGTAGGTGCTGATGTTGTTGTAGGTGCTGATGTTGTTGTAGGTGCTGATGATGTTGTAGGTACTGATTTTGTTGTAGGTACTGCTGTTGTTAAAGATACTGTTGTTGTTGTGTGTACTGCAGCTGTTGTTCTAGGAGATGATGTTGTTGTAGGTGCTGATGTTGTTTTAGGTGCTGATGTTGTTGTCGGTACAGCTGTTGTTAAAGATAATGTTGTTGTTGTATGTGCTGCAGCTGTTATTCTAGGAGGTGATGTTGTTGTAGGTGCTGCTGTGGTTTTAGGTGCTGATGTTGTTTTAGGTGCTGTTGTTGTTGTATGTGCTGCAGCTGTTATTCTAGGAGGTGATGTTGTTGTAGGTGCTGCTGTTGTTTTAGGTGCTGATGTTCTTGTAGATGCTGATGTTGTTGTATGTGCTGCAGCTGTTGTTCTAGGAGGTGATGTTGTTGTAGGTGCTGCTGTGGTTTTAGGTGCTGATGTTGTTTTAGGTGCTGATGTTGTTGTATGTGCTGCAGCTGTTGTTCTAGGTGCTTATGTTGTTGTAGGTGCTGCAGCTGTTGTTCTAGGAGCTGATGTTGTTGTAGGTTCTGCTGTTGTATTAGGTGCTGATGTTGTTGTAGGTGCTGATGTTGTTGTAGGTGCTGCAGGTGTTAAAGATATTGTTGTTGTTGTATGTACTGCAGCTGTTGTTCTAGGAGCTGATGTTGTTGTAGGTGCTGCTGTTGTTTTAGGTGCTGATGATGTCATAGGTGCTGATGTTGTTGTAGGTGCTGCTGGTGTTACAGATACTGTTGTTGTTGTATGTACTGCAGCTGTTGTTCTAGGAGCTGATGTTGTTGTATGTACTGCTGTTGTTAAACATACTGTTGTTGTTGTATGTACTATAGCTGTTGTTCTAGGAGCTGATGATGTTGTAGGTGCTGATGTTGTTGTAGGTGCTGATGATGTTGTAGGTACTGATTTTGTTGTAGGTACTGTTATTGTTGTTTGTGTTGCAGCTGTTGTTTTAGGTGCTGATGTTGTTATATGTACTGCAGCTATTGTTCAAGGAGCCGATGTTGTTGTAGGTTCTGCTGTTGTTAAAGATACTGTTGTTGTTGTATGTACTGCAGCTGTTGTTCTAGGAGCTGATGTTGTTGTAGGTACTGCTGTTGTTAAAGATACTGTTGTAGTTGTATGTACTGCAGCTGTTGTTTTAGGAGCTGATGTTGATCTATAAACTGAAGCTGTTGTTCTAGGAGCTGATATTGTTGTAGGTGCTGATGTTGTTGTAGATACCGCTGTTGTTAAAGATACTGTTGTTGTTGTATGTACTGCAGCTGTTGTTCTAGGAGCTGATGTTGTTGTAGGTGCTGCTGTTGTTTTAGGTGCTGATGTTTTTATAGGTGCTGATGTTGTTGTAGGTGCTGTTGGTGTTAAAGATACTGTTGTTGTTGTATGTACTGCAGCTGTTGTTTTAGGAGCTAATGTTGTTGTATGTACTGCTGTTGTTAAAGATAGTGTTGTGGTTGTATGTACTGCAGATGTTGTTCTAGGAGCTGATGTTGTTGTAGGTGATGATGTTGTTGTAGGTGCTGATTATGTTGTAGGTACTGATTTTGTTGTAGGTACTGCTGTTGTTAAAGATACTGTTGTTGTTGTTTGTGTTGCAGCTGTTGTTATAGGTGCTGATGTTGTTGTAGGTGCTGATGTTGTTTTAGGTGCTGATGTTGTAGTAGGTGCTGATGTTGTTGTAGGAGCTGATGTTGTTATCGGTACAGCTGTTGTTAAAGATACTGTTGTTGTTGTATGTACTGCAGCTGTTGTTCTAGGGGCTGATGTTGTTGTAGGTACTGCTGTTGTTAAAGATACTGTTGTAGTTGTATGTACTGCAGCTGTTGTTTTAGGAGCTGATGTTGTTGTAGGTGATGATGTTGTTGTAGGTGCTGATAATGTTGTAGGTACTGATTTTGTTGCAGGTACTGCTGTTGTTAAAGATACTGTTGTTGTTGTTTGTGTTGCAGCTGATGTTTTAGGTGATGATGTTGTTATATGTACTGCAGCTATTGTTCTAGGAGCTGATGTTGTTGTAGGTGCTGATGTTGTTGTAGGAGCTGATGTTGTTGTCGGTACAGCTGTTGTTAAAGATACTGTTGTTGTTGTATGTACTGCAGCTGTTGTTCTAGGGGCTGATGTTGTTGTAGGTACTGCTGTTGTTAAAAATACTGTTGTAGTTGTATGTACTGCAGCTGTTGTTTTAGGAGCTGATGTTGATCTATGTACTAAAGCTGTTGTTCTAGGAGCTGATATTGTTGTAGGTGCTGATGTTGTTGTAGGTACTGCTGTTGTTAAAGATACTGTTGTTGTTGTATGTACTGCAGCTGTTGTTCTAGGAGCTGATGTTGTTGTAGGTGCTGCTGTTGTTGTAGATACCGCTGTTGTTAAAGATACTGTTGTTGTTGTATGTGCTGCAGCTGTTATTCTAGGAGGTGATGTTGTTGTAGGTGCTGCTGTTGTTTTAGGTGCTGATGTTCTTGTAGGTGCTGATGTTGTTGTATGTGCTGCAGCTGTTGTTCTAGGAGGTGATGTTGTTGTAGGTGCTGCTGTGGTTTTAGGTGCTGATGTTGTTTTAGGTGCTGATGTTGTTGTATGTGCTGCAGCTGTTGTTCTAGGAGGTGATGTTGTTGTAGGTGCTGCTGTGGTTTTAGGTGCTGATGTTGTTTTAGGTGCTGATGTTGTTGTATGTGCTGCAGCTGTTGTTCTAGGTGCTTATGTTGTTGTAGGTGCTGCAGCTGTTGTTCTAGGAGCTGATGTTGTTGAAGGTTCTGCTGTTGTATTAGGTGCTGATGTTGTTGTAGGTGCTGATGTTGTTGTAGGTGCTGCAGGTGTTAAAGATATTGTTGTTGTTGTATGTACTGCAGCTGTTGTTCTAGGAGCTGATGTTGTTGTAGGTGCTGCTGTTGTTTTAGGTGCTGATGATGTCATAGGTGCTGATGTTGTTGTAGGTGCTGCTGGTGTTACAGATACTGTTGTTGTTGTATGTACTGCAGCTGTTGTTCTAGGAGCTGATGTTGTTGTATGTACTGCTGTTGTTAAAGATACTGTTGTTGTTGTATGTACTATAGCTGTTGTTCTAGGAGCTGATGATGTTGTAGGTGCTGATGTTGTTGTAGGTGCTGATGATGTTGTAGGTACTGATTTTGTTGTAGGTACTGTTATTGTTGTTTGTGTTGCAGCTGTTGTTTTAGGTGCTGATGTTGTTATATGTACTGCAGCTATTGTTCAAGGAGCCGATGTTGTTGTAGGTTCTGCTGTTGTTAAAGATACTGTTGTTGTTGTATGTACTGCAGCTGTTGTTCTAGGAGCTGATGTTGTTGTAGGTACTGCTGTTGTTAAAGATACTGTTGTAGTTGTATGTACTGCAGCTGTTGTTTTAGGAGCTGATGTTGATCTATGTACTGAAGCTGTTGTTCTAGGAGCTGTTATTGTTGTAGGTGCTGATGTTGTTGTAGATACCGCTGTTGTTAAAGATACTGTTGTTGTTGTATGTACTGCAGCTGTTGTTCTAGGAGCTGATGTTGTTGTAGGTGCTCCTGTTGTTTTAGGTGCTGATGTTTTTATAGGTGCTGATGTTGTTGTAGGTGCTGTTGGTGTTAAAGATACTGTTGTTGTATGTACTGCAGCTGTTGTTCTAGGAGCTAATGTTGTTGTGTGTACTGCTGTTGTTAAAGATAGTGTTGTGGTTGTATGTACTGCAGCTGTTGTTCTAGGAGCTGATGCTGTTGTAGGTGATGATGTTGTTGTAGGTGCTGATTATGTTGTAGGTACTGATTTATTTGTAGGTACTGCTGTTGTTAAAGATACTGTTGTTGTTGTTTGTGTTGCAGCTGTTGTTTTAGGTGCTGATGTTGTTGTAGGTGCTGATGTTGTTTTAGGTGCTGATGTTGTAGTAGGTGCTGATGTTGTTATCGGTACAGCTGTTGTTAAAGATACTGTTGTTGTTGTATGTACTGCAGCTGTTGTTCTAGGGGCTGATGTTGTTGTAGGTACTGCTGTTGTTAAAGATACTGTTGTAGTTGTATGTACTGCAGCTGTTGTTTTAGGAGCTGATGTTGATCTATGTACTGAAGCTGTTGTTCTAGGAGCTGATATTGTTGTAGGTGCTGATGTTGTTGTAGGTACTACTGTTGTTAAAGATACTGTTGTTGTTGTATGTACTGCAGCTGTTGTTCTAGAAGCTGATGTTGTTGTAGGTGCTGCTGTTGTTGTAGATACCGCTGTTGTTAAAGATACTGTTGTTGTTGTATGTACTGCAGCTGTTGTTCTAGGAGCTGATGTTGTTGTAGGTGCTGCTGTTGTTTTAGGTGCTGATGTTTTCATAGGTGCTGATGTTGTTGTAGGTGCTGCTGGTGTTAAAGATACTGTTGTTGTTGTATGTACTGCAGCTGTTGTTCTAGGAGCTAATGTTGTTGTATGTACTGCTGTTTTTAAAGATAGTGTTGTGGTTGTATGTACTGCAGCTGTTGTTCTAGGAGCTGATGTTGTTGTAGGTGATGATGTTGTTGTAGGTGCTGATAATGTTGTAGGTACTGATTTTGTTGCAGGTACTGCTGTTGTTAAAGATACTGTTGTTGTTGTTTGTGTTGCAGCTGATGTTTTAGGTGCTGATGTTGTTATATGTACTGCAGCTATTGTTCTAGGAGCTGATGTTGTTGTAGGTGCTGATGTTGTTTTAGGTGCTGATGTTGTTGTAGGTGCTGATGTTGTTGTAGGAGCTGATGTTGTTGTCGGTACAGCTGTTGTTAAAGATACTATTGTTGTTGTATGTACTGCAGCTGTTGTTCTAGGGGCTGATGTTGTTGTAGGTACTGCTGTTGTTAAAGATACTGTTGTAGTTGTATGTACTGCAGCTGTTGTTTTAGGAGCTGATGTTGATCTATGTACTAAAGCTGTTGTTCTAGGAGCTGATATTGTTGTAGGTGCTGATGTTGTTGTAGGTACTGCTGTTGTTAAAGATACTGTTGTTGTTGTATGTACTGCAGCTGTTGTTCTAGGAGCTGATGTTGTTGTAGGTGCTGCTGTTGTTGTAGATACCGCTGTTGTTAAAGATACTGTTGTTGTTGTATGTACTGCAGCTGTTGTTCTAGGAGCTGATGTTGTTGTATGTGCTGCTGTTGTTTTAGGTGCTGATGTTTTTATAGGTGCTGATGTTGTTGTAGGTGCTGCTGGTGTTAAAGATACTGTTGTTGTTGTATGTACTGCAGCTGTTGTTCTAGGAGCTGATGTTGTTGTAGGTGCTGCTGTTGTTGTAGATACCGCTGTTGTTAAAGATACTGTTGTTGTTGTATGTACTGCAGCTGTTGTTCTAGGAGCTGATGTTGTTGTAGGTGCTGCTGTTGTTGTAGATACCGCTGTTTTTAAAGATAGTGTTGTGGTTGTATGTACTGCAGCTGTTGTTCTAGGAGCTGATGTTGTTGTAGGTGATGATGTTGTTCTAGGAACTGATGTTGTTGTAGGTGCTGCTGTTGTTTTAGGTGCTGATGTTTTTATAGGTGCTGATGTTGTTGTAGGTGCTGCTGGTGTTAAAGATACTGTTGTTGTTGTATGTACTGCAGCTGTTGTTCTAGGAGCTAATGTTGTTGTATGTACTGCTGTTTTTAAAGATAGTGTTGTGGTTGTATGTAATGCAGCTGTTGTTCTAGGAGCTGATGTTGTTGTAGGTGATGATGTTGTTGTAGGTGCTGATAATAATGTAGGTACTGATTTTGTTGTAGGTACTGCTGTTGTTAAAGATACTGTTGTTGTTGTTTGTGTTGCAGCTGTTGTTTTAGGCGCTGATGTTGTTATATGTACTGCAGCTATTGTTCTAGGAGCTGATGTTGTTGTAGGTGCTGATGTTGTTTTAGGTGCTGATGTTGTTGTAGGTGCTGATGTTGTTGTAGGAGCTGATGTTGTTGTCGGTACAGCTGTTGTTAAAGATACTGTTGTTGTTGTATGTACTGCAGCTGTTGTTCTAGGGGCTGATGTTGTTGTAGGTACTGCTGTTGTTAAAGATACTGTTGTAGTTGTATGTACTGCAGCTGTTGTTTTAGGAGCTGATGTTGATCTATGTACTGAAGCTGTTGTTCTAGGAGCTGATATTGTTATAGGTGCTGATGTTGTTGTAGGTACTGCTGTTGTTAAAGATACTGTTGTTTTTGTATGTACTGTAGCTGTTGTTCTAGGAGCTGATGTTGTTGTAGGTGCTGCTGTTGTTGTAGATAGCGCTGTTGTTAAAGATACTGTTGTTGTTGTATGTACTGCAGCTGTTGTTCTAGGGGCTGATGTTGTTGTAGGTACTGCTGTTGTTAAAGATACTGTTGTTGTTGTTTGTGTTGCAGCTGTTGTTTTAGGTGCTGATGTTGTAATATGTACTGCAGCTATTGTTCTAGGAGCTGATGTTGTTGTAGGTGCTGATGTTGTTGTAGGTACTGCTGTTGTTAAAGATACTGTTGTTGTTGTATGTACTGCAGCTGTTATTTTAGGAGCTGATGTTGATCTATGTACTGAAGCTGTTGCTCTAGGAGCTGATATTGTTGTAGGTGCTGATGTTGTTGTAGGTACTGCTATTGTTAAAGATACTTTTGTTGTTGTATGTACTGCAGCTGTTGTTCTAGGAGCTGATGTTGTTGTAGGTGCTGATTTTGTTGTAGGTGCTGATGTTGTTGTAGGAGCTGATGTTGTTGTCGGTACAGCTGTTGTTAAAAATACTGTTGTTGTTGTATGTGCTGCAGCTGTTATTCTAGGAGGTGATGTTGTTGTGGGTGCTGCTGTTGTTTTTGGTGCTGATGTTATTGTAGGTGCTGATGTTGTTGTATGTGCTGCAGCTGTTGTTCTAGGAGGTGACGTTGTTGTAGAAGCTGCTCTGGTTTTAGGTGCTGATGTTGTTTTAGGTGCTGATGTTGTTGTAGGTGCTGTTGGTGTTAAAGATACTGTTGTTGTTGTATGTACTGCAGCTGTTGTTCTAGGAGCTGATGTTGTTGTAGGTGCTGCTGTTGTTTTAGGTGCTGATGATGTTATAGGTGCTGATGTTGTTGTAGGTGCTGCTGGTGTTAAAGATACTGTTGTTGTTGTATGTACTGCAGCTGTTGTTCTAGGAGCTGATGTTGTTGTAGGTGCTGATTTTGTTGTAGGTGCTGATGATGTTGTAGGTACTGATTTTGTTGTAGGTACAGCTGTTGTTAAAGATACTGTTGTTGTTGTATGTGCTGCAGCTGTTATCCTAGGAGCTGATGTTGTTGTAGGTGCTGCTGTTGTTTTAGATGCTGATGTTGTTGTAGGTGCTGATGTTGTTGTATATGCTGCAGCTGTTGTTCTAGGTGCTGATGCTGTTGTATGTGCTGCAGCTGTTGTTCTAGGAGCTGATGTTGTTGTAGGTGCTGCTGTTGTATTAGGTGCTGATGTTGTTGTAGGTGCTGCTGGTGTTAAAGATACTGTTGTTGTTGTATGTACTGCAGCTGTTGTTCTAGGAGCTGATGTTGTTGTAGGTACTGCTGTTGTTAAAGATACTGTTGTAGTTGTATGTACTGCAGCTGTTTTTTTAGGAGCTGATGTTTATCTATGTACTGAAGCTGTTGTTCTAGGAGCTGATATTGTTGTAGGTGCTGATGTTGTTGTAGGTACTGCTGTTGTTAAAGATACTGTTGTTGTTGTTTGTGTTGCAGCTGTTGTTTTAGGTGCTGATGTTGTTATATGTACTGCAGCTATTGTTCTAGGAGCTGATGTTGTTGTAGGAGCTGATGTTGTTGTAGGTACTGATGTTGTTTTAGGTGCTGATGTTGTTGTAGGTGCTGATGTTGTTGTAGGAGCTGATGTTGTTGTCGGTACAGCTGTTGTTAAAGATACTGTTGTTGTTGTATGTACTGCAGCTGTTGTTCTAGGGGCTGATGTTGTTGTAGGTACTGCTGTTGTTAAAGATACTGTTGTAGTTGTATGTACTGCAGCTGTTGTTTTAGGAGCTGATGTTGATCTATGTACTGAAGCTGTTGTTCTAGGAGCTGATATTGTTGTAGGTGCTGATGTTGTTGTAAGTACTGCTGTTGTTAAAGATACTGTTGTGGTTGTATGTATTGCAGCTGTTGTTCTAGGAGCTGATATTGTTGTAGGTGCTGATGTTGTTGCAGGTGCTGATGATGTTGTAGGTACTGATTTTGTTGTAGGTACTGCTGTTGTTAAAGATACTGTTGTTGTTGTTTGTATTGCAGCTGTTGTTTTAGGTGCTGATGTTGTTATATGTACTGCAGCTATTGTTCTAGGAGCTGATGTTGTTGTAGGTGCTGATGTTGTTGTAGGTACTGCTGTTGTTAAAGATACTGTTGTTGTTGTATGTACTGCAGCTGTTATTTTAGGAGCTGATGTTGATCTATGTACTGAAGCTGTTGTTCAATGAGCTAATATTGTTGTAGGTGCTGATGTTGTTGTAGGTACTGCTGTTGTTAAAGATACTGTTGTTATTGAATGTACTGCAGCTGTTGTTCTAGGAGCTGATGTTGTTGTAGGTGCTGATGTTGTTGTAGGTGCTGATGTTGTTGTAGGAGCTGATGTTGTTGTCGGTACAGCTGTTGTTAATGATACTGTTGTTGTTGTATGTGCTGCAGCTGTTATTCTAGGAGGTGATGTTGTTGTGGGTGCTGCTGTTGTTTTAGGTGCTGATGTTGTTTTAGGTGCTGATGTTGTTGTATGTGCTGCAGCTGTTGTTCTAGGAGGTGATGTTGTTGTAGGTGCTGCTCTGGTTTTAGGTGCTGATGTTGTTTTAGGTGCTGATGTTGTTGTATGTGCTAAAGCTGTTGTTCTAGGTACTGATGTTGTTTTAGGTGCTGCAGCTGTTGTTGTAGGAGCTGATGTTGTTGTACGTGCTGCTGTTGTATTAGGTGCTGATGTTGTTTTAGGTGCTGTTGGTGTTAAAGATACTGTTGTTGTTGTATGTACTGCAGCTGTTGTTCTAGGAGCTGATGTTGTTGTAGGTGCTGCTGTTGTTTTAGGTGCTGATGATGTTATAGGTGCTGATGTTGTTGTAGGTGCTGCTGGTGTTAAAGATACTGTTGTTGTTGTATGTACTGCAGCTGTTGTTCTAGGAGCTGATGTTCTTGTATGTACTGCTGTTGTTAAAGATACTGTTGTTGTTGTATGTACTGCAGCTGTTGTTCTAGGAGCTGATGTTGTTGTAGGTACTGATTTTGTTGTAGGTGCTGATGATGTTGTAGGTACTGATTTTGTTGTAGGTACAGCTGTTGTTAAAGATACTGTTGTTGTTGTATGTGCTGCAGCTGTTATCCTAAGAGCTGATGTTGTTGTAGGTGCTGCTGTTGTTTTAGATGCTGATGTTGTTGTAGGTGCTGATGTTGTTGTATGTGCTGCAGCTGTTGTTCTAGGAGGTGATGTTGTTTTAGGTGCTGATGTTGTTTTAGGTGTTGCAGCTTTTGTTCTAGGAGCTGATGTTGTTGTAGGTGTTGCTGTTGTATTAGGTACTGATGTTGTTGTAGATACTGATGTTGTTGTAGGTGCTGCTGGTGTTAAAGATACTGTTGCTGTTGTATGTAATGCAGCTGTTGTTCTAAGTACTGATGTTGTTGTAGGTGCTGATGATGTTGTAGGTACTGCTGTTGTTAAATATACTGTTGTTGTTGTTTGTGTTGCAGCTGTTGTTTTAGGTGCAGATGTTGTTATATGTACTGCAGCTGTTGTTCTAGGAGCCGATGTTGTTGTAGGTTCTGCTGTTGTTAAAGATACTGTTGTTGTTGTATGTACTACAGCTGTTGTTCTAGGAGCTGATATTGTTGTAGGTGCTGATGTTGTAGTAGATACTGCTGTTGTTAAAGATACTGTTGTTGTTGTATGTACTGCAGCTGTTGTTCTAGGAGCTGATGTTGTTGTAGGTGCTGATGTTGTTTTAGGTGCTGATGTTGTTGTAGGTGCTGATGTTGTTGTGGGTGCTGATGTTGTTGTAGGTACTGCTGTTGTTAAAGATACTTTTGTTGTTGTATGTACTGCAGCTGTTATTTTAGGAGCTGATGTTGATCTATGTACTAAAGCTGTTGTTCTAGGAGCTGATATTGTTGTAGGTGCTGATGTTGTTGTTCTAGGTGCTGATGTTGTTTTAGGTGCTGCAGCTGTTTTTCTAGGAGCTGATGTTGTTGTAGGTGCTGCTGTGGTTTTAGGTGCTGATGTTGTTTATGTGCTGATGTTGTTGTATGTGCTGCAGCTGTTGTTCTAGGTGCTGATGTTGTTTTAGGTGCTGCCGCTGTTGTTCTAGGAGCTTATTATGTTGTTGTAGGTGCTGCTGTTGTTTTAGGTGCTGATGTTGTTATAGGTGCTGATGTTGTTGTAGGTACTGCTGTTGTGAAAGATACATTTGTAGTTGTATGTACTGCAACTGTTGTTTTAGGAGCTGATGTTGATCTATGTACTGTAGCTGTTGTTCTAGGAGCTGATATTGTTGTAGGTGCTGATGTTGTAGTAGATACTGCTGTTGTTAAAGATACTGTTGTTGTTGTATGTACTGCAGCTGTTGTTCTAGGAGCCGATGTTGTTGTAGGTTCTGCTGTTGTTAAAGATACTGTTGTTGTTGTATGTACTACAGCTGTTGTTCTAGGAGTTGATGTTGTTGTAGGTGCTGATGTTGTTGTAGGTGCTGATGTTGTTGTAGGAGCTGATGTTGTTGTCGGTACAGCTGTTGTTAATGATACTGTTGTTGTTGTATGTGCTGCAGCTGTTATTCTAGGAGGTGATGTTGTTGTGGGTGCTGCTGTTGTTTTAGGTGCTGATGTTGTTTTAGGTGCTGATGTTGTTGTATGTGCTGCAGCTGTTGTTCTAGGAGGTGATGTTGTTGTAGGTGCTGCTCTGGTTTTAGGTGCTGATGTTGTTTTAGGTGCTGATGTTGTTGTATGTGCTAAAGCTGTTGTTCTAGGTACTGATGTTGTTTTAGGTGCTGCAGCTGTTGTTGTAGGTGCTGATGTTGTTGTAGGTGCTGATGTTGTTGTGGGTACTGATTTTGTTGTAGGTGCTGATGATGTTGTAGGTACTGATTTTGTTGTAGGTACAGCTGTTGTTAAAGATACTGTTGTTGTTGTATGTGCTGCAGCTGTTATCCTAAGAGCTGATGTTGTTGTAGGTGCTGCTGTTGTTTTAGATGCTGATGTTGTTGTAGGTGCTGATGTTGTTGTATGTGCTGCAGCTGTTGTTCTAGGAGGTGATGTTGTTTTAGGTGCTGATGTTGTTTTAGGTGTTGCAGCTTTTGTTCTAGGAGCTGATGTTGTTGTAGGTGTTGCTGTTGTATTAGGTACTGATGTTGTTGTAGATACTGATGTTGTTGTAGGTGCTGCTGGTGTTAAAGATACTGTTGCTGTTGTATGTAATGCAGCTGTTGTTCTAAGTACTGATGTTGTTGTAGGTGCTGATGATGTTGTAGGTACTGCTGTTGTTAAATATACTGTTGTTGTTGTTTGTGTTGCAGCTGTTGTTTTAGGTGCAGATGTTGTTATATGTACTGCAGCTGTTGTTCTAGGAGCCGATGTTGTTGTAGGTTCTGCTGTTGTTAAAGATACTGTTGTTGTTGTATGTACTACAGCTGTTGTTCTAGGAGCTGATATTGTAGGTGCTGATGTTGTAGTAGATACTGCTGTTGTTAAAGATACTGTTGTTGTTGTATGTACTGCAGCTGTTGTTCTAGGAGCTGATGTTGTTGTAGGTGCTGATGTTGTTTTAGGTGCTGATGTTGTTGTAGGTGCTGATGTTGTTGTGGGTGCTGATGTTGTTGTAGGTACTGCTGTTGTTAAAGATACTTTTGTTGTTGTATGTACTGCAGCTGTTATTTTAGGAGCTGATGTTGATCTATGTACTAAAGCTGTTGTTCTAGGAGCTGATATTGTTGTAGGTGCTGATGTTGTTGTTCTAGGTGCTGATGTTGTTTTAGGTGCTGCAGCTGTTTTTCTAGGAGCTGATGTTGTTGTAGGTGCTGCTGTGGTTTTAGGTGCTGATGTTGTTTATGTGCTGATGTTGTTGTATGTGCTGCAGCTGTTGTTCTAGGTGCTGATGTTGTTTTAGGTGCTGCCGCTGTTGTTCTAGGAGCTTATTATGTTGTTGTAGGTGCTGCTGTTGTTTTAGGTGCTGATGTTGTTATAGGTGCTGATGTTGTTGTAGGTGCTGCTTGTGTTAAAGATACTGTTGTTGTATATACTGCAGCTGTTGTTCTAGGAGCCGATTTTGTTGTAGGTTCTGCTGTTGTTAAAGATACTGTTATTGTTGTATGTACTGCAGCTGTTGTTCTAGGAGCTGATATTGTTGTAGGTGCTGATGTTTTTGTAGGTACTGCTGTTGTTAAAGATACTGTTGTAGTTGTACGTACTGCAGCTGTTGTTCTAGGAGCTGATGTTGTTGTAGGTGCTGCTATTGTTTTAGGTGCTGATGTTGTTATAGGTGCTGATGTTGTTGTAGGTGCTGCTGGTGTTAAAGATACTGTTGTTGTTGTCTGTACTGCAGCTGTTGTTCTAGGAGCTGATGTTGTTGTATGTACAGCTGTTGTTAAAGATACTGTTGTGGTTGTATGTATTGCAGCTGTTGTTCTAGGAGCTGATGTTGTTGTAGATGATGATGTTGTTGTAGGTGCTGATGATGTTGTAGGTACTTATTTTGTTCTAGGTACTGCTGTTGTTAAAGATACTGTTGTTTTTGTTTGTGTTGCAGCTGTTGTTTTAGGTACTGATGTTGTTATATGTACTGCAGCTATTGTTCTAGGAGCTGATGTTGTTGTAGGTGCTGATGTTGTTGTAGGTACTGCTGTTGTTAAAGATACTGTTGTTGTTGTATGTACTGCAGCTTTTGTTTTAGGAGCTGATGTTGATCTATGTACTGAAGCTGTTGTTCTAGGAGCTGATATTGTTGTAGGTGCTGATGTTGTTGTAGGTACTGCTGTTGTTAAAGATTCTGTTGTTGTTGTATGTACTGCAGCTGTTGTTCTAGGAGCTGATGTTGTTGTAGGTGCTGATGTTGTTTTAGATGCTGATGTTGTTGTAGGTGCTGATGTTGTTTTAGGAGCTGATATTGTTGTCGGTACAGCTGTTGTTAAAGATACTGTTGTTGTTGTATGTGCTGAGGCTGTTATTCTAGGAGGTGATGTTGTTGTGTGTGCTGCTGTTGTTTTAGGTGCTGATGTTGTTGTAGGTGCTGCTGTTGTTGTAGGTGCTGCAGCTGTTGTTTTAGGAGGTGATGTTTTTGTAGGTGCTGCTGTTGTTTTAGGTGCTGATGTTGTTGTAGGTGCTGCTGTTTTTTTAGATGCTGATGTTGTTGTAGGTGCTGATGTTGTTGTTGATACTGCTGTTGTTATAGATAATTTGTTGTTGTATGTGCTGCAGCTGTTATTCTAGGAGGTGATGTTGTTGTAGGTGCTGCTGTTGTTTTAGGTGCTGATGTTGTTGTAGGTGCTGATGTTGTTGTAGGTGCTGCTGTTGTTTTAGATGCTGATGTTGTTGTAGGTGCTGAAAATGTTGTAGGTGCTGCTGGTGTTAAAGATACTGTTGTTGTTGTATGTACTGCAGCTGTTATTCTAGGAGGTGATGTTGTTGAAGGTGCTGCTGTTGTTTTAGGTGCAGCTGTTGTTCTAGGTGGTAATGTTGTTGTAGGTGCTGCAGCTGTTGTTCTATGAGCTTATGTTGTTGTAGGTGCTGCTGTTGTATTAGGTGCTGATGTTGTAGTAGGTGCTTATGTTGTTGTAGGTGCTGCTGGTGTTAAAGATACTGTTGTTGTTGTATGTACTGCAGCTGTTGTTCTAGGAGCTGATGTTTTTGTAGGTTCTGCTGTTGTTAAAGATACTGTTGTTGTATGTACTGTAGCTGTTGTTCTAGGAGCTGATGTTGTTGTAGGTATTGCTGTTGTTAAAGATACTGTTGTTGTATGTACTGCAGCTGTTGTTTTAGGTGTTGATGTTGTAGGTGCTGTTGGTGTTGTAGGTGCAGCTGTTTGTCATTGTTGTTGAATAATCATTCATGTTTTTTTTTCTGTGGCTTGGCTTTTATCTTGAATTTGTTAATAGTGCTTTAGTTGTAGTGGGTGAGTACAGTATGCCATTGCATTAGTTGATAATTAGCAGTTAATAAAAAAATAATCGTAATACCAGATGGGAATCCAAGCTTATATTTTAAATGTATTTTAATTAATTTGATAAGATTTTATTTACACACACACATTATATATATATATATATATATATATATATATATATATATATATATATATATATATATATATACCTATAAGAGGCATTTGCTGTCGGTCTGTCTGTCTGTCTGTCTGTCTGTTCCCTTATAACTCAAGATCCAGATAACCAAATAATGTGAAATTTGTTACACATACACATAATTACATGGGGAAGGTTATAGGACAGGTTTCCTTTCATCTCGATGGGTAGTTTAATTGTAATTATTTTTTTTTATTTTAGTATTTTACTATATTAAAGTAATCTCGACGGCGCCATAAATAAAATTCCTCTGTGACGTCATTTCCCGATTCTGAATAGAACTTGCGCGCTGGTGCTGTATTGTGCCTTTGTGATGCAAAGAATTGTTGTTGTTTTTTCATGCTCCCTGATTTGTACAGTTTGAGGAAGATAAAGGAATGAAGAAGGATTTTAGAAGAAGTGTGAAGCCATAATAATAAGTATATATATATATATATATATATATATATATATATATATATATATATATATATATAGAGAGAGAGAGAGAGAGAGAGAGAGAGAGAGAGAAAGAGGGAGAGGGAGGGAGAGGGAGGGAGAGAGATAAAGAGAGAGAGAGGGGGGGGCAGGAGGGAGAGAGAGAGAGAGGAAAGGAGCGTAGGAGGGAGGGAAGGAGGGGGGATAGAGGAGGGAGGGGGATGGACAGGGGAGAAAAGGAGGGGGAGAGAGGGAGACGGGGGAGAGGGAGAGATGGGAGAGGGAGTAGGGGGGGAGATGGAGAGAGAAAGGAAGAGAGGGGGAGAGGGGGTATGGAGGGAGAGAGAGGGGGGAGGGAGGGAGAGAGGGTGGGAGAGGATGGAGGGAGAGAGATAAAGAGTGAGGGGGCAGGGAGGGAGAGACAGGGAATGAGGGAGGGAGGAAGGGGGAGAGAGGGGGAGAGGGAGAGAGAGAGGTGGAAAGGGGAGGGAGGGAGAAAAGGTGGAGAGAGGGAGATGGGAGAGGGAGCAGGGGGAGAGGGAGATGGGAGAGGGAGTGGGGGGAGATGGAGAGAGAAAGGAAGGGAGGGAGAGAGTGGTAGGGAGAGAGAGAGGGGGAGGGAGGGAGAGAGAGTGTGGAGAGAGGGAGGGAGAGAGATAAAGAGTGAGGGGGCAAGGAGGGAGAGAGAGAGGGAATGATGGAGGGAGGAAGGGGGGTGGGGAGGGGGGAGGGAGAGAGGTGGAAAGGGGAGGGAGGGAGGAAGGAGGGAGAGGGAGGGGGTTAGGGGAGGGAGAGAGGGGGAGGGAAGGGAGAGAGGGAGGGATGGACGTTGGGAGAGAAGGAGGGGGAGAGGGGAGAGAGGGAGATGGGAGAGAGACGGAGAGAGGAGGGAGAGGGAGGGAGGGAAAAGGGAGAGAGGGGAGGGAGGGAGGGAGGAGGGAGGGAGAGAGATGAAGGAGAGAGGGGGAGTAGGAGAAAACAGAAGGTAAACAGAGCTTATTTTAAACCCGGACAAAGCCGGGTACTTGCAACTAGTATATATATATATATATATATATATATATATATATATATATATATATATATATATATATATATATATATAATTTGAAGTTTGGAAACTATGATGTTAAATAAAATCTGGTTTTGTAATATTTGTCAAATTTTATGTTTTTATTTTTTGTAACGGCAATCGGGAGAAGACAATATTGAGAGTTGAATGTGGCTTTGTTCAGAGTTGAATGTGGCTTTGTTCAGAGTTGAATGTGGCTTTGTTCAGAGTTGAATGTGGCTTTGTTCAGAGTTGAATGTGGCTTTGTTCAGAGTTGAATGTGGCTTTGTTCAGAGTTGAATGTGGCTTTGTTCAGAGTTGAATGTGGCTTTGTTCAGAGTTGAACGTGGCTTTGTTAATTAAGAGCAAAGAAAGCCGTTCTTTATGTTTATTTCATTCTATGGCACCAACTCATGGCACAAACAGAATGAATAGCCGAAATCGTGGCATATTAAAGAAAATCGTGTGATTATCTGATGGAGGTAACCGAAAGGAATTTTGGAGTTTCCATCATTTGGCTAGTGGGTTTTGCTGTGAAATTATCAAGCAAGTCATGCTAATGAAATACACACACCACAAAAGATTTCTACGTAGGCCTATTTATTGTTATGAGGGCAATGGCGCACCCATCCCCTCACTGTCCAGGTCATTAATATGACAGTTTACTATGTATCACTGTAACCGACCATCATACAGTTTATTTTGTCTTTCATTTATATGACAGTTTACTATGTATCACTGTAACCGACCATCATACAGTTTATTTTGTCTTTCATTTATATGACAGTTTACTATGTATCACTGTAACCGACCATCATACAGTTTATTTTGTCTTTCATTTATATGACAGTTTACTATGTAACGTTAAGTATTAAGACTAACCTTTGAATAATAGTTGAAATTAAAATTCAAGTGCACCATTCTGAGATTGTAATAAGATGCCTATTTCCTAATTTATTAGCCCATAATGTTTATCAATTAAAAATTCGTTGGAGAAAATATGCTTTTTGGTTTGTGAAGCAAAGTTTACAAGTCCGGTCTGTTCCATGCATTAGCTTAAAGCCTTTTCATTTATTGAGTGTCACAAAATACTGTCGTATTCGCTTCAGCGTGCCATGTAACACAAGAAGCAAGTTCGTGTTCCCAGACGGCCCTAGGAAGTGTCATCTTCATCCGATGCGGTCCTAGGATGTGTCGTCTTCATCCCATGCGGCCCTAGGAAGTGTCATCTTCATCCGATGCGGTCCTAGGGTGTGTCGTCTTCATCCCATGCGGCCCTAGGATGTGTCGTCTTCATCCCATGCGGTCCTAGGGTGTGTCGTCTTTATCCGATGCGGTCCTAGGATGTGTCGTCTTCATCCCATGCGGTCCTAGGATGTGTCGTCTTCATCCGATGCGGTCCTAGGATGTGTTGTCTTCATCCCATGCGGCCCTAGGATGTGTCGTCTTCATCCCATGCGGCCCTAGGATGTGTCGTCTTCATCCCATGCGGCCCTAGGGTGTGTCGTCTTCATCCCATGCGGCCCTAGGGTGTGTTGTCTTCATCCCATGCGGCCCTAGGATGTGTCGTCTTCATCCCATGCGGACGTAGGATGTGTCGTCTTCATCCCATGCGGCCCTAGGATGTGTCGTCTTCATCCCATGCGGACGTAGGATGTGTCGTCTTCATCCCATGCGGCCGTAGGATGTGTCGTCTTCGTCCAATACGCTGGTAAGATAATAATGTTGGACAACCCTGGTACAATGAGACATGATTATGTAATTAATATTTCCTCGTTAACATCTTTACTAGAAGAAATGTTATCAGTATCGCATCCATAAATAACTTTCCTCAATTTGTTCCATTTCTTTCCCGTTAGCAAAATTGTAGGTTGCGGTTTTTTTTTTTTAGAGAATTAAGGAAAGACAACCATTCCAAAAATAAATACAAGAAGGCGACGTAAATACAGAGTTGTTTCCCTTGTTAAATAAAATACCGTCGGTAACACTTTCGTCTTATACACGGGGTTCCTATAGAGATTTCAAAATGGCCCCAAATTTTATGTCTACGGCCCTGACTCAGTGCCCAGTGATGCAAATGATAAAATACGTCACGGTGGTGGGGAGGGGGGAGATTTAATTGTGTGTAAAGCTTTACAAGATTTAGGATTTATTGGTGTTCATACTGCCAAAATGTGAACTGGTTCGGCGGGCACAATTGGGCGCAGTGACGTAGTGTGGAGGTGGGGGGGGTAACATGGGGGGGCATCATGCCCCGAGCGTTACTCACAAATGTGCGGTATATTTTACATATAATGTTATATGGTTTTCGAATGGGGGGGGGTGCTTATAAGGTATTGTGCCCCCTGGCGCGAGTTAAGCTCGCTACGCCACTGCTTTGGCGGCATATGACGATACATTGTTCGCTCTTATTGTTACACCACATTCAAGTAAAGGCATCGTCTAAGTCTACACACAGCACTACAAGTGTTGGAATGAAAGAAATAGATCTCAGGGCAGCACTAGAACTCGTAAAGACAGCTGCGGCAAAAAGAGGTGGGCTTAGGCTGGTTGGGGCCCCCAGTAAGTTTAGGTCCACTTTTTTTTTTAATAAAGAGTGAAAGGTGAGAAAACTAAAAATTTGGAGCTTTGCGGATCCACTGGTAATTTGTGTGTGTGTGTGTCGGTGGGGGGCTGGGCCAAAAGCGGTGATAAATCCGCCCCTTACAACACCATATTAAATCCTCAGTCAGGGCTCGTCCGCCAATTAAGTCAATATATTTTATGACTTTTTAGACAACCCCACACCCACCCCCTTTCCCGTGTTAAACTTTCGATACCCCCCCCCCATACAGTAAAATTACGTGAATTTTACACTCCCCCCCTTTTTTTTAGATAAAAAAAAGTATATAAATATAATCTAAATCTCCTTCCCCCCCCCCCACACCTTCCCCAACGTTGGATAAAAAAAATCAAAGGGATCCCCTTTACTGTATTAAGTAAAATGTAATTTGACTCATTTCGGATCGGAATTATCCGACCATCACACTGTCTGATCATCACACCGTCCGACCAGCACACCGTCCGACCATCGCACCGTCCGACCATCACACCGTCCGACCATCACACCGCCCGACCATCACACCGTCCGACCATCACACCGTCCGACCATCACACCGTCCGACCACCACTCACCCACGTGCTCACAAACCCCATCACATGCTGACCCACTTAACCACATACTCACCGACAGACCCACGTGCTCATGTACTCACCCACTAACACGTGGTTGAGTGGTTGAACACATGGGTTTCTTGGTAAGCACGTGGTTGAGTGGTTGAGGGTGTCAGCACGTGGGTAAGTGGGTGAGCAAGTTGGTGATTAGATGAGGAGCAAATGGGTGAGTGGGTGAGCGCGTAAGCGCGTTGGTGAGTAAATGAGCACGTGGTGGAGTGGGTGAGCATGTTGGTGAGTGTGTGAGCACGAGGGTGAGTGGGTAAGCACTTGGGTATGTCCGTGAACATATGGGTTTAGGGATTAGCACGTGTGTAAGTTTGTGAGCTCCTGTTCAATTCGTTGATGGTACATTCAGTTTCCGCGAGGCTCTTCAACTGAGATGTAAGTTATAACAGTAACCACACCACACATCTTTCAGACGTGTACCATGACGTCATTTTGTTTATCAGCAGCCGATGTTCGCTGCAAACATGTAAGCGATGTTTGTTTTACCGACCTTTTTTTTTTGTTTTTACAGTTTTAGTCCTATATATATATATATCGGAGTAGAGAATAGAATCGGGATCGGTAGATCATAAAGAAATCGGTAGTAGTATCGATATCGATTGGCATCGCCCCAATACTACCATAAAAGTGAAGACAAATATTTGGCAATTGAATCATATTTGGAATTTGATAATTTGTTAACTGATGTTTTTTTTTTTTTTAAATAATAAAAAACAACAATCAATCAAACAAAAAAAAAAACAAACAGACAAATCTGATATTTATTCTAATGCAGACGTGTTACTTTGTGTGTGGATGTTTTAACACCATGACAAAGTGTAGCCATCATTATTGTGTTGGGAAAATATGTCAGACACTGTGTTGTCAACGCACTGTGGTTATGGTGTTAGAAAGAGAGAGAGAGAGAGAGAGAAATGGGAAGAGAGGAAGAAAGAGACGGGGAAGAGGGGGAAACAGGAGAGAGAGAGAGAGAGAGAAATGGGAAGAGAGGAAGAAAGAGACGGGGAAGAGGGGGAAACAGGAGAGAGAGAGAGAGAGACGGGGGTGATAGGGAAGACATGGAGAGAGAGAGATGACGTGGAGAGAGAGAGAGATGACGTGGAGAGAGAGAGAGAAACCCTTGGGTAGAAAATACATTTAAAAACTAGAGCTGCTGTTCGATTAATTTGCGTCAAAAGGTGATATTCCTCATGTTTGTTTTGTTTGCATGTAATTTCATGACCACATAAAGCATGAGACAAACATCTCTACATTAACTATAAAGACAAGAATAACCAAACCATAGAAGATTGTTTTCAATTAGCCGGAGCACTATTAACCAGCATGAACAAGACATTCAGCGACAGTTGATCATAAATTAGCACAGACATTATTACAGGAAGGACAAGCTTTCACGAATGGTTTGCATTTAGCCGGAGCTCTATTCATGTGCATTGAAATCGAATGTAACAGGGAATTAAATGAGCCAACAAATGACAATACTGGTGTAAATAATTGATCTGAATAATTTGATGGTGACACTTTGTGTGTGATCTACTTAGCTGACGCTGCATTCTAGTTCAAAGAGGTCAAAAACACACGGGCGCAAGCTTCTCAGGGATTGGCAGCTAATATCTTGCAACGAAATGCTAAGGGGCTGTAACTAGGACTGTAACCGTGGCTTTAACCAGGGCTGTAACCAGGACAGTAACCGTGGCTATAACCAGGACAGTAACCGTGGCTGTAACCAGGACAGTAACCGTGGCTTTAACCAGGACGGTAACCAGGACAGTAACCGTGGCTTTAACCAGGACAGTAACCGTGGCTTTAACCAGGACAGTAACCGTGGCTTTAACCAGGACGGTAACTAGGACAGTAACCGTGGCTTTAACCAAGACAGTAACCGTGGCTTTAACCAGGACGGTAACCAGGACAGTAACCGTGGCTTTAATCAGGACAGTAACCGTGGCTTTAACCAGGACGGTAACCAGGACAGTAACCGTGGCTTTAACCTGGACAGTAACCGTGGCTGTAACCAGGGCTGTAACCAGAACAGTAACCGTGGCTTTAACCAGGGCTGTAACCAGGACAGTAACCGTGACTTTAACCAGGACAGTAACCGTAACTTTAACCTGGACAGTAACCGTGGCTTTAACCAGGGATGTGTCTGGGGCTATAGCCGGGGATGTGTCTGGGGCTGTAGCCAGGGATGTTTCTGGGGCTGTAGCCGGGGATGTGTCTGGGGCTGTAGCCAGGGATGTGTCTGGGGCTGTAGCCGGGGATGTGTCTGGGGCTGTAGCCGGGGATGTGTCTGGGGCTGTAGCCGGGGATGTGTCTGGGGCTGTAGCCGGGGATGTGTCTGAGGCTGTAGCCGGGGATGTGTCTGAGGCTGTAGCCGGGGATGTTGTTACGAATTGGCAAACTAGGCGAATATCCAGATCCCCCTCCTCCAAGCCCCTCCCCCCCCACACACATACACACAGTGTTTAAAAAAAGTTACTTTAAGATTTAATAGAAACTGTTACTTCAATGGGACCCCCCTTTTTTTAGTGGTGGGGGGGGGGAAGGCCCAGGCGCACACCTAGTTAACCCGTCCATGATTATAAATACTAATCGTCGTAGAAAAAGCTGTACAAATGACATACTACACAATAGTTCTAACTATTCTCTAATGGGCAAATTAAATTGTCGACTCTCGAAAATGTCATTTCATAATTGCTGATTTACTCTTTTTTTTAAAAATAATATTTGCCAACAATTTTAACACATATGGCAAGAAATTTAGTAAAAAAAAAAAGAAAAATTTTAATCTTTGAATACGACTTGTTCTGGCCAATCAGAAAATATTTCCCCACGAGGCATCCAAACGGGGCCGTTTTAAGGTCATATTAGGCCCTAGGCACTTTCAAAGTCGTAGGCCCTCCCCGTACTTCTTTGCGATTTGAAATCTAAATAAACTTTTGAGGACGTCATATGAGACTTTGCTAAGACAAAGAGCCGGAAAGTTAACATACTGTAATTTACAGATCTACAGCACTGCAGCTTGGTGTGCTCATCTCACACGGTTATATATATATATATATATATATATATATATATATATATATATATATATATATATAGTTACTTTAATACAAACATTATTAAATTTTATTGGCATTCTGAACTTGTTTTCGCTTTATGTTCTGGCTTTCGTAGGCCCTTGAAAAGTCCGTGGGCCCTGCTGGGCCTAGTTGATAAAGCGGCCCTGCATCCAAATACACGATTAGTACGCTCCCCTTCCCCCTCCTCCCACCCTAAATGTACTGGTCTAAAGACCCAAAACGAATCTTTCCACCAAACAACAACAACATAATAGTAATAAAGGCTCGGAGACTGGCACGCATTGATATTTTTATGAGAGCAAACAGAACGGACACTACATTCGGGTACCTACTACCTTGTGATCTAATTAACCGATAAAACCTTCCAAACTTAAAAGCAAAATAATAGTATTATTTTTTTAATGATATTTTTCTTATTAGCTAACAAACTATAATATTCTATTCATTAAAAGAAATAAAAAAAAAAAAAGAAGTGCTGTGAGGTCAGGGGTCGCTTTTGTTAGCTTTGCCTGGGAGATATGCAGGCACGCCGAGAGGTGGGGGAGGGGGGGTCATTGCCAGGGGACCCGCATCTGTAAGGGGGCCCGGCCGCCCCGACCATGTCAATTTTTTCACGACTCATTGTTTATTAAGGGGACCGCAATGATATCCTGCCCTGGGGCCCGCGTTGGCTCTCGGCGCCACTGGAGCTATGAAGCCTACTTGCATAATGTCGTTGCATTGTGTAAAATTAGGTCAACACATTTTTTGTTTCTATTTATTTACTGCCAAGGTTCATAGCCTGTGGTGCACGCACCCCAAAGGGGGGGGGGGGTACTCAAAAGGTTATGGAAGGGTACACGCAGACAGGGCCGCCGAGAGGGGGGGCAGGGGGGTCATTGCCAGAGAGCCCGCATCTGAAAGGGGGCATAAAGGGGGCCCGGCAGCCCCGACCATGACAATTTTTTTACGACTCATTGTTTATTAAGGGGCCCGCAATGATGTCCTGTCCTGGGGCCCGCGTTGGCTCTCGATGCCAATGCACGAAGAGACATATACATTTTCGTTTTAAGACAACCAAAAAAGTTTGAGGAAGGTCGCCACTTTGCTTGCGTGGCTCAATCTCCAGATCACGTGACCGAGTATCGTATTAGAGAGAGGTAATCACACACTAACTCCCGAAATGTCGTGTTTGGGGGGGGGGGGGCGGTTGCCCGCGGACATAGCTTTAGCACTTTTTTGGTGGGATACAGTTTCGAAAAAAATAGGTTTGAGAATCGCTGCTTTGACCCGCATAGTTCACATTAGTTTTAAACCCATTAGTAAGCTGCATCTCATTATGTTTGTTGTTATTTTAGTACCATGAGGGACCTTAGTGAGTACAGTCGATTCCGCTTGATTGGGACACATCGGGACCGAGGCTTTTACTACAAATTAAGCGGCTGTCCCAATTAAACATACAAATTTACTATTGGCTTCTTGGTTTGGTTTCTTTGAGATTTTTCCCAAAAAAGCGGCTGTTCCAATTAAGCGGTGTCCCAATTAAGCCGAATCCACTGTATTACATTTTTCTACAAGTCGGTGAATGGCATGTGAATTAACAAGTGATAACACCTGTATAAATATATGTGCGCATATAACAGTTTAATTAGAGTGGTGGCAGTTGTTTACTAGTTTCCCATACGTTGACATTGAATACATTTATCAGAAGAAAAAGTTCAACTTAACTCAAAATGTTTTGGATTTTGGTAACTTTTGCTCTGCTGAGCTTCGGCAATAATGCAGGTAAGTTAACAAGGTTGCAAACTGTATTTAACAAGGTTATAAATTGTATTTGACAAGGTTATAAATTGTACTTGACAAGGTTATAAATTGTATTTGACAAGGTTATAAATTGTATTTGACAAGGTTATAAATTGTATTTGACAAGGTTATAAATTGTATTTGATAAGGTTATAAATTGTATTTGACAAGGTTATAAATTGTATTTGACAAGGTTATAAATTGTATTTGACAACGATGCGAATTGTTTCTTATTTCGTTATCGCATTCCGCAGTTCCAATTATTTTATCGCGATTTTATTTCTGCTTTATCGTCATTATTAAAATCTCTCCCATTGTAGTCAAAAGCATTTAAAAGAAAAAAAATTAAAGAAATATTAATTATGAACAACGCATAGAAGTTGATTAACGACCACATTTTCAACAAACCTCTAAACTTCCTTATAACTACCTTATAAACGTCCTTATAACTGCCTATAAACTTCCTTATAAACTTCTTTATAAACTTCCTTATAACTAACTACCTTATAAACTTCCTTATAAACTTCTTTATAGACGTCCTCATAAACATTTTAATATCCTTCTAAACTTCATCATAAACAAAGTTTGTAAAAGAAATAACTCCAAGCAGAACCGTTTTTAAGGTTTTGGTAAACTAAGTAACCACTGGGGAATCCTGAATATCTCAACCAGTATCTGCCTACTAGAGCCAGCAGTTTGGAAGTTCTAAAACCTAAGGGACAGTCTAATTTTGATATCTTCTGCATAATGGACAATGTGATTCTCCAGGCTACATTATGTGGTCAAGCTACATTGTGTGGTCAAGCTAGATTGTGTGGTCATTATTTTATAGATGCGCTACGTACAAGTGTCACAGACCAGAGCCGGGATAAGGTTTCTTTGGGCCTAAGGCTTGTTGCCAATAATGGGCCTTATATTTTACGAACTAAATGGCGAAACATGACACAAATGTGAGAAAAACTAATATATGACTGCCGATTCTAGTTACGGGCCTAAAGCTAGAGCCTAAAGTTTAATACAGCCCTGCCACCGACAGAAAGTCTTTCTATCAGATCCTGAAAATCTCTGATAAAATCACCCCCCCCCATAGTAAAAAAAAAAGTTCCCTTAGCCCTAACGGGCCATCGGGGCAGTTGAAGTGTAGAATTCATCTGTTTCTATAACCTCGGCATATCAAGGGATTGTGTGGTTAGCACAACGCCCAGCCGCCTTTACTTCCCCAACTTAAGTCGGGTACACATTTAAAGCTGGGTGTACTTGTGGGACGACTTTGCACCAAATTTCACCATGGGCCTCACCGAGGATCGAACCCAGGACTCTCAGGTCAACAGTTGAGTGTCTACACCACTCGGCCATCCGTCCCACCCCCCCCCCATAGTGCCAAGGGCCTAAATAGTAAAATTATTGACCGTTCATACTGATTCGTAACCCATTTCTCAGTATCTATTCCCAGTAAATCTCTCTGTCTCTCTCTATATATATGAACTCTCTCAGTGATAACTGAGGGCTGAGACTTGATCTCTTAGAGCTCGTGAGATCAAACTTGCTGTGTCTCTCAACATCTGGGAACTACCATAAAGGTCAATGGCCAGCAAGCTATCCCACTGGACCACCCTGTGGTCCGCCAGCCAAGGGCACTCAAAAAACCACATGATCCACGGTCTCCTCCTACTTCTGGGCAGTGTCGGCAAAGGGTGTCAACATTGGGCCTCAACCTCCCAAAGTACGCACCTACAGTAAATCTCTAGAAATCTCTACCTAGGGGCCCCAAACACTTAAAACAGCAACGTAGCCCATAAAGCTAGGCACCCTGTTCAGTCGTCTCACCCCCCCCCAACATTGGCCATGTCTCTGCCGTGGTCAACACTGCGGTCATAGTTTCTGGTCAATCCACAATTTCAGCATGTTGATTTTGTGGCAATATTGACCAGATGTCGAATTAGGCCAAGGCACTGGGGAATCACTACAATAATAATGAATACTTATCTATTTATAGAATCCAGGTTTCTACACGTGGAAAAGAGTGAAGTCTACTGCGGCCTGCTTCAAGGGGGATTCCCCAGATGGGAAGGCGTCAACTCGAAATTTACTGAGTTTCCCGTTTTCTTCAAAAGACCTTTCTACGCCCCTCCCCTGGTGACCTACAGCGTGAGCACCTTGGATGCCGACGCCAGCCCGACGGTCAGGTACTACGTGGACATCAAGGACATCACTAGTCAAGGGTTCACTTTTAAATGCGGCACCTGGGGGAACTCCTTGGTCCATTCTCTGAGGGTGGTATGGCAGGCGTTTGATACCGAATAACCGATTTAAAGAACAAGTCATATCAGGGAGCCTATAGAAGTGAGTTAGGTTGAGACAGTCGTAGAGAGAGGACGTAGTAGTAAGAAGAGGTCGACGTAGAGTGTAGATTGATCAGAAGATTTTAGATAGAGCGGTCGTGAGAAGCTTAAGATTAATGGACTTAGTGAAATCAAGGAATCTGTAACTATCATTGCTGTGGGGAATGTATTTGATGATACTTGACATTGTTGTATACGTAATAAACATTGAAACAAAAAAAGCTTTTTTCTATATGCGTAACTGTACTGTGTGTGTGAAGACGTCTATATGAGAGTGCACTGTGTGTGAAGACGTCTATATGTAAGTGTACTGTGTGTGAAGACGTCTATATGTAAGTGTACTGTGTGAAGACGTCTATATGTAACTGTACTGTGTGTGAAGACGTCTATATGTGAGTGCACTGTGTGAAGACGTCTCTATGTGAGTGCACTGTGTGTGAAGACGTCTATATGTAAGTGTACTGTGTGTGGAGACGTCTTTATGTAAGTGTACTGTGTGAAGACGTCTATAAGTAAGTGTACTGTGTGTGAAGACGTCTATATGTGAGTGTACTGTGTGAAGACGTCTATATGTAAGTGTACTGTGTGAAGACGTCTATATGTAAGTGTACTGTGTGTGAAGACGTCTATATGTAAGTGTACTGTGTGAAGACGTCTACATGTAACTGTACTGTGTGTGAAGACGTCTATATGTGAGTGCACTGTGTGAAGACGTCTATATGTAAGTGTACTGTGTGTGAAGACGTCTGTATGTAACTTTACTGTATCTGAAGACGTCAATATGTAGCTGTACTGTGTGTGAAGACGTCTATATGTAACTATACTGTGTGTGAAAACGTCTAAATGTAAATGTACTGTGTGTGAAGACGTCTATATATAGATGTACTGTGTGTGAAGACGTCTATATTTAAATATACAATAATAGAATGAAAGGAAAATGTAGTGATTACATTATTTAAGCCTTTTACAACAGATCGTTTATATAAATTGGTTTTTTTTAACTCTCATAACACTGGTCATTTATATAATCATTATATTATTTCAACGTTTGTACAACTAGCTAGTCATTTATATAATCGTTCAATTGTTTAGGCTGTTATACAATTGATCATGTACATAGTCATTACAATATGTATGGCTTTAAATAAAAAGTCGCCCCATCACCATCCCATCCCCCCCCACCCCCAATTTAACTAGGAAAAAAAAGCACTACGCCTTTGTCTCTACCGTGTAAACCGTGGACTCGGTCTAGTCACTCTGTTTCATATTCTTAGGTCAACAAACACGGCGATGTCCTGTCACGCGAGGTCAGCGGCACAGTTCATGCGCCTCGAGGGCTGCCAAATTGAATGATTTTTTTTACCCCATATCCCATCTACATAATCTTCGTGCTCCTCGTCAGGCATTTTTATGTATGAATAGGTGGCCGCCAGTCAGTCAAGGCGGTAGTGCGTTGTGCTACTGAAACAGGTGAATTCTACACTTAATCTGCCCAGATGAGATGAGACCTTTGGGGTTTAAGAGAACCTTACTTTTTTTTTTACATATTCATGTGCATGATATACACTCTAGGCCATGTATATATCTTGATAACTGGGGCTGTATATACTTAGATACGATGGGGCAAGCTCAGTTTCCTTATCGGCATTTTTAGGGGGTGGCCTATAGTCATGGGCGTCGCTAGGAATTTTTCCAGGGGGGGGGGCACAAATTTTCCGGGGAAGGGGGGCAAATAACAACTATATGACATTTTTTTAAATGTGGGGGGGGGGGGAGCAAGTGCCCCCCTTTATATGACATTTTTTTCAAAATGCCCCCCCCCCCATGAATACGCCCATGCCTATATTCCATGGAAATTTTAATTCAGGGCAATTCCTCCGAATCATGGGGGCGGCCCCCGCAATAGGGGCTTTGTGACAAGGTTTATGGCCTACATTTACGACTTATAGTTTGTGCAAATGGCCGAGTCGTGTAGGGCGCATAACTGTCAACCTGAGAACTTAAGGAATTTTTACAAGTGAAATTTGATGTATTCTGATCATTCAATGATTATGGTCCCAACATACGAATTTCATTTTTTTTTTCTTTTTCTCTGCAAATAATGCAGAAGTTTTTAACTTTTAGTTTTTCAACTACAGGAATGTAGGCTACTTGTTGTAGTTTTATAACTATTCGCACAGAGACTCTTTAAAATGAATGTAAGTCGTCTCCCTAACATGTGAAGAAGAATGAATTGTGCCCAGTGGCGTATCGAGCTTAACTCGCGCCCGGGGCACAATACCTTTTTAGCGCCCACCACCTCATTCGAAAACCATATACTATTTGTAAAATATACCTTTTGGCGCCCCATTTTCAGTAGCGCCCGGGGCATATGCCCCCCCCCACACCCACTACGTCACTGGTTGTGTCTGTTTCAAAATTGGCCACATTCTATGAAGAGTTATCTAAATTGAACTTTTAAAGAGATAAAAAGGCTGAAACGGTTATCTGGAGCCAGCAGATATTTATCTTGCCAAAAGAGTGGTCAGTATTTGAAGTTTTGAAATTCAAAGATAACAATTATAGGTGATTTTCTATGGTTTAGTATAGGTCAATACAACAACGGTGACGCATCTGAATAGAATTGTTCTTAGGTTATTAGAGCCCTTTGTATCAGTAATTTTTTTTTTTCTAATGTTTGAATGAAACATTATTCTAGTTTTGTTTAATAGCTTTACCGTGCATGCAACAGGCTGTTTATTTAACGTGCATGCAACAGGCTGTTTATTTAACGTGCATGCAACAGGCTGTTTATTTAACGTGCATGCAACAGGCTGTTTATTTAACGTGCTTGGTGCTAAGGATTGAATTTTTTATATAAGAAATATAAGTTTGTTTATGTTACGTTTAGAATTTACCCCACCTTGCCCGGCCCCTCTCTACAGTCAGGTGAAACACTCCCCCCCCCCATCCCAAACGAGTGACTCATATTAGTTGACCATACTACGCAACTCAAGGTCAAGGTACCAGCCACCATATTGTATAGAATCGTTTCATCGACGTCGCCCCCCCCCCCTAATCGTTTCACTAACGTTCTCGCCCCCTCCCCATCCCAATCGTTTTGCCGACGTTGTCTCCCCCCCCCCCCCCCATAACCCCGACCTTATAAAAGCTAAGTTAGAACAAGAAAATACACAGTCGGTAGAGAATAGAATGTAGAATAGAGTACGGTAGAGAATAGGCAGTAGGGCAGTAGACAATAGATAGTATAGTGCTAACAGTCATAAGAGTTAGTTCGGTGAATACAGCCCTGAGTAGTAGTTGTAGATTGTAGTGTAGAAGTAGACGTAAAGACATAACTAGACAAGGACTTATGTTATATATATATATATATATATATATATATATATATATATATATTCATATCCATGTTAGAAGCCATTAAAGTTACATCTTTATGTGTGTATACCAAGCGTTGGAGTTAATATATATATATATATATATATATATATATATATATATATATATAGATAGATAGATAGATAGATAGATAGATAGATGTTGTGGGCTGTAGTTGGTGTAAAGTAAAATCATTCCAGCTAGAAACACAGCAGTAAACCAAATAACTAAATACCGCTACATATTTAACAAGTAAAAACCAACGTAACATTTGGCGATCCTACGCCTTGTAAATTATAAAGTAACATAATAACGTTAGTCTATTTTTTAAAAATATTTATCTGTACAGAAATTAAATAGTAGCACATTTTTGTAAGATTCCCATTAAATAAACTGCGTTCGTTGCTTTTTTTTTTAAATATTCAATATATTGTGCATGCGTGCAGGAGGCCGAGAGCCAACAAGGGCCCCAGGACAGGACGTCATTGCGGGCCCCTTAATAAACAATGAGTCGTGAAAAATTGACATGGTTGGGGCGGCCGGGCCCCCTGGCAATGACTCCCCCTGCCCCCCCCCCCCCCGGGGTGCCTGTATGCGTGCTCTTATAATTGTCTACCCAGATTTAAATGGGTATCTGACTTTTCATCCACACATTAGCGCAGAACAAATTACTTATTTAAATCTTTACATCAAACTTTTTTCTGTAAATAAACCTACATGAAATCTGTAAGAATCAAAACAATTTGATGAACTGTAACACTTGGTACATGTAAGCTATCTATCCAAAACAGATGAAGAAGTTTTTCTTAAAATATGTTTCATTAAATAAGTGGGAACCATTCAACACCCCTCCCCTTCCTCCAATAATAAACAAAATATTTTTAAAGGAATTATAGAATCTATATAAATAATAGCGGTGTGGGTTCTGCTTTAAAGCTAAAGTAAAGAATCAATACAACAGTATTCAAGTTTAAATTTTGTCAAATGTAAACAATAGTAATAAAAATCATGAAAAATCGGATCTGACAGAAACCAAAAATAACCTATCCTACTGATCAAGCCTAGGGGGATATAACTCTATGCAAAGGCTTTGCAGGGTACAGCTAGTATTTTAAATAATTGTTACAAATTAAAAAAACAAACAAATGGAAGAACCTTAAAAATTAACTAAAATCCTTGATGCTCATTTTGATTTGAAAATCAATACAGCTACATTTGTAAAAATAAAATTGCGCAGAAAAAAAAAATACCTGGAGCGCACACATTATTAAAACAATGAACTGCACAAAGACAGACAAAAACAAAAATGTGCTTGATCAAAAAAAAATGATAGCTTATATTTTAGTGTGAGTAGATCATTCTTCATGTTGGTTACGGACCACCAGGCAAATATATGTCCATTCCTTTAACGTCATAAACTTTTTGATAGCCTGGGACTGGAGTCGAACCAGTGTAACCAAATAAAGAAATGAAATACATTATTGATAATTATTATAATTTAACATAACCTAATTCAATTTAAAGGGCCAAAGTGGTAAAAAAATAACAGTGAAAATATAACATCAAAGGATAGTTACTGGTAATCACTTTATGACTAAACTTACTATAAACCTTTAGCCTTTGAATTTCTGAATACAAAATGAAGAACCTAAGGGATTCATTGTACATGGATATTGTTTGGTCTCCAGAAACTCTTAGCTGTGCATAATAGAATAATTCTTAAAAGTGTAACAAAAAAAATTACACAAGAAAGGAATGTTTACCTGAATTTTCATATTTACCTTTGATTTGGCCTGTCATTCATCTGACCAGATAATTCCGAAAATGTATCAAGGTATTCTTTACCGTCTGGCTACTTCAAAGCCGATGTACCATTAATATGCACCATTGCACTTTTTCTGTATTTCGCTGTAATTTTCTCTACAGGAGATAAAAGAACCCATTTAGTTTTAGTTATCAAAAAATCTCACTGCAAGCTATAAAAATAAAATAAGCATTAGTGATACCAGTATTGCATATATGGGTACATGTAACACTATATTTTTGTATATAATGTTATGTGCTTGTTGATGTAATGCTGCTCCAATGGATTATTGATGTAATGCTGCTCCAAGGTAACACTGTGTGTTCCTCACTGCTGCTTCGGATACTTATACTGGTTTTATGTAGCTGCCGATATTATAACTGGTTTATAAACTTAAGTAGCGTACAGTCTCAATGCACTCTCAAACCACACACCAATCAATGAGGCAAAGTTCCACGATTCAATTATATTTATTAGATAATAAGAAAACATATGTAATCTGAACTTGTTGCAGCAGTATTCACAAAAGAAATGAAAATGAAAAGAAATAAAATATTCTTTGTTAAAAATTATTCAATGGTTGTTCCTTTTCAGGGCCCAAAATCTGGCAGAGGAAAATATTAAATGGCCCATGGTGCCTACAGGGCATCTATCCCACTAATATTAAATGGTATGACGATGTCACGCTCTGTATGGTTTGTTTAAGTGTACCTTTTTTCCTATACATTCTTTGTTAATGATTAATCAATAGCTCTTCCGTTTCAGAGCCCAATAGAAGGCATTAACCATAAAGAAAAAAATTAAAGGGCTCTGGGGCCCACAAGGCATCTATAATCCTACTATTAAATGGGTACATTATGACGATTTATTGTTCTCTGACTTAGTGCACCCTTTAGTACAATATATTCTTAGTAAAAAAAATGGGAATTGTATGTAATCTTCTAGCCCCCATATTATGACTTAAAAGTAGAGATAAAAAAAATAATGGCTCATGGGGGCCTACATGGCATCAACATTAATCTTTTGTGTGATTTAGGGGAAAAAAATCGTCTTAATTAAATATTTGTTGAGTTGGCAGCTGCCGTTTTTTTTTTTGTAAACAATATAGGTCATCTCTAGATATGGCTGACAGTATTTTACAAAGAATGTAAAGATCTTTTTTTCTGTAAAACAGAATGCATTTTAACACTTTATTTATTACTTTTTTATTGTATAGTTTATTAACAATCAATACTATAATGTGGAACAGTTTTTATCAATACTTTTATCATCAATTATCAAAATACCTATCTTACGAAATTACCTAAACACTCCGTAACGCCGGTGACAGCACTCGGCAGAGATTTTATTTACTTCACCATAGACATACTAAAGCACTGACCCATAAACATAGACATACTATATATATATATATATATTATGGCCATAAATATAATTTTACATTTGTCTTTTTTTTTAATCCATTATTCATAATCTTTTTGATTTTACGTATTAAAATCTATTAACTATAAAATCTGATTTTTGTATTTATTATTGTCTCGGAAACATTCCAACAATATTAAAGAACACAGTGTGTTTACACACTATCACTAAATTAAAATATTTGGAAATATTTTAAATAATTGTAATAACTATGAACAACGCTTACGGGCAATGCAGCTGATAATGATTGATATAGTAAAGACAGTATAGTAGTATAGTGATACTGTTACAGTATTAGCCTACTAAAGTAAATTAAGTCAAAAGCCCGCCTATTAGTAGTATTTGTCTAGTGTACTTTTTATAGCAGACAATAGTGGCTGTTGAATAATAATTATTATTTTGCCTTTATGAGCTTTTCGTACATCCAGACCATAAATGAAACACACCCCACTAAGAGTGACTAATCACGCATACTTGATTTCTCAAACATATACCAGTAGATAAATGATCATAGTGTCACATAACATCTTTTTTTTTTTTATAATACAATATAAAAGAGAATATTTTACATCAAAGTTACGCTCACAGATGTAAAGTGACCAACAGAAACTGTCCTCCTTTACTGCCTTTGTGTAGGACAGCCCAGTCTAAATTCTGTTCTCCCTCAAAGAAGTGTCTGCCTATTTAGTATGAATTTGAAGAAAATGTTTATTTCCCTAAATAGCTTGACTGAGTTTATCCATAGCAGATTCTATGTGAAGTAACATTTTTGTAGGCATCTATCTTAAAAATTAAGACAATAGTTTCTTGGAAAAAATTTATACTATATTAGTAGCGAGTATATTCAAAGCATAGAATATATATTCAAAATAATTCTTTGAATTATGAATACTACAATTACAACTGGATTTATGTGGTCTCTATTTAATGTTTTTCGGACAACGATCACAGTATAGTACATTTTTTTTAATGGTACGATATGAACTTACACTTTAGACCCACCTTGTCACTTCACGTCAACCAAAAATTGATAAAGAAATGAAACAAATAGCACATTACAGTAAAATATATTTTTGTTATTCTCTGCCCAGACTATATTGCATATCTTCTTATTACTGGTATAGTCTATTAATTATTGAAAATTCATAGCATGACTCAAAAAATAAAAAGTTATCACTTAATGCCGCTGATACTGTATCAATTTGTTTTAATCCACAGAAACTTGCTAACCCCTCCAGGCTTTGAAGATAGGAATATTTGGAAACGAAATGAACAATACTTTGTGCCCTCCTTTAACATTTCAAATCTATAAAATGAATAATGCGTGCTTAAGACGGCTAAACGTAATAAAAAGCTCACTGAAGTCTGATTAATACAGAAAAATGGCATTATTCTCTCTTGGTATGAGAGATCACAATGACATAATTGACAGTGGAGCAAATAACTATTACAATTTTTATGCAAAAAATAAAATATCTTCCTGAAAAAAAAGTGAATTCTGGAGCATCACAAAAATTAAGCATGTGAACAGGTTTTCTAAAAGAGGACTTTTGACTGATACTGTTAAATTTAGACAAGTGAAATCTATTAGAATGTAAACAGTGGCTGACCAGGCATGAAATAGTTCACATTTTAGGATAGCCAATGAATGTAAAGTATATTCCATGAAAGCTTTTCTACTTTTGAAACATGGCTGAAACTGATGAACAACTATTTAAATGCTCCCAATGCACTAAAATATACTGTAGTGAAAATGGTTTGAAAATGCACCTAATTGCGCATACAAAGGGAAAACCATTTTGGTGCTCGAAATGCCCTAAAAGCTTTAGTCATCAAATAAACTTAGACAGGCACAGAACAGCAGTACACATTGAAGACAAACATTTTCAGTGCTCTATATGTCCTGCAAAATTTGTATCAGAGGATTCTTGGATGGCACACAAAACGCTTTATTCAGGAGAAAAGCCATTTATATGTTCAATTTGTAACAGAAGCTTTCATCATGAAGGTCGTTTGAACCAACACATGTTACATCATTCTGGAGAAAAACCATTCAAATGTTCAGAATGCGGTAAAGGGTTTATTATTAAAGGATTATTGGCCAAGCATCAATTAAGTTTTTGCAGAGGTTCTAAAAGTAAACCACCATTTACATGTTCATTATGTTATAAAAGTTATTCTGTGAAAAAACATTTTGACAATCACCTGCTAAATCACAGCACTATAAAAATATTGCTGTGTACTCTGTGTAATAAGAGTTACATTAAAAAGCTTGAGATGAAAAATCACATATTATCTCATCTAGGTGAGGATAAATTTCAATGTTGTCTGTGTAATGCCATGTTCAGTAATTTTGATAGTATGAAAATGCATTGCTACATTCATAAAGGAGAAAAACCTTTTCAATGCTCAATATGCCATTATAGCTTTTCTTTAAAATCAATGCTGAATAGGCACTATAGATGTCATACTGGAGAGAAACCTTTTCAGTGTTCAGTTTGTCATAGAAGCTTCAGCCGGAAATATGACATGAAAAAACACCAAAGAATACATAAAGCTCAGTGTACTCTATGCAACAAGAGTGACTGTTGCGAATATGTTATTAACTTAAATGCTGAAGTTGCCAGAATAAAGACAAACTCTTTGATTTTTTATGAAGATGAGAATGTTAACTTAAATGTCATAAATTAAATATTTTACAAGTTCAGTATATCTGTATAATTTTCAAAAACCTGGAATAGCTTTCACTTTGAATTCTATCTACCACCCTAAGTTTCATTATGCTTCCCTCTGCTACTCTCCCTTTGAACCTTCTTAATGAATCTGTGAGTTGAGACTTAGTCTCTAAGGATATAGGCTAATGCACAGCAAGCCACCTCGCTGGTTATAATTGTTGGCTGCCAGCTGATACAGGCTAATGCTCAGTAAGCCACCTCACTGGTTGTCTATGTCGGCTGCCAGCTAAATGCCTGACAGTTTCCTGGACTTCTCTAAAGTGGTGGCACCAGGAGTCTACATTGATGCCACAACCGCCAGATATAGGATATCATAGGACAATGCCTACTACAAAATGAGCATTTAGAGACGGTTTTCCTCCGGAGCCCCCAACGAAGGTCTGTTTTGGAACTTGGATGGGCATCCCATGCCCCACCAGAAAACAACCCTCCACCATTTCACTCACTCTTTACCCAACTGCCTCAACCTGACTCTCACCAGTAATTAACTAACACTTTTCTGAAAAAAAATATATATTTTATGAAATCCATTGTAATGGATTCATAATACAAAAACATGCATAAAATACAATAAAAAGTAAAACAAAAGAGAGTATGAATTGTTTAAAATATGTGTGATACCCTACTTAAGACTGTCTTATAATCTGATCTACTGTCTGCAAAAACCATTTTAATTCTCTGTTCACTGGGTTTTTTTTTTTAAATCAGGAATGTTCATTGATTTTCAATATTATTTAGAGATATATATTTTGTATTAATTTAGAGACATTTTTTCCTATCAATTTACAGTGGCTTTGTAATTTTGTATTGATTGGATTTATATATTATATAAAAATAAAATTTAAAAAATCTTGCTATTATATTGGAAATAAGATTTATTACCTACTTTTATATTGGTGCTATTTTTTGTCAGTAACATAGCATACTGAATAGAAACTTTTTACAGAACATATTTTAAAAATATATTTGCTATTTGTCTCTCATATAATTTATTGAAAGAAAAATTGTTGGAGGATCATTACAGGAATATGTAATGACAAAATATAATTTAAAATAAATATATACTTGTAGTTGTATTTTTTATTGAACATACTGATATTTTTTTATTTTCTTTTTATGTTATGTAAAAATAGGTTAAATCACGTGAAATGATTAAAGAGAAAAGACACAGACCTAACTTATTAAGTTGAACAAAAAAAAAAAAATATTCAAACCTTTTATTTTACATCTTGGGCTTCAAAGTTTCTATTGCTGTGTCATCCCCATTCAGGCTTGGAAATAATTAAATTTGATTATCGAGAAATCTGCTAGAGAAAAAAAAAAGAAATATAACTATAGAACATTGGAGTGTAAAAAGACAAAACAATAGCCAAAAAACAACACAAAGCATTAATCATTATATTTGTATCACAGGAAAAAAATATCAATCCAATTGGCTAAGGACCACCAAGCAAAATTGTCCATTCCTTAAAATTTCACAAACATTTTTCACCAGCCTGGGACTGGAATTGAACCAGTGTAGCCAACTAAATCAAAAAAATGTATATTTAAAGACATATTGCCACAAAATCAGAAATGAATAATTAGTCATAAATATGCTTTTTTCACAATAAAATATTCTAATGAAGTACACACTTCACCAGCAAATGATTTTCATATAAATCGCAATAGGCCTAAATACACAACAAAGTCTCCAAAGTCTTAATGTTTTATTAATCATTCTAATAAAATTGGTATTATCAATTTCTTGCTCCTCCCCCTTTTTTATACAGTTTCTATTGATACCAAATATATAGCATGCTTTTTAAAATATTTAAAAAAAGTTGTAACAGTTTAAGTGATGAAAGTCATATTTTGCCACCGTTTTCCTTCTTTGTACATGTAACAAAAATCATTCTTATATATTAGAATACCCTTTTTTTCATTATTGACCAATTGCATAGAAGTTTATATCAATGGAAAGCTTTTTTTTAAAGCTTTCCAATGATGCTTAAAAAAATTACATATATTTTTATGAAATGTTCTTGTCGCATACCTATTAAGGGGTAAGCAGCTAAAATTTAGTAAACTAAAACCGTGTCGTATTAACAAAATCAGTGTGGAATGCATCAGAAAAGCATTTCAAAATGGTACCAGTATGTTATAAAAGGCAACATATATGCAGAAGACTAACTTTGACACAATCGATGATTTATAGCTTGAAATTTGGTTCCTAATTTATCTAATACTGGTTTTAAATTTAAAACATACAGGTATATGAAATGCTGATTGGTAAGAAATGCCTAACTTAGCTAGCTAGGTCCTAAACAGGCGAAGCGTTAGATTTGGTATGTGACATGAAAATTCCAAAGTCATGTAATCTCCATGTATTATACATCAACAAGAGCACAACAAGAGCTTTCAAAAGATATAAAACACTTTAGTATCAGGTCATTCTTATAAAAGTGATAAGAAGATTAAGTTATTCAAATCTGTTACAATAGACAAAGAAGAAAAACTGTTAGCTTTTGAGTGTAGCTCAATTTGGCTGTTGTCAGCTAAATAAAGGCACAACCACTAGTATGTCCTAATTATCAGAGTGATCAAAGAATATAAAATTCAGAGTAAAACTTATGAACAACTTTCAATATAATTTCTATCTCTTTCCACTACTTTATGCATATCCAAAACACTTCTCTCTAGTTCATACATTTAATATATCTCTGCATTAATATGTATCACTGATATGAAGATAAATAAATTATGATGTCCCCTTGTAGAATTTACTCCAACCTATACCATCCCACTCTTTTTACCAAGTGAATACTTTCATCTCACCCCCTTCCAGACAGACTATTCCTTGCTTAATCTGGTTATGTAACTCAAGTTAATCACTGAGTCATGTCAAGTTTTCAACTTGTAATACAGTACTTTACAAGACTATTTTTGGTTGCCATCTGCATACCAAGTTTGATAGATTCCCCCTCTCCCCAAAGACTTAATATTACCAAGATGCTAAAAAAAAATACTTGAGATTGGTGTTGAGTATAGACAGATAAATAAATAAATAGGTTTAATAGTCAGTATTTAATCTTCAAGCCAATGTTACTGTGTACGTTTCATGTGAATATACTATGTACATTAAACTGTATGCATCATCTTTTTATGCTAACCTGACAGGCTCAAAATATCATCAACAATTGTCTGTCTGACTTTAAACCTGAGCTCTCGGCTAGGGAGCTTCACTTATCATGTAACATCTGAGGGGGTGGAAGAGGGTGCTGAAGTTTGGTTAAGTGAAACAGGGAATGCAAAGAAAACCTTAATGCTGTTGTGTGTGTGTGTGGGGGAGGGGGGGCGCACTTTACAAAATAAGTGAAGAGTGAATGCCCCTAGCTGACTAGCCTGACAGTGTGAAAGAACTAACTAGCTTTTCTAATCTAATGTTAAATTTAAAAAAAAAAAAAGTATCATTCATGTAAGTCAAATTATTGTTGTGTACAAGGCTTTAAAATCTTTTTTTTTTAGATTAAGTACTTAATAAATAAAAGAGATGAATACAAAAAATATTATCTTTCATGGAAATAAAAGTGTTGAAAAGACCCTTATTTAAAATCTGCAGTTGTTACCCGACCAGCAAACTGGAATAATTTTTTTTTTTGCCGACCAGAATACATGTGCGCATGCATGACTTTTTTTAGGGGTCTGTCTATAGATATTGCGCATGCACGACTAAATGGACTCCGTATTATTTTTTTTCAGGATCAAGCTATAGATATTGTGCCTAACCCTAAAAATATGCAATAATATGCAGTCCGAGTCCATCTTATTGCGCATGCGCACATCTATTGCTGGTCGGCGGGGAAAAAAATATTATTCCAGTTTGCTGGTCGAGTAACGTTTGCGTTAAAAATCTCCCAGTAGTTAACCTCCTTCCCCCCCCCCCTTTCTTCTAACCAATATTATAATGGCATTCATCATATATGTTTTTTAACCAAAAACTTTTTGGTCTAAACCGTAAAATATCCAATGAAACTTTCCAGGTAAACACTGTTTGAAACAGATAAATGATTATTTTATACACTTAAGAAATAATGTCATTGCTTTAGTCATACTAACTTATAGAATAATTTGGTTGTGGTTACTGAATTTTTCACAAGCAATTTTTTTACGAAAACAACAAAAAATTATTTAAGAAACTGTTTTCACTATTAAACTACAAATGTCACATCTCATAAGTATCTTTGAAAACTTGCACAAAATAAATTTGCAAAGTATTCTACCATCAAAAATTAAAAAAAAAATACTTTCACCACTAATACCCACTTAATATTACGTAATATTATAATTATTCGTCTTTACATTTGTTCTAATCATGTTGAATACATATGAAATAAGATATATCAATGATCAACTTTTGAAGGAGTCATAACTGACATAATAATACAGCGTCTGGTCACTTGGACTAGACTAACCCTGACTACTGGACATTTAATAACCCACAATCTAAATACATTAATTTTTAAAATAATAAATATTATATGGAATCAAAATCATACCTACGAATTGTTATTCTCTTAGTCCTATAAAAATAACCTTTTATATTTGTTTAACATTATCCATGAACTGACAATGAAGAAATCATATCAAGCGTTCATCTGAAACCGGAAATGCTTCATACGATGGACGGCAGAAATAACATGAAATAACGGATCTATAGAAATAATGCGAAATTACAACAACAAAAAAACTGAGACTATATGCATCTGTGATGATACACTTTAAAAAAAGACAGAGCTCTTTGGGAAAATAAAAATTATAACTACGTAAAAGTTGGAAGGCTTTTATTTTCCTACACAATAAAAAAAATATTTTGTATTACGAGCACATTTTATGAACCATCTTGATGTAAAGGGCAGTGAGCCCCTTTGTAAAGCGGGGCATGCATACGTTCCTATATTCAAAGTAACCTCATAACTCCCAAATCTATCATACCGACAATCCACGTTCCAAAATAATCACAACTGTATTCTCTGTAAATTTCCAACACCTTGCCTAACCTTGACCTTCTTACTTTATAATACTGCCCACCGGGCAGTATTATACAGTGGGTGGGGGTGGTGTGTGGTAGAAGGATGACACCACTTACACAGGTCATCTGGTGACATTCTATCTAGAGGTGGGGGAGGAGATGGCGTTAAGGCCTTACACAACTTTTTTTAAAATCTGTATTGAGTTCATAATAATACCAGTCTCATTTATTTATTAGTTTTCAGCTTTTGGCATATCATCGAATTGCACAACACGACTGTATTGTACACAGACCTGTAGCGTGCGGGGGGGGGGGGGGAGAACAGGGGGCCGCGTTTTCTCTAACCCCCCCCCCTGCTTATTTGTTCTACTTAGTAAAATGTATTACCTGGCCCCAGCGGCGTAACGTGGGTATCGGCCGCCCAGGGCGGAAGACGATTTTGCCGCCCTCTCATTTAGGTATTTCAATTTAATCTATACATTTTTGCCGCCCCCTCAAAAAGTAATAAAAAAGTGCCGCCCGGTGCGGACCGCTGCCCACCGCCCCCCCAGGTACGCCACTGCCTGGCCCCAGCTGCTATTGCCTGGCCCCTGCTGTAGAATGCCTGGCCCCTCCTGTAGAATTTTCACGCTGCGGGGCTGATTGCACAACATGACTGTATTGCACAACATGACTGTAGTGCACAACATGACTGTAGTGCACAACATGACTGTATTGTACAAGATGACTGTCAGCCCCGTAGCCAGGGGAGCACTGGGGGGACCGTGCCCCCCCCGCTAGGTGTGGAGTGCCCCCCCCCCCCTGCTTAAAAGAAGAAAAAAGGAAAAAATAAAAAGTAACTAAAATGAGATACCTCCTTGCTGGGTATTGTGCCCCCTGCTTACTTTGACCTGGCTACGGGCCTGATGACTGTATTGCATAAAATTACAATCAACCAATCAACTTTATTTAATACAATTATGCTATTAGTATCATTTATATATATATATATATATATATATATATATATATGTATGTGTATGCGTGCGTGTGTGTGTGTTTGTGTGTGTGTGTGCTTTTTTTGTACGTACCGGTACGGCATGCCGGCACCTGTTTCAAAGTTGGGAAAAATTATTACTTTTCTTGTCTTAGACAATTAGTACATTTGCAGATGTGATTTAGCTTGCATCGAGGTGCGAACTTGTAGTTAAAAGTTAGGCAATCCATCAGTGCCATCACTGAGTACCGGCACCTATTTTTTTTTTTACAAAAAAAAAAGCACTGGTTAAATGCATAACATTAATATTATTTATGTATTCCTTAATACTATGATTCGGAAATAATTTATGTTCCTAAAATAAGATTAAAAAAAAAATAAAATGCTAAAGATTAAATGAGTTTAATAAATAATTCTCTGGGTAAATATATAGGCTAGTGTTATGGTGCTAACAGACCCTCATCCAGCGGAAACGAAAACAAGTGTTTATTTTTTGGGTATTTATAATACATTTTTGCATATAAATTTTACGATAGATTGAAATTATTTTTATCAAAGTTAAGTGTTGCATGATATGATTATAACGATATATTAATTAATTAACCGAGTATAATTTAATTTAAATGATATGATCTAGATGTCATGCTACTCATGCTGTATAATAGTGTATAATAGACCTAAGACGATAGTCACCATCGGCATCGGATAGTGCATATAAAATTTGTCTAGATAGGCCTACTGAGCTCTGGCTACGGTGGGGACGAAATTTGGGTGTTGCCGGTCATGTTGTATAATGGTACTGTGTTTATTGAATATAGTTAGCATAATCTTTCATAATAAAATAACTAAAAGTTTTAATATATATGTATATAACTGTTATTTGCATATATTATATAGGTATATGTTGTTAGTCAAATAATTTATACAAATATATAAATCTATGTAGTATGTAAACTGTATGTTCGTTTGTGCTTTCTATATAGCATAAAACATCAATAAATTTTTCTCTAAGATTTATGACCAGTATGATTTGATTAGTGGACTGAAAATTTGCTGTAAGCCTTTAATGGCATGTCACGTTCTGCAAGGTATTCACAATAATGTGCAGAAGTAGAAGAATATTATTTCCACACTCACAACTAAACCAAACGTGAAGGTGGGGGGATTCAAAGGCATGAATAATGCATTGACAGTATATAATAATAGGTTTGGGGTTAGGAATGTGAAAAGTGACAGTCGTTTTTTTTTTCTGACATTCTGTGACCATGTTTTCTAAAAAAATGTTTGAGGGTAGCATACTTTGGATGCTTAATTTGTAAATGTTTGAAGGATAATTATAAGATATTGTGACATTTATGCTGTGTACAATATTGAAATTGATTGTTGCACATTTTCATTAAAAAATTTGCTTGTTAAAAATATGTTCCAAAAGTATATGTGATTAATAGTAACAAACTATTCCTTTGCCTTAAGGAATGATACAATTTCATACGAATTTCAGAATACCACTTGTCTATTTACAATAATTTACATGCTAAGTTTCATTGAGATAACTTAAGGCTCATAAAGAAATAATTCTGTTTACAATAATGTACATGGTGGGCATTATTATTGAAACATGGGCTAGAAGAAGGCAGAAGGGGAAGTAACTTTAGGAAATTACTGATTTGGGAATTATCTGAAAAATGGACCCCTTTTATTTTCATGAAATATAAATGTTTCATATTCATTTTTAAATTTTATTTATAGTAAAAAATATCATCATTTAGGCGATTTAGTGAAAGCCATTTTTATAACCTGGCAAACTAAACAGTAACCTGGGTCCTTGATGGGCCCCTTGTTAGGACTTTAATTATTTTGTCTCATAATCCATTTAATCTTAAAAATTTATCCTCTGTTATTTAAACGAACTAATTTCTGAACCCTCAATAAATTTCATTTATTCATACTTGAGAGTATTAATGTTTCATCCACACCACATTTGCTGTTTCAGACTTTACAATTGCAAATGTCTTTTCATGGTGTGATGACAGCTGCTTGAACTGCAGAGGAGATATTTTGAGATTAAACACCTTCGTTTTTCATATCAGTCTGCTTCTCTGGCTGCTAACCATTAATACCTTCATCTAGCTCAATTTTTAAAAACTTTTGTGGCAACACCTGAAATGACAAAATTATAACAGGCATGGTGTAATTTCTATTTTAACTTCATTACTTGAAGAGTGATACTTTTAAGAAAAAAAGCTATTTATAATAAAATGTATTAATGAACAAAACAAGTATGAATTTAATGCACAATGAATTATACAATTTTATAAGCTAACCTTTGCCCGAAATGTCAATAGTCTGTTGTTGGGTTTTGGAGGAACATTACAGAGTTCAGTCATTTTTCTGCTTGTAGAGGCTCGCAACATTTGTTGCACTCTTAATTGTGGCCCAGCACTTAGTTGCATAAGATTGTGTTGCGACACTATTTTTATTAGGGTGAGCAAATTTTAAAGACTTGTACAGCTCAGCATTTAGGTTTACTTTACACGATGGCATTTTTAAGGTACCAAGTAGATTCATCAAGTTAAAGCTTACTTTTCTCATTTATCAACCTTGATTAATAAATTCACTATTGGATTTGACAGATCATTTGCCACTGTTTCCTAGACTCTTGAGCTCATTTTTTAACCATAATACAACGGTTCTCAAAATTCTGCACTTTTCAACTGACTAAGGCAACGGTTCGGTTATTTTTTTGGGGACCGCAAAGAAAAACTGCATGAAAAGAAGTGAATAAGAGCATCATAATTTTTATGATAAGATTCCCCCCCCCCCTTTTTTTACTTAGCTGACTGACAAAACTCTCAGTTTTGTAACTTATAGAGAAATAGAATCGTAATTATGTGTATCAGTACATGTAAAGGATGTTTATTGTTTGAACTGGTTTGTAATGAGAAACTCAATTTGCAGCTGAATCCATCAGGTTTCTCCCCCCCCCCCCCCCCCCCCCCCCCCCCCCCCCCCCCCCCCCCCCCCCCCGGCCGCCCGGCTTAATACACATGATTTAGCATTGGTATTTCCATAAGCTACTATTAAAAGGAAAAAAAATAATAATATGGGCTGCCATGTTTGTATTATTTTTGAGGAGCTATTTACGGTGGCTATGTGGAAATTTAAACTGGAATAAAGAAATTATTTTTATTGCCAAGGTCATGCAGCTGCTTTTATTTCTCGGCTCAGAATTTTGTATGACATTGTGACGTAAAATTTCAAGAAACCCTGCCCTCCTCCCTGCCATATTTTGTCACACTCAGGGAGTTTCGGAGTAAGGGAACGGCCCCATAGGATAAGAATTCTAACTACATTAAATCATTACGTTGATTTTTATTTTTGGTGATTTAAATTTCATTATTTTCTTGTAAAGATAAAAAGTATTCTGCAACTAAAACAGTTAAGCACTGGCTCATCATCCTCCTAACTCTTCCAGGGATTACAATCTGTTATTGTGGTGCTTGTGCATATATTTTTTTTTTTTTGTCTGAAGAAATTAGCTATTGCTAGTGATCTACCTTTTTATCACTTGCACCTCTTTTTGTTTCATTGAAAAAAAAGGTTAACATTTTCTGGAAATTCAGAATAGATTAGTTTAAATTTGTATAAATTATAAATTGAGTTTTTGCAAAAATACAATGTAACATATTTAAGAAATGTCACCCCCATTCAATCGGGTAATGATGTAAAAGTACAGAGATGGTAATAAATAACAGACTTGTCTTAATTTGGCTTATTCCTGAAATGAATAGAAGTAATTACATTCTCAGCCAGCTCTCAACATTGGCTTTTTATAAGACGTTTGTTGAAGACAGGTGATAATGTATTTATATACAATAAACCCTTGACTGTCTCGTCTAACTGTGGGGCATGCCTATCAATTCATCATTTTACACCGTAAAATTGATTATAGAATTTTTTTTTTATTCACAGAAATTTTCTACAGGCAGCAAAGTGCATTTTTCAGTCTCAGAAATCAGTTTAAAGAAAAACAGTGTTATTATCTATCACAGTAATTTCACATGAAATGGATAGACGCAGATTGCGACTAGTTTCCACCTGGTATATGACAGAGGACAATGAAACAACTTACATTCAAGTCAAAAGAATATTGTCGTAGGCTTAATACAACAATATTCTCTCAATAGAGGATCTCTATTGGTCTTGTGATTCACCAGGATTAAACAATGATTATTTTTTTCACATTGGACTTCATGCCAGTCTAGGATGATTGAAATAAATGTTTTAGCATATTTATTGAAAGATAACATTCTCCAGCAGATTTCAACTAATGTACTACCATAAAAATGGTAAGAAGTTTATAAAAAAAAAAAATTCTGTGTAAGAATATTAAAATGAGGCAAAAAAAATTTTTTTTAATGTTGGTCGCTATCAGAAAATTTCTTAATGAATAAGATCAAACTATATCACTGTCCAGAAGGTCATAAAGAGTTTTTGATATTTATTAGGCCGCTATCAAATATTTTCACTATGAATAGAATCAAACCATACAACTCTTCAGAAGGTCAAACAAGTTTCCCTGATAAAAAAAGCTTTACCACTCACAAATTTGTTAGTAGTGGAGAAAAACAATTTCAGTGTTTTAAATGTCTTAAGTGGTTTTCTAATAAAAAAAGTTTGACAAGACACCAGGCTGTTCATACTAAAGATAAACCATTTCAGTGCCCAGAATGTCCTAAAAGTTTTTCTGATAAAAGAGGCTTGATGTGTCACCAGTTTAATCATACAGGTCAAAAACCATTTCAATGTTTAGAATGTCCGAAAAGTTTTTCTGATAAGAGAACTTTGCAACAGCATCAGTTTGTTCATACTGGAGAAAAACCATTTCATTGTTTATTATGCCATAAAAGGTTTTCTGATAAAAGAAATTTAACCAGGCACCAAATTGTTCATACGGGAGAAAAACCATTTCAATGCGCAGAATGTCCTAAATGTTTTTACGATAAAAGAAGCTTGATAAGCCACAGATTTTTTCATACTGGAGGAGAAAAACCGTTTCAGTGTTTATCATGTCATAAAAGATTTTCTGACAAAAGAACTTTATCCAAGCATCAAATTATTCATACTGGAGAAAAATCATTTCATTGTTTAGTGTGCCTTAAAAGTTTTTTTGATAAAACAAGCTTGACCCAGCATCAAACTTATCATACAGGAGAAAAACCATTTAAATGTTCAGAGTGCTTTAAAAGCTATTATCAGAAAGTGAATCTAAGTCAGCATCAGTTAACTCACACCGGAGAGAAAAAATTTCAATGCTCACTGTGTCATGAAAGTTTTTACAATAAAGCCTTTTTGTCCAGGCACCTATTTATTCATACTGGAGAGAAACCGTTTAAATGTTCGTTTTGTCATAAACTATTCTCAAATAAAAAGAGCCTGACATGCCACCTATTGATTCATAAAGGAGAAAACCCATTAAAATGTTTATTTTGTTCCAAAAGGTTTTATAATCAAAAATATTACTTCCTGCATCAGTCTATTCATACCAGAGAAAAATCATTTCAGTGTACAGGATGTCGTAAAACGTTTTCTGATAAAGGAAAATTGGCCAAGCACCAATTAATTCATACACAAGAAAAGCCGTTTAAATGTTCAATATGTAATAAAAGTTTTTCTTTGAGAGGATATTTAAACAAGCATCAATTAATACATTCTTCTGCAAAAGTATTACAATGTACTCTGTGTAATAAAAGTTATATTCAAAAAGTTGCCTTGAGAAATCATTTATTATCTCATGTAGGAGAGGATAAATTTCAATGTTGCCTGTGCAATGCCATGTTTAGCAAATATGAGAGTTTGAAGGATCATTGCACTGCTCATAAAGGAGTTAAACCATTTCAGTGTTCAGAATGCTCTAATTGCTTTTCTAAAAAAGGTGTGTTGACAAGGCATCTATTAGTTCATAGTGGAGAGCAACGTTATTTGTGTTCAATTTGTGGTATGCGGTATAAGCGGAGTGATGACTTGAAAAATCACATACAAAGAGTACATGCTGCATAGTGCACCTCTAAGACAGGACCAGGCACAGCTGAATGACTTTTACTAAAACTGAATTTCTGAGAGGATCAAATACTTAGTTAATCACTTAATGACATTAAACGTTTCTAGAACAGCATGCAAGTATCACACAATAAAGTTGATTTGTGAGAAGAAAATATTGCTCACCAGGGAAAAATATTTAAAGAATAAACAGATGTTACCAATGAGACAAGCATATACATGTATTGAGAGCCAGTGTAAAAGATTTCAAGAAACGGTTTTTACTACAATGAAATGACCAGTATTTTTTTTTTCTGTGCATGTACCAATATTAATTGATTGGCATATTCAAGTCACTGTGGGATTATTTGTTTTGGAATTTTTAATATTACATCAACAAGTTTGTTAGGCTCCATCCACTGTAGTGAACAGAATTGTACATTTATTTATTCTACTTCACAAGAAGAGAATTAACACAATTTTATACCCAATTTAATATAATATAAAAACCATAATTACAAGGTATACATTTTTTTTTATCTCTACTATATTATACACAATATAGTTAATTGTAAAAGAAATTCAATATTTTATGAATTTTTATTGGAATATTTAAAAAAACAACAGTGTTATTACTTTAACGTTTTCTGATAAAATGTTATCAAATAAAATGCATTTGTGAAGTGCTAAATTTGGTTCATGAAAAAGTGAGAATTCCATATATTGTTCAATGCCAAGAAAACTTTTTTTTTTAGAGAAATGTAAAAAAATCTCTACTGAAAATTATATTATCTGCCCTTGAAAAATACATGTATATCATATTGTATTTAGTTAATAGTGGAAAAGCCTGCTGAAGCTGGCTGAACGAAATCCGATAGAAGGGATAAGAAAGAAATATACGAAATACATATACTGCAATTGAAAATAACATGTGGCATTTATTGCCATGAACAGAATATGATATGAACAGAAATAACAAAGAAATGTTTAAAATACAATGCATACACCGCACGATATGAAAACTACCTGAGGGAGACACACGGGTTAGATGATATTGTATTTAAGGATGTTTCTTAATTACTAATTAATTTTGATTTTATTGCCAGAAAAATTTTCTTGTAATCTGGTCCAAATCTTAATCTTCATCTAATCATTGCTGGCTGTTTGCTTAGTGAAATTTTCAACTTTTAGTCTGAGATTAACATAAGGATTCCCACTTATATTTTCCTCCAGTACCTGAGATTTACCAGATACTTTCTAAATGTTTGTGAAACATACATTTGTTTTTGATCTCTAAGTAAATTTACCATTTCTCATTATGTATACACTTCAATAATCAATATAATTACCACACAATTTACATTGCTTGTATTATTATCTTTTTATTAAATATATAAAAAATATAAGTACATGTGAATTAAAAAGTCCTCTTTGCTTTAATTTTTTAATTTTTTTTATATATAGTATACAGCTTTGACTTGTATGATACACCGTATATGCTTTTAATCTCATGATAAAGTACTATATTTATGTCTCTAACATTTTCTGCGAAGTCCATGTAAGGATGATATTTTCATCTGTTAGATACCATGAACTACTAGTGGGGATGTTTTTGTAGTGTCCTTCTTTCATCCCCCACCATAACTTATAGTGCAAATGCGCCTTGGAGGCACCACGGGAGATACAGCAAAACTTTCACCATGGTGTGAAAAAAAAAACAACCTTAGTTCTTTTGGAGAATGAATCCAGTTGTGTGATATACACATCCCTCTCTCTAATACACTATTACACAGCAAAAAAAATATTATGTTTTAACTAAGGACCGCCACAAGAAAATGCTTGGGTCAGGTATCCCCTGCCCCAAGAAACCCAGTCACATGTAGAAATGTCTGCATAAGCTTGTAAATAACAGGTCATTAAGATGTCATTATATAATTCAGATACCATGATGTCAAGGGAGTGTACAATAAAGGGAAGCTATTTTTTTATTTTTTTTAAGTTTTTATGCAGATATGCAAAAGTTTAATTCTTTTACGCTTAAAAGCACAAAATAATAAAAATATATAAAAAAAAATCTTTTTAAAAATAAAAATGCACAAGATTTGTTTGTAATTGCTCACATATTAATTAACACAAACATTTTAAAAATGGCCCTCAAATTTCTACATAAACTTGTAAACACAAGGTCAAAATGATGCTTTTATGAATAACACTTTAATACATTCTACATAATACCAGCTTCTGTGTCATTGTTCATAAATAGCTTAAACATTATGAAAAAAATAACCCTCATATTTCTACATAAACACAAGGACAAAATTCTGTTATTGTTGATAACACTTACTTATACATATATTCTACATAATATCTAGATCTGTGTCATTGTTCACAAATAACACAAACATTATGAAAATAAAAAAAGAACCTTAACTCTCACTGTCAAAACCATACATAACAAAATTCAAAAAACCACATGCCCCTCCTAATAGTACCTAATTATTAAATAATGTGTAGCATGTAACAGACATCAACTACAAACACCCCCTTCCTACATACCAACCTCCCCACTGTGACAGTATGTAGCAGACATCCAACTACAAACATTCCCTTCCTACATAACTTATTCCAACCTCCCCACGATGACAGAAACTACGTTATATATAAATATGTGACCAAGTACTGTGACAGAAACTATGTTATATATAAATATGTGACCAAGTACTGTGCAGGAGCAAGCCATCACAAAAGCCGTTAATTAAATGGCATGTCTCTGTGGTATGAATTGATATTTTATTATAACCTCCCCCCCCCAGCCCATTTAAGTACAAGTCTAGGCTTTATTTCTCACTTGAGTAAACCTAAAGTGTTGATTACCCAGCAAGTTTCCTTTAGACTTTCTAAAGTTAAAGGGTATTCTCAAATCAGGACTGGGCAGGGTATTTTTTTTTAACGTTAAGGTCACTTAGGGAATAGTTGGGGGGGGGGGGCAGTAGTCGATAAGATATTCACCCCAGGTTGTTATAGAGTGAGAAATACTGTAAATAGAGGTACACCATTGACAATTTATAAAAATTAAGTGAACAACATGGCTATTTTAGGTAGTTAGTAGTTACAATATTAACAAGACACTATAAAACTACTTTTTAAAACTAACCTTTTCATGAAATTTTTTTTTTTTTTTTTAATTTTGCAATAAATTTTAAAATAATAATATACCCTTCCCTCTACTTTTTTTTTTCCTCCTCCCCACCTTACCCCCCTTCCCCTTTTATTTTTTTTTCCTTCTCTTATCAAAAATCTGACATGAAAGATGTATTATTAATGCAAGGGAAATTACCCATTTATTAGTGTCGTTCGTCACGGCTATATCCCTTGATTAGTTTAATGAGAGTTTTTTTTTTTTACTTTTGTATTCGTTAAAAATAAAAAAAAAATGTTGAATCATGCAAAATCATGCACTATAAAGAGCCTAAAAAATCGATTACGTATTTTTTCCCAAATAAATATATTTACAGAAGTTTTGAGTGGAGATAACGGTTAGAAAAAATGGCGCATCGGGAACCGCACAAAACTGATTGAAGTGTAGCGTAGCATTCGGCCACCCTCTGGTACAGTAAGTTAATGTTTTTTTTTTCATTGAGTGAGGTCTTAATATTCATTCTCTTATTATGTAATTTTTTAAAAATATATTTTTGATTGGTTTAGACACTTTCTACCATTCTTTATTATTGCTTACATTGTAAACAATCGGCAATAAACCCTATCCCTCATATCGGTTACTTGACCCTAATACTATGCTAGAAACTCAAAATGTACTGAATCTTACTCTCAAGACTGGAAATTAATCATCAGTAAATTAACTTATTCCATTTTCTTTCTTTTGTTCGTGTATTTTTTTCTTTTTGCCCCCCCATTCTCTCTTCTCTTTGTTTCCCCCACATGGTACCCCCCTTTTTCTGTTTCTCCTTTTCTTTGTCTTCCCTCTTCTCACTCTCGTCTATTGATTCGCTGCTGGCGCAATCTTAGTTTTTAGTATTTTAAGCAAGTAAAAAATTAGGATTTCGGAAAAGCGTCTAAAGAATTTCTTGCAGAAGTAAACACAGATGCCTTGTATTATATCTAGCATAGTGTTGTTTTTTCCACTGATTTTTAATTTGTGTCACGTTTTACATGGAGGTAATGTTATTTTTGAAGTTATGATACTGATGTCGCAAATGAGCTATTTGGGTAATTAGTAAAGAAAAAATTGCTTCTCAGAATATTATAAGGCATAAAGGCCCTAAATGCTTAAAAAATTTCAAGAAGTATTATCAAAATATAGACAGTTTGTATTCTCTAATGCCCTCACCCCACCCCCTTCCAAAGTCCTTAAATAGCAACCAGAAAATCTGGTAGGCTTAATTTAAAGGGAAGAGTTTAATTCTTTTTCTCCCTATTTAAAAAAAAATTATAATGAAAAAAATTAGTGAAAAAATATCATATTTATAAGAAGAATTGTATTTATTGCAACAGAAATATATTAAACACTATAATAAGAGAAATGAATTTTAAAAACATGAGCTGAGAAAATAATTAAATGCTTTTGTTTTGCAAGCTATTAACAGCTGGTAATTTTTCAATCCTGTTTTGTTTCTGGACCCATATTTTTGTCATTCTAAGGGGTTAACAAAATAGTAACTGATAATTACTGTCCCAAGGCTGTCATATTTTTTCCTATATGTTTTTCGTAAGTACTGCCAATTTCAGGGTTCTATAACTTGACCAAATGCCATGGGGTCGGGGGGGATTAGTGGCTCTGTTGAAATTGATTCATTCTTGAAATAGGTCAGGATTATTAGGCATCATCTGGTAATACTTGCAAATTACTCAAGTCAATGATTTGATATTAATTCAAATAGTTGTTCAAGCCTATGTGTGATTATGTGCTGATGTTGTTGCACTAAAAATAGATACTGGTCTAATTAGCCTCATTGTTAAAAAAGATAAATCTACCAGAGAGGGGCCCATTTAATTTAGGTAAAATTGTCGTTACTTATGGCCAAAGTTTTTAGGATAGTTTTGAGTTAATATTGTCCTTTTAAGTGTTTTCCTTGGCAAACTTGACCAAATGCCATTTTTGAGACACAAAAATCATGTCTTACTATTGATTTAAAGCAGTCAAAAAAAAATTGAGTGTTTTTTTATGGGTAATTTATGTGTAACAAAAAATTCAAAGAAGTAACATGTATTCATGTATTAAGAAAAACTTTGACAAACCTCTTAATTGTTCGAAACTACTTAAAAAATAAAAAAGCAAAGACACAAAAAATTCTTTCCTGAATTCCTGAATGTGTTTTGTATTGTGACTTGTATGTCTCGATATTAGTTGAATACATTTTTTTACATCTTCCATGTCCAGTAATGTCCACTAATCAGTATATTTTTTTTATTTAAACAAAATACAGAGTTACTGAAATAAAATACTGTATTTAAATAATAATCATGAAATTAAAAAAATAATGATAAATAGATAAGTTTAGAGATTTGAACAGAATCATAACTGAACTACTGTTTAAAGATGGCAATTTATATCGATTTTACTTGTATCACAGAATTACAATTACAATTAAATCCATCAACTATGATGTTGTTAACAATGATAATTAGATTACTCTTCTAACTTTGCTTTGAATTTTTAAAATTTAATTGCCTCATTTGACACAGACCCTTTATTTAAAAATATATAAACCAAATAGATTGGTTGCTTCATATTATAATAATTTTTGAGCATTTTTAAAAAGCAGTTTTTGTAATACATTTTTGCAATTTATATATTACTTTCTAAATTGGAATTCACTGCATGGGCATTCAGATTCTTCTGAGTCGGGCGGTAAAAAATGTATTTAATCATTATTGATTGATAATGGCATCAGAAAACATGACTTTTGAAGGTGTTTTAAAAAGTTTAAAAAATGTATATCTTTTTACAAGCTCAAAACTTATTTTACCTTTAAGATATACTGTTAAATAATGGTTCTAAATAACGAACTTAAAAACTAATTTATTCCAGAAATGATTGAGTTGGAACCAACAAACTTAATCTGATTTATTCCTGAAATGATTGAGTTAGAAATAAGAAACTTGTCTTTGTCTGGTTTTATTCCTGAAATGAATAATTACATTCTCAGCCATATTTCACCTAATGTGACAGAAAGATATGCCGGACTCATTGCTGGAGCTCTATAATAATAATTATCTCCTGCCCCATCTAATCCATTAAAAAACATTTATTTAACTTATTAGGGTTTTTTTTTCTTCTTTTTTTCTGATTTTTTTTTTTATTTATTTGCCAAATTTGGTATATTTTTTCCATTATTTTTTTTTGGTCAGGTTTTTTGTTAAAACAGTGGCCAGGCAACAGACTCTCTGTGATCTGACAAGGGTTAAATCCTGAGTATGGTCACTGGATCTGCTTATTGACTTCCGCCCCCAAGCAGCTGGTATGTACTGTTTATGTACAAGTGAAAAAAATTGCTTCTTAGAAAAATACTCCTCGTATATTATTTATTTAATTATTTTAGATAGTAAAAAATTGACTTTTGTATGAATTTTTTTCTAATTCATAGAAAGTTGCTACAGAGGCCATAGAACAGATTCTCATTTATCTGACTTGTGCTAATTCCTCAGGGAAGTCACAGGATCCACATGTTGACATCCGTTCCAAGTAACTGGTATATACTGTTTATGTACAATTGAAAAAATCCCTTATATTTTTTTGTTGTCACAAAGATTACTTCATTATTCTAGATCAGGGGTGGGCAAACTATTTCTACGGAGGGCCACATTGAAAACTTGTCTATTGTCGGCGGGCCGCATATATATATTTTATCTACTTAATTACAGTTTACAAGGTATGAAAATATCAATTAAAAATAATTTGTCATTTTATTTCACATTCACACTCTATTACACATGCACATTACATTTTAAAATATGAACTTAATCAGTTGCTAATTTGGTAACAAGACTTAACTATTCATAATTATTTTAACAAAAGTTTATTGTTACCTGTCATAATAATTATTACGATGAAGGAACTAAATATACTTACAACCTGACCACAGAGTACAATTACAATTAATGAGAAGTATGTAAATATTCACAATTTTGTACAGTGTTCTTGAACTGTGCAAACAGTTAACTGGTTGTGATTGGCAAGACTGCATTTAAATTGCAGTCAGTCAACATCGATTTGTTTTTACACTTCTTTATTTTCATACAAGAAAACGCTTGCTCACAAATATATGTGGACCCTAAATAGTGACAAAAGCTGGGCAGCAAAGATTTTTAGGTGTGGAAATGCAGCTGCTGGCAAACATCCTGTAAACCATCAAAAAAGCTGACTTGAACTTCACCTTCAGGTCATAAACTGCCAGTAGGTCAAGCGGCTCTAACTAATATTCTGAAGTAACAAAACCAATTTAATATCACTAGATTCAAATCAAATAGCTGCAATAAAATGTAAAAACTATAGTGAAAACTCCCAACAAAGATAATTAAAATCAACATAGGATCGTAACTTGTACATATAAAAGGGCCACATAATATACACTCACGGGTCGCATGCGGCCCGCGGGCTGTAGTTTGCCCACTCCTGTTCTAGATAGTAAAAAATTAACTTTTGTATGAATTTTTTTCTAATTCACAGAAAGTTGCTACAGACAGTGAAAATAGGTGCTTCTACATTTGTTCATAATGAGTAAAAAGAAATACAACTGTTCAGAATGTGATAGAAGTTTTTCTGATAAAAGAGATTTGACCAGTCATCAATTTGTTCATTCTGGAGAAAAACCATTTCATTGTTTATACTGTCCTAAAAAGTATTCTAATAAAAGAAGCTTGAACAGGCACCAATTAGTTCACAGTATAGAAAAACCTTTTCGATGTTCAGAATGTAGTAAAAGTTTTTCTGATAAAAGATGTTTGACCAATCACCAATTCGTTCATACTGGAGAAGAAAAACCATTTCAATGTTCCAAATGTCTTAAAAGATTTGCTGATAAAAGTGGCCTGGCCAGGCATACATTTGTTCATACCGGAGAAAAACCATTTGAGTGTACAGTCTGTCAGAAAAGGTTTGTGAATAATCGAAACTTGACCGTGCATCATTCTGTTCATACCGGAGAAAAACCATTTCAGTGTTTAGAATGCTATAAATGTTTTTCTAAGAGGCGTGCACTGATAGAGCACCAATTCCTTCATAGTGGGGAAAAACCATTTCATTGTTCAGAATGCGATAAAAGTTTTTCTCATAAAGGATACCTGAAGCAACACCAGCTCATTCATACCGGAGAGAAAAAATTTCAATGCTCACTGTGTCGTGAAAGGTTTTACTTTAAAGCCTTATTGTCCAGACATCTATTTATTCATACTGGAGAGAAAACATTGATTCATAAAGGAGAACTATTCAAATGTTTAATTTGTTCCAAAAGGTTTTATAATCAAAAACATTACTTCCTGCATCAGTCTATTCATGCCAGAGAAAAATCATTTCAGTGTACAGGATGTCGTAAAACCTTCTCTGATAAAGGAAAATTGGCCAAGCACCAATTAATTCATACACAAGAAAAGCCGTTTAAATGTTCAATATGTAATAAAAGTTTTTCTTTGAGAAGATATTTGCACAAGCATCAGTTCATACATACTTCTGCAAAAGTATTACAATGTACTCTGTGCAATAAAAGTTATATTCAAAAAGTTGCCTTGAGAAATCATTTATTATCTCATGTAGGAGAGGATAAATTTCAATGTTGCCTGTGCAATGCCATGTTTAGCAAATATGAGAGTTTGAAGGAACATTGCACTGCTCATAAAGGAGTTAAACCATTTCAGTGTTCAGAATGCTCTAATTGCTTTTCTAAAAAATGTGAGTTGACAAGGCATCTATTAGTACACAGTGGAGAGCAACGATATTTGTGTTCAACTTGTGGTATGCGGTATAAGCGGAGTGATGACTTGAAAAATCACATACAAAGAGTACATGCTGCATAGTGCACCTCTGAGACAGGACCAGGCACGGCTGAATGACTTTTACTAAAAAACTGAATTTCTGAGAGGATCAAATACTTAGTTAATCATTTAATGACATTAAACCTTTCTAGAACAGCATGTAAGTATCACACAATAAAGTTGATTTGTGAGAAGAAAATATTGCTCACCAGGGAAAAAGACTAAACAGTTGTAACCAGGGACTAGGCTTTAGTGTTGCCGGTCATAACTCTTAGAGAAAAATTTAATGACATTTTTATGCTTTATACTAAGCACAAACGAACATAGATCTATATATTTGTATAAGTTATTAGACTAACAACATATATAATCTATATATAAATGAAGGTTATATATATTTAAGGTTGTTGTTATTTTATTATGAATGATTATGCTAACTATATTCAATAAACACAGTACCATAAAAAAAGCATTTTCTATAAATATGACATTAACCTGTAACACTCAAACCTCGTCCCTGGTTGTTACCAATTGTAAAGGTATAATTGTTTTGTAAGTATTGGGATCACTTTTTATTTAACTGGAGATCCGGGTTTTTATATTTTTCCGGAAGGGAAATTGGCAGTTAAGAATTCACTCTAGTGAAGGACAGACGTGTCCTGTGTTTGTTAAAGGATTTATGTTATGAGTCATGTTGAGAGTGAGAGTTCACCTCCATAATGGAAATATTTCTAGACAGTTTTGTGATAACATGTATAAGTATTTGAGTATAATCCGAATGGATTGTTTGAAACATAATTAAGTTCTTATTTGCAAGTGGTGATACTGTACATTGTCTATATATATACAGTGAACTTTATTTTTGATATGTATTTATTTATTGTGTCGTCATAATAAACTCAAGATCAGCAAATACTGTCTTCTTGTGTTAATCAGCTTTTGAATGAATGAAGAGTCACAGCTAGCACACGCCTCCAAGCTACAATTAAATAATATGTACACAGTGCAGCCTTACACCGCAGACTGTCAATTATTATTTTAATATCCATCACTCTCACAATAGTGCCGCAGCAAAACCAAGACCTTCACACCAATGAGGCAAACATTTATTGAGAACCAGTGTAAAGGTTTTTCAAGAAACAGTCTTTACTACAATGAAATGACCAGTATTTTTTTTACTGTACATGTACCAATATTAATTGATTGGCATATCCAAGTCAATGTGGGATTATTTGTTTTGGTTTGGAATTTTTAATATTACATCAGCCCACTTTAGTGAACAGAATTGTACATTTTATTTATTCAACTTCATTTGAAGAGAGTTTGCAAAATTGTACGCCCAGCATAATATAATATAAACACTTACATTATAACTGTTGACTTTTTTTTTTTGTTTATCTGTACTATTTGATATAAAATATAGTTTAGTGTAAAAGAAATGCAATATTTTGTGAATTTTTTTTATTGGACTGTTTAAAAAAAAATTTATTACTTTAAACGTTTTCTGATAAAATATTATCAAATAAAATGCGTTGGTGAGATACTAAATCTGGGTAATGAAAAACTAAGAATTTACGTATATTGTTCAAAAAAAAGAAAACCTTTTTTTTTTTAGAAAAATGTGAAAATTTCTACTGAAAATTATATTATCTGCCCTTGAAAAATATATATCATAGCTTATTTATTTATGTTTTTTAATTACTAATCAATATAGATTTTTTTTGCCAACTATGTAAACATGAAAATTTTTTCTGTACTGCTTATTATTTTTTGCGTATATTTTACATTAAAAAAAAACAACAAAAATGTAATCTGATCAAAATCTTAAAGAAAAATAATCAAGGAGTGAATCAGTGGATTCATTTAATCATTGTTGGCTGTTTGCTTAGTGAAATTTTCAACTTTTAGTCTGAGATTAACATAAGGATTCCCACTTTTATTTTTTTCCAGTACCTAAGATTTACCAGATACTTTCTAAATTTTTGTGAAACATACATTTCTTTTTTATCTCTACATAAATTTACCATTTCTCATTATGTATTCACCTCAATAATCAATATTATTACGACATAATTTACATTGCTAGTATTATTATCTTTATATTAGATATATAAAAAATATAAATACATGTGAATTAAAAAGTCCTCTTTGGTTTATTTTTTTCATTTATTTTATAAATAGTACTTAGCTTTGACTTGTATGATGCCGTATATGCTTTTATCTCATGATAACGTACTATATTTATGTCTCTACATTTTCTGCGAAGTCCATGTAAGGATGATATTTTCATCTGTTAGATACTATGAACCACTAGTGGGACTGTTTTTGTAGTGTTCTTTCATCCCCATCATGGCTAATAGTGCAATGGCCTTGGAGGCACCATGGGAGACATAGAGGAAACTTTCACCATGGTTTGAAAAAAGTCTATTGGTTCTTTTGGAGATTGAATCCAGGACCGCCAGGTCATCAGTCATGTGACATACACATCTTTCTCTCTACTACGCTATTGAAATACAGCATTGTACTTAAACAATATCATGTTTTAAATAAGGACTGCCACAAGAAAAAATGCTAGTGTCAATATCCCTGCCCCAAGAAACCCAGTCACATGTAGAAATGTCTACATAAGCTTGTAAATAACAGGCCCTTAAGATGTCATTATATAATTCAGATACCATGATGTCAAGATCGTGTGCAATATAGAGAAGACATTTTAAGTCTTAGATATGCAAAAGTTTAATTCTTTTACACTTATAAGCATAAAATATAAAAAAGAAATATTTTTTCAAATAAAAATCCACTTAACAGTAAAACAAGATTTTCGTAATTGCTCACATACTAATTAACACAAACATTTAAAAAAAAAGGACCTTAAATTTCTACATAAACTTGTAAACACTAGGACAAAATTGTGTTATTATTGATAACACTTGTATGTATGTTCAACATAATATCTATTATATCTGTGTCATTGTTCACAAATAAAACAAACATTATGAAAATAAAAAAAAAAAAAACCTTAACTCTCACAGCCAAAACCATACATAACAAAATTTAAAAAACCACATGCCCCTGCTAATAAGACATCCCCTGAATGATACTTAATTATTATTGTTTTACAAATAAAATAATGTGTAGTATGTAACAGACATGAACTGCTAGCAGCCCCTTCCTGCAGTGGCGTCACTATGGTTGGTGTCACCTGGTGCTGGAGAGGGGGGGGAAATCAGCGTGGTACACTGTGCTACTGCTCTGCATGGTGGTATACTGTGCTACTTTTCAGCATGGTGGTACACTGTGCTACTGCTCTGCATGGTGGTACCCTGTGCTACTGTTCAGCATGGTGGTACACTGTGCTACTGCTCTGCATGGTGGTACCCTGTGATACTGTTAAGGATGGTGGTACACTGTGCTACTGCTCTTCATGGTGGCACCCTGTGCTACTGTTCAGCATGGTGGTACACTGTGCTACTGCTCTTCATGGTGCACCCTGTGCTACTGTTCAGCATGGTGGTACACTGTGCTACTGTTCAGCATGGTGGTACACTGTGCTACTGCTCTGCATAGTGGTACCCTGTGCTACTGTTAAGCATGGTGGTACACTGTGCTACTGCTCTTCATGGTGGCACCCTGTGCTACTGTTCAGCATGGTGGTACACTGTGCTACTGTACAGCATGGTGGTACACTGTGCTACTGCTCTGCATGGTGGTACCCTGTGCTACTGTTCAGCATGGTGGTACACTGTGCTACTGCTCTGCATGGTGGTACACTGTGCTACTGCTCTCCATGGTGGCACCCTGTGCTACTGTTCAGCATGGTTATACACTGTGCTACTGCTCTTCATGGTGGCCCTCTGTGCTACTGCTCTGCATGGTGGTACCCTGTGCTGCTGCTCATGTTTTTGACTATGATCGGGTTTCTAAAATACATTTTTTTTTATTTTCCAATAAATTTTAAAACTTATCAGCTAAATTAAGTAAGTGTTCACTTTAGGTGATCCATGCACCGATGCAAGTTTTCTGCAAGTTTTTTTTTTTCTGTTTTTTTTTTTTATTTTATACACTAGCCATTTTTTGGCACATGCATACAACATACCAATTAATGAACAAAGAAATAAAAAAAAATATAAAAAAAGGAATTATGTGACTTTTTGTGGTGAAAAAGTGTAATTTTAAGACATAATTTTCAAAGAACCAATTTTTAAAATCTATTGTAGATATCATAAAATAACTTTGCACAAATGTTAATGAGTGTGTTTCAAACAAACGTCCAATTTTATTTTATTTTTAGAAAAAATGGAAAATAAATAAACTGTGAAAGTTACATTTTGGGAAGGGGGGGGGGCAGCCCCGTAGAGTGAAAATTCTACAGGGGGGGGGGCATGCATTCAATAGCGGGGGGGGGGGGGGCAGGTAATACATTTTCTAAATAGAACAAATAAGCAGGGTGGGGCCAGACAAAACGCGGGGGGGGGGGGCGGCCCCCCGTACGCTATGGGCCTGGGGGGGGGGGGTAGGTAAGAAAAAAAAAATTCTATTTAATATTTCCAAAAAAAAAATTGGAGAACTGTCAACAATAGATATAAAAATAAACATGCACAATTATAAGCTTATATCTTAAGTAGTTTTTTGTGAAAGTGCCGAAAAGGTACAATATTTTTTTTTTAATGCGATTTTGAGAAAAAAGCAAAAAACTGTCAAAAATCTCTGTTAAACAAAATACATGGCCTAAAAAAGATATTTAATGACTGAACCATGAAAATAAGCCGTACTGTAATATGAATAAACAATTTTAACACTATAAACATCAGCAGAAGATAAAATCGATCTTTTTTTTTTTAATCGGGACTTCCCTGTTCTATTTATAGACACCTGGATTCTGGATCACCTTAATCCACATTTCACCCTTATAAAGCTTAAACAATAATCGGTCTTTTTTAAAAGACGCTGCCGATTGAAGTTATAGAGACATACAATGTAGCATTCTATCGTGTGTACTGCTGCTTTGATCTTATCAGCACGTGCTAACATTATAACATAGGCCTACACTTAGATATAAATATGGGCCTACATCTCGATCTGAAAAATGTATTTTTCAATGCAAGGGAAGTAACCCATTTGTTAGTGTCGTTCGTCATAGCTGAACACGGCTATATCCCTTGATTAGTGCAACGAGAATTTTTTTTTTTACTTTTTTATTTGTTTAAAAAAATATATCACTATAAAGAGCCTCAAAAATTAATTACAAAAACTTGTCCCAACTAAATTTATCCACAGAAGTTTTGAGTGGAGAGAACGGTTATAAAAACTGGCACATCGGAAACCGTACAAAACTCATTGAAATGTAGCATTCGCCCACCCCTAGTGCAGTAAGTTTTTTTTGTTTTGTTTTTTTCACTTAATAAGCAGTCTTAAGTGTCATTTACTTATTAACTTATTATGTAATATTTTTGACGCTTGGTTTAGACACTTTCTACCATTCTTTATTATTGATTGTATTGTAAACAATCGGCAATAACCCCTATCTCTCATATCCGTTACTTGACCTAATACTGTGCTAGAAATACAATTTTTTTTTCTGAATTTAATTCTTAAGACTGGAAATTAATCATCAGTAGATTAACTTAGTTTTCCATATTTCTTTGTACATAGTGTTAACATGCTTCTGTTTGACCAGGCCCATCGACAGAAATTTCGGGCCCCTGGGAAGGGCTGTCACGCCCCCCCCCCCGTGCTGAAAATAATATTTTCAAAAGTTGATTGGCCAGCTCAGTCCTGCCCCCTAAAACTCGGATCTGTCCCCTATTTCGGGGCACTGTGTTTGACCCGGCGCTACTTTCTCCCCCCCCCCCTCTTCCCCCAGCATGAAAGGACACGTTGTGTGACGTCCAACATTTATAATCTATCAAAAATGTTTTGCTCACAGATTTGTAGACCAAGAAGTCCAAATTTTCATAGTCTGTTAGGGGACCCGATATTGCCTGCCCTAAAATGTCGTTTAACACCCCGACAAACTCTCAAACATATATTCATTCATTAAGTCGATTTCCCCTGATGATGCCCACTCTTGTCTATTGTTTCGCCTCTGTCGCAATCTTTGTTTTTAGTATTTTAAGCATTTAAAAAGTTAGGTTGGAAAAGCGGCTTACGAATTTCCTGTAGTACTAAATAAACATGTACTTAATATCTGTGAGGAAAGTGATTCTATGGTATTACTCTGGGTAGTGCAAGTTGTAATGCCTAATGTACTGATTGAGACCCAACTGTAGTAAGATTTAATTGAAGAAAATGTCATCCAATGTTATTTTTGAAGTTGTACTGATGACGTAATTGAGCTATTTAGGTAATTAGTGAAGAATAAGGCCCTAAATGCTTAAAATATATAAAGAAGTATAAATCAAACAGTTTGTATTCTCTAATGCCCCCCTTCCCCCACCCCGTCCCCTTACAAAATCCTTAAATTGTACCTGAAAATCTGGTAAGCTTAATTTAAAAAAGAGTTTGATATTTTTCTCCCTTATTTAATAATTTTTTATAAAGAAAAGAATTAGTCAATTTTTTTTTTTACGGTGAAAAAAATTTTTATTTATAAGAAAAATTGTATTTATTGCAACAGAAATATATAAAACACTATGTTAAGAAAAATGTTTTGTAAAAAAATTGAGCAACTTTGTATATTCTTGTAAAAAAAGACAATTGCTGTCTTTCTAATGCAAAAATGTTACATCTGAAGCAAATCTGTCAAACAGAAAGATTAACAGATTATTCTTTAAATATATAAAAAAGGATACTTTTTGAAGTGAGATAACAAATAAAAGGAGGGCTGTTTTATACAAATTATGATACATACATTGTATCCTTCTTTCTTGTTATATTTAGGTATAATAATAATGCTGTTTTGAGAAAAAAAATAATTAAATGGTATTGTTTTGCAAGCTATTAACATATTAATTCAGATTCTTCTGAGTCAGGTGGCCAAAAATGTATTTAATCATTATTGATAGATAATGGCATCAGAAAACAAGACTTTTTGAAGGTGTTTCAAAAAGTAAAAAAAATGTATATCTTTTACAAGCTCAAAACTTACTTTATCTTTAAGATATACTATTAAATAATGGTCACAAATAACAAACTTAATCTGGTATATTCCAGAAATTATTGAGCTAGAAATAAGAAACTGAATCTGGTTTATTCCTGAAATGATTGAGTTAGAAATAACAAACTTGTCTTTGTCTGGTTTTATTCCTGAAATGAAGAGTTACATTCTCTGTCATCTTTTAAAATACTTTTCTTGTATTATGTTTGTTAATGACAGATTACAGTGTATTAACATACAGTAGACTTTTTACTGTTTCATCTAATGTGGTAGAAAGGCATGCCAGACTCATTGCTGGAACTCTATAATAATAATCTCCTGCCCCCATCTTAACCAATTAAAACACATTTATTTACCTAATTTGTTTTTTTTTCTCTCTCTTTTTTCTGATTTTTTTAAAAAACTGAGGCCATATAACAGATTCTCAGTTACCTGACTTGTGCTAATTCCTCAGGGAGGTCACAGGATCCACTTTTTGACATCCGCTCCAAGTAACTGGTATGTACTGTTTATGTACAATTGAAAAAATTACTTCTTAGAAAAATACTTCCCTTATATTTTTTTGGTTGTCACAAAGATTACTTCATTACTAGCTGTACTCTGCAAAAACTTTGCATAGAGTTATATTCCCTTAGTAGGCTAGGTTATTTTTGGTTTTGGACATCAGATTTTTTCATGATTTTTATTACTGTTGTTTACGTTTGATGATTTTAAACTGGAATACTGGTGTATTGATTCTTTACTTTCGATTTAACACAGAACCCACACTGCTACTATTTATATAGATTTTAGATAGTAAAAAATTAACTTTTGTATGAATTTTTTTCTAATTCACAGAAAGTTGCTACAGACAGTGAAAATAGGTGCTTCTGCATTTGTTCATAATGAGTAAAAAGAAATACAACTGTTCAGAATGTGATAGAAGTTTTTCTGACAAAAGATGTTTGACCAGTCATCAATTTGTTCATTCTGGAGAAAAACCATTTCAATGTTTATATTGTCTTAAAAGGTTTGCTGATCAAAGAAGCCTGAGCAGGCACCAATTAGTTCACAGTATAGAAAAACCGTTTCAGTGTTCAGAATGTTGCAAAAGTTTTTCAGATAAAAGATGTTTGACCAATCACCAATTCGTTCATACAGAGGAAGAAAAACCATTCCAATGTTCCGAATGTCTTAAAAGATTTGCTGATAAAAGTGGCCTGGCCAGACATACATTTGTTCATACCGGAGAAAAACCATTTGAGTGTGCAGTTTGTCAGAAAAGGTTTTCGAATAAAAGAAACTTGACCAAGCATCATACCGTTCATACCGGAGAAAAACCATTTCAGTGTTTAGAATGCTATAAATGTTTTTCTCAGAGACATGTACTGATAGACCACCAAATCCTTCATACTGGGGAAAAACCATTTCATTGTTCAGAATGCGATAAAAGGTTTTCTCACAAATCAAACCTGAAGCAACACCAGCTCATTCATACCGGAGAGAAAAAATTTCAATGCTCACTGTGTCATGAAAGTTTTTACAAGAAAGCCTTTTTGTCCAGGCACCTATTGATTCATTCTGAAGAGAAACCGTTTAAATGTTCGCTTTGTCCCAAACAATTTTCAAGGAAAGATAACTTGACCTCCCACCAATTGGTCCACAAAGGAGAAAAACCATTCAAATGTTTATTTTGTCATAAAAGCTTTCACAATGAACACCATTTCAACCAGCATCAGTCCCTTCACACTGGAGTAAAACCATTTCAGTGTACGTATTGCGACAAAGGCTTTCATCATAAAAGTAAATTAATCTACCACCAATTAATTCATGCTGAAGAGAAACCATTTAAATGTCCAATTTGCGATAGAAGCTTTTCTCGAAAGGGACGTTTTAACCAACACCAGTTATTACATACTTCTTCAAAAATATTGCTGTGCACTCTGTGTAATAAAATTTATAATCAAAAGGTTGACTTGAAAAATCACTTATTGTCTCATGTAGGAGAGGATAAATTTCTATGTTGCCTGTGCAATGCCTTGTTTTGCAAATTTGAAAGTTTGAAAGAGCATTGCACTGGTCATAAAGGAGAAAAACCATTCCAGTGTCCAAAATGCTATCATTGCTTTTCCAAAAAAGCTATTTTGACAAGACACCTGTTAGTCCATAGTGGAGAGCGGCCATTTTTGTGTTCAACTTGTGGTATCCGCTATAGGCGGAATGATGACTTGAAACGCCACATAAAAAAAGTACATACCGTTCAGTGCATCTCAAAGACCTGATCCAGGCAACAAACTGAAACTAAATTTCTACGAAAGATAATATTATATTTTAAATCACTCATTGACATCATTTTTCTCTAGAGCAAGTCAGTATCGTGATCATAGAGAGACAACTTAATGATGTGGCCATGTCATTCGTTTGGACTCGATAGAATGCCAGGACGATTGTTCTATGGATAGCTTGTGTCAGGTACCTGATGAAACGGGCGCTCAAAGAAAAGGTTCAAAGACAACCTTTAGGAACACATGAAATGGGCAGATATGAGACCTATGCTTCTTGAGACTACTGAAAAAGGGCAGCTGATCAGCTGGAAGAGAACTACAGCCTTGCAGCTGCAACATCTAGATGGCACCAGGCAACTGTAGTTCCTGCATTGACCAATAGCTTACCCTGCCCACACTGGGGTCATCTATTCGCTTTTGTCATTATACTTCAGAGTCACAACAGACATAAAACTATCATCATATCATCTGGAAGAGAACAACAGCCTTGCAGCTGCAACAACTAGACGGCACCAGGCAACTGTGGTTCCTGATCGACCAATAGGTTACCTTGCCCACTAATGGGTTCATCTATTTGCTTTTGTCTTTAGACTTCAAAGTCACAACAGACATAAATAAAAATATCATCATACTCGGCACAGGTGATACTACCAAGGAAGATATACATACATATATATATATATATATTTGATTATATCATCTTTATAAATGTATTAAAAAAGACAAAATACAGTCAAACCTAGGATTGTGAGCATAATTTATTCTAACCACTAGTAAATCACATGCTATTTCTCTCCCCCATAAATAGAGAAAACTTAGTGACATTCTGAAGCCTTAAAAAAATGTAAATAACATGACAAGGATCAACACAATTTACTTTTTTACATTTTTCCTCATGTCTCATATGAAGTGAGGAATTTCTCAATCTTTTCTCTCCATCACAGCACAGTCATTACACAGCTGTTGTAAAAATTACTCTTGTTGGCAACATTTTTTTAAACCGCAGGCCAGAATAGGGTCTTAAATTGTCAGAATAGCTGGGCCAAGGGCAGATGGATGGAGTGTATATCTGAACTATTATAAATTAATGTAATTGTCATTGAGGTGAGCATAGTGGAGTGCGTGGCCAGATATAAGTGTCAAACAGGCCACAGGTTGCCTATTTCTGGCATAGACGCTCACACTTAGATTGACTTATGATTGAAGCACTCGGACTGAGTCCAAACATATGAAAGAAGAACCGTGGACTTCCACACGTGATCATATGACATACTGCAAGGAGTTGCTTGCTGATCAAGTTTAAATTTTTTTTAACTCTTCGCTCATCTTACAAAACCCTTGCAAAGCAAGAAACTCCTAAGCAGAGTTTTTTTAAAGTTCAATCATTTCAGCTATAAATAGCTACCCCCATCCATCTGCATTGAGTAAATTACAAATTTATTGCATTGTTCTTGACTAAAACTTGACCATTTTAAATATAACGTTTTTTTTTAAAGGAAGTAATGCTAGATACTCTGTTTTTTTGACTGCTGTAAATTTGCTTTAATTTGTGTCAGTAGAAGTTAAAATATTTAATTAGTTGGTGTTTTTCCCCCTTGAATTTTTACTCCCAGAGCTGCTCTTATAAAATGGGAAATCGCTTTGGGCCCTCATTAGAAATTCCTATTGATAAACTTTAAATCTGATGCTAAGAGGGTATTTTCGCCTACATCCGTCACTGCATGGACTGTATTGCACTTGCATATATTCAGTCATTGCAAATTGATTGCTAGTGACCAGTGGCATAGTACAGGTACCTTGTTTGATTTAGCAATGGACTGAGTTTTGAAGACATACCCAGCCCAGAATGTTTTGAAAGATTTAATTTCATCATTGCATAAATACAAGCGATATAAACTGGGGCTCACACCTTGCTTTAGTCAATAAAACTTCTATACATTTTTGTAAAATCTTAGAATTTTTTTCATTTACTTTTAGTCAATTTTAATAATTGTAAGTTTTATTTTTATTATATTTTTTCATACTTGTAATGTCTAAAGTACTTTACATATTTTTTTATTGTAAAGTTAATATACACTAATAGGTGATGTATCTACCATGAAAACAAGAATAAAAAATATTTATTTATATATATTGTGTGTGTATACTTTACATTTTTCATAGCATTTTACTTGCTTTTGGTTCCAGTTTATATAAAAAAAGTAGTGTCAGACTTTAAAATAAAATCTCAGAACTTTGCACTTTTTCTGAAATATGTGACATAATAATATATCCACAATTTCCTTCTTGACATAAACATGAACATAAAAGTAATCTGTAAGACAAATGTAATCAGTAAGACATAAATGTAATCAGTAAGACTTGAATCAACTAAAATGTTTGACATTGGTGTATTATCATTGAGAATATGCAGAATTTTTAAAATTTTATCCTTTGGCTTTGAGAAGTTAGTGATAATAGATTTAAAAAAAATAGCCCAAAACCCAGACACAATGATGTCCTGCCCTGGGGCCCGTGTTGGCTCTCGGCGCCACTGGGTGCTTCCTAACACAGTAGACAGTGAAACAGGTGTGGTGACCGTAATTTCAAAAACCAGCTCTACTCAAGAACAAATGTGTATTTTGTAGGCTTTTGTTTTTAATTCATTTTTTTTTATTCTGTATTTTTTAAAAATATTTTAGAACTAATTTTGGACCTGCTCTAATATAGCGACGGCATAATAAGTACATATCAAAAGGCCATTCACTATTTTGATACTTTCGAGACAATAACATTTTACATTTTGTAGAATTTCAAAGCTAATTAGAAATTGCTTTTTACAGAGGAAAAAAAATATATTGTAAGGATAATGTGGAAATATTTTGAACATGGTCAGTGTATAGGCCTACCCGTAATGGCTAAAAATAGTTCCAAGGGAATTAATCTATATAAATTTATTTACTAGTACACAGTATTGTCTGTAGGCCTATACTATAATTCATAAATAAAAATACGCAACACTCATATATTTAACACCATCAATTTATTACAATGATCGGAGATTAAATTTGACCTGATTCACCAAACTGACCTACCCAGCTATTTGTGCATGTAGAAGTTTAAATATTTAATTAGTTCCCCCCTCCCTTGAATTTGGCATTAAAGAGTGACAGAGATGACGTCTGTGATCTACACTCCCTCTCACTCATGTCAACTACTGTCAGGTTTTCTCAGACCTCCCTCCCCTACTCTAAATACTAGAGGTGTACCGATTAATCGGTTGGCCGATTAATCGGCCGATTTGCCGATTATCGGTATCGGCCGATTACCTAGCGGCACAATCGGTATCGGCCGATAATCGGCCGGCACCGATTATCGGCCGATACCGATTGTTATTTGTTTATTTTGTCTGAGTCATCAAGCTTAGTCTAACAAGTAACAATAAAAATAAAAAGGTTTGCTTTATTCAATATAAAACGAGAGAATAAAGATTATTATGAAAGCCTTGGCTTTGTGTTCAGTTCAACTTCAGTGTTCAACTTCAGTCACTCTCACTCGTATGCTGCCATGTTAGTGCGAATAAACATGAGCATTTCAGCCTTGTCAGGATGGAGACGTGAGCGACGATCAGAATATATTAGCCCAGCCCCACTGAAGAGACGTTCAATGGGCACACTGGTTGGTGGCGGGCACAAGAACTGTCTAGCAACGGGAGCCAATTTGCTGTTGACACCATTTTCAGACCACCACATCAGAGGATCACTCATACGATGAAGCGTGGACTCAGCTACATACACACGTATCATCTGCATAACTGCGGCTCGGCTTGCACTTGCATCCGCTGGATTAACAGGAACATCATGTTCAGCCTCTGCTTGTATCACTTGATCAAAGGCATCCCACACCATTGATTGACAAGTTTCAATCGCAGCACGTTTTGGCGGGATTTCGTTTGCCATATCGGCATCTCTCATCAGCACCTCATCAGCAAGCCAATCGTAGGCGCGTTGTCGTACTTCGGCGGGCATGAAGCGATCTTTAAATCTAGGGTCAAGCAGTGTGGCCACCATCAGCTGTTTCTCAGCGAAGACAAACTGGAAGCGTCGATCGAGAGAAGTGAGTAGTTCTGTAATCATGGTCTTGACGCCACGGCTGTCTGGATGTTTCAGAAGCGCCATACGAATCACTGCAATTATTGGTTGTATACAGCTGCACGATGCGGAATCAGAGCTGACTACCTAGAAATTTGCATAAAACAAACCAAAAAATCAATTTATTATTATAATAAATTACTAAACGAAAATTTCATTCTCTCAGTCTCACTCTCATTCATGTGATTTGTCGACTCATTAGTGTAACTGTGTAAGTAGGCCTAACAAATAACAATAACTTAACTTTATTATTATTGACTCAACTACTCAACAATGCAAATTCAATTCACGATACATTATTAAATTTAATGTAATTAATAAATTAAGTTTCAGTTTCAATTTTGATTATTTCATTTTCATTTAATTATAGTTAATATATGTTGCAAACTTACTATCATGGCTATAAAAATAAATTCTTTTACCTGAGTAACATCCTCAATGGGCTGAAGAGCGACAATTGTTTTATCAATCAATTCCCACTGAGATACTGTGGGCAGATTGACGTCATACTGGCCGCCGTATGACGTCAATGCCAGTCGTTGCTCTCGCAGACGAACCAGCATGTGGAAAGTGCTGTTCCACCTTGTTGGTTCGTCCTGGATAAGACGATGTTCAGGCAACTTATGCACTTTCTGGAATTCCACCAACCGGTTGTATGCCAAGGTTGAATGCTTGAAATGTCCAACAATGCGTCGATCAAGCGCTATTACGTTCTCTACTCCTTTGTGTGATTCCAAAGCATCTTTTACTGCAAGTTGGAGTGTATGGGCCATACAACCAGTATGTGGCAAGTCTGCAACTCTCATCGCCTTGATCATGGCAGCAGCATTGTCACGCAAGACGTATTGAACACGATCTTTACGCAGATTCCAACCATCGAGCATATCAGTCACAACTTTCGCCAAGTAGTCCCCTGTGTGTCCTTCCTCCAGATTTTGGGCATGCAGCATGGCGTGGCATCGGTTGAATTTCTCATCAATCCAGTGAGCTGTCAAGCTAAGCAAAGCAACGCCCGGCGCACTGTCAGCAGACCACTCGTCGGTTGTTAATGCGATGAACTCACATGATGGGGGGACGAGGGCTTTACCAACATTCACACGGAGATGGTCGTACATTTCAGTGAGCAAAGTTGAACTAAAGTACTTGCGGCTGGGCAAAGCATACTTCGGCGCAACAAGCTTCATCAACCGTTTAAATCCTTCATCCTCAACGATACTGAAAGGTTGACAATCCAGTGCCATCATCGCGCCAATTGCAGTTGAAATCGACTTAGCCCTCGGATGGTCCATTGGCCAGGCCTCAGCCATGCCATAACACTGGGCCAAAGTAGGCTGAACAACACACTCACCAACAGTTGAACTTGAAGTGGATCCCTTAAATAGAATTCGGCATCGCAACTGCTGATTCTTTAGATTTGTTCAGTTCAAACTCATGGTACAGCACAGTGTGTTGCGATCGTAGGTGACTAATCATATTTGTCGTAGTAAAATTTTTTGCGGTTGTACCGCCTCTTGATATTTTCGCATTACACTCATTGCACACTACTTTAGTTGCATCAACATTATCAATTTCGAAATATTTCCACACTTTACTTTTATTTGTAGCCATTTCTAAAGTTCAAACAAACTTTTATTCCAAATTATAGAGCAGACGGTCACTCATTAAGGCGATCCTCGCTGCTAAAAATAGATTTTTTTTTTTAAATGGTCGATTTTTCAAAAGTGGTATATTCCATTAGAACGATATCTTAGTTATCGTTTTATAAAGTCAGAAACTAACATTTGTATCATTATTATATTGAAAATAATTAATATTGGGGGTGGGGGTCTGTGTTTTTTCGCGTAAACTTTACAAAAATGCAATTTTCAACTTTCGGTACTATGAGAAATAACCTGTCTAATCTAGTCGCAGATGGTATCGCCTGAATCGTCAAAATGTGTAGATTATATTATTGCTAATGACGTTTTGACCTAAATACCAAGACTGTCAAGGAAAGGCCTTGAACTGGGTGTGTATTACACATCACACATCATCACAAGAGCATCCGTGCGATTTGATTGGTTGATAGGTCTTGTTGCCGGGTTACAATTGTTTATTATCCCATAACCACACACGACAGATATAAACTATAAAGTTATTTTACAGTCAATTCAACTGTTTATCTGCTAAATATAAGCAAATTATTTAAAATAGTACCGAATCTGTGTTGTTTTTGAAAGAACTTATGATTTCTTTTATCCATTTTGGATGGATATCGCAAATGAAGTTTCTTTTCTTTTTCGTTATTTCTCTTACTATTAGTATTACTATTTTTCAAAACAATGCAATACATACTAGAACATGTACAGGTGTAGTGAAAGGTCAAATAGTGCCATCATAGAAACACAGCTGGTTCACAGCACACAGTATATAATTTTGCATAATACCATTAGGCCTAGCATACAACTGGTTCACATACTGACCAGAGCTGGTGGTTATGTAACATTAGACATCAGTCTTCCCTGGTTGTGTTACATAACACCAGACACCAGTCTTCACTGGCTGTAGTTTTGTGTATCACTGCATTCTAATTAGGTCAAGGCAGCAGTGATAGTATGTATGTGTTCTGTTCATTCATAAGTAGCGAAATGGAATGCAGACATTTTTTTTATTATTATGAAATGTTTTTTGATAGTTTTAGACATTTTATCAAACTAAAATTCCTTTTATACAAGAAAAAAAGAATAACAGCTGTAAATAATAGGTCTACAAGAAAACAACATGTTTTTGTATCATTATTAACAGACCAAACTCAAGGATACAATGACTGGAGATGTATTTTTCTATATATGGCATATGTTCATTATATAGGGTGTGTAACTAATAACAAGTCAGTTTTTTTTCTGACATTAATTTCAGCTGAAAAATGATTCACTTTCATTCCTCTGATGTTATTAAACAAATTTTAATCATTAAATACCTTTCAAAGAGCTTCAATTTTTTTTTCTCGACGTTTTAAAGTGTTTTTTGCGTTTTTCTCAAAATCAAGTTTTTTAAATTTTCAACGCACACTTTTTGAAATTTTACCAAAACTTCTAAAGATAAAAGCATCAAATTTTGTTTGCTTGTTCTTCAATATATTGTTTACATTTCCTCAATTTTGTTTTTCGAAAAAGTGTTTTGAACTTTTTTAATCTTTTTTTTTCTAACCTACCCCCCATAAAATTCACGTTTTTACATAGGCCCTTAGTAAATAATTTTTATTTTTTTTATTTTTTAATATTTCAAAAAACACAATTGGGCGATTTTTGGAAACATATCTGTTTATCTTTGTACAAAATATCTTTCTTAAATAAGCAATACTTTTTGAGATTTTTCACTTTGAAAAAATGTCAAGAAAGTAGACTTTTTACCTAAAAAAGTCCAAAAAAATTTTTTTTTTTTTTTTGACAATTTGAAAATTCTATTGGTTGTCTATTGGCCACTTGATTGTGTGTGCCAAAAATGGTTAGTGTACGTCAATAAAAAATATACCAAGATGGTGGCACTAGAGGACTACCTTAACTCAGGATACACACATGGAGTATAGTGATGCTACGATTATCGAATTTTCGATTCGATTTCGATTATCGAAATCGAATCGATTTGATTTTTGAATTCGATTTTGATTTCGATTAAAAATTATTTGCTAAAGTATGGAATTTGAGAAAGATAATCATCGTTTTTCACTTTGAAATACCGCTGAGCGAGTGAGCGGAAGTACCTTTGTTTGTTTATCATACGTTATCTGATGCGCAGAATATTGAACACCCAAATTTTATAGCGCCACACTTATCGGCAATGATAAATAAAGTAAAAGTGCGTAAATAAAGTGCGTCGGCGATGGTAAATGGTTCTGCCTACATTCGAAATTTGTGATTATGTGCCGATGTGTCTACTGTTTACATTTGACTTAAGTTTAATGTTCATTGTTCGAAAAAATACGGAACGCTTTATGGTCTGTGTGAAATATATTGGAGGAGTTATTTCAGATGTTTACGATTTTTTGAGATTTTTACAATTGATAATAAAAAGTTATAAACCATGTCATGTTGTTTTTTATTAATTACAGGAATACGATAATTAATCTTAGCCGTGGTATATAAGTGTCGCGTGTAAAATAATTAAATAATTAATTGCGTTTTCCGATCTACAAAAATCTATATAATATCTATATCTAATTTTATTCATCTTGTTATCATTGACTTTTTATATCGAAATCGAAATCGTTTTTTTTCTGAGGAAATTAATCGAAATCCCGAAATCGATTTGATTTTTCATAATCGAAACATCACTAATGGAGTATTTTCGACTTCCGCTGAAGAACTGTGGGTGTTACCACTCAACAAATAATTGAAAACCCATTAATCGGTATCGGCCGATATTCGGCCGATTGTTCGGTGCCGATAATCGGCTGGCCGATAATCGGCCAAAACGATATCGGTACACCTCTACTAAATACCCAGGATATTTGATATTCACGAATGCACGATTGAGATAAACCAAGTAATGGATTTCAAAACCTTAGAAAACCGTTCATAACATAACATGCAGAACTGTGATAAAGATGTAAGATTTGTGTTGCTCACACACCAACTCACCAACTTACGCTTCGTGATCTTCCACTCAGCCACGTGCTCACTCACCCCACCCACGTCCTCAATAACTCACCCACGTGCTCACCCACTCAACCACGTGTTCTCCCACTCACCAACGTGCTCACCCACTTACCCACGTGCTCAGCAACTCACCACGTGCTCACTTACTCACCCACGTGCTTACCTACTCACCCGCGTGCTCACCCACTCACCCACGTGTTCTACCACTCACTCACGAGCTCACCCACCCACGTGCTCACTCACTACCCACGTGCTCTACCACTCACCCACGTGCTCAACAGCTCACCCACACGCTCAGTTACTGTCTGTCCAACGTTAGCAGCAACTCAAGCACGTGCTCTCCCACTCACCCACGTGCTTACTCACTACCCACGTGCTCATCAACTCACCCACGTGCTCACTTACTCACCCGCGTGCTCAGCAACTCACCCACGTGCTCACTTACCCACGTGCTCAGCAACTCACCCACGTGTTCACTTACTCACCCACGTGCTCAGCAACTCACCCACGTGCTCACCCACTCAACCACGTGCTCACTCACTCACCCTAGTGCTCACCACTCACCCACGTGTTCTCCTACTCACCCACATGCTCACACACTCACTTACATGTTCAGCAACTCCCCCACATTCTCACCCACACACCCACGTGCTCACCCACTCACCCACGCATTCTCCCACTCACCCACGTGCTCAGCAACGGCGCCACGTGTTTTCCCACACACCCACGTGCTCACCCACTCACCCACGTGCTCACCCACTCACCCACATGCTCACCCACTCACCCACGTGTTCTCCCACTCACCAACGTTTTCTTCCACTCACCCACGTGCTCACACACTCACCCATGTGCTAAGCAACTAACCCACGTGCTCACTCACTCACCCACGTGCTCAGCAACTCACCCGCGTGTTCTCCCACTCCTCCCACGTGCTCACTAATAAACCCACGTGCTCACCCACTCACATAAGATCTCACCCACTGAAGAGTTTTTAAGTCAGAATAGTCAGCAATCGGCTCATCACGACTTTGTGAATTATTTAACTATAAGGAGCGCTTTAAGCCAGACTAGCCTAATTCACGGCGTGCTGCAATAAAGAGCAGTAAAACTGTTTTCTATTATTTCCATTGAATGTTAAATACAATAAAAAATAAATAAATAAATCGAGAATTCCTTTGGTTAAAAAAATAAAACTTTAATACCCGGTATAATGAAATAAGTACATACATACTCGCCAATACATACTCGCCAATACATACTCGCCAATACATACTCGCCAATACATACTCGCCAATACATACTCGCCAATACATACTGAGAACATAAGCTGTGTGAATATTCTTTATTGGACAATTTCTTATAAATTGACTTAGTATTTTTGATTTTTTTTAAAAGTAAAGTAAAATATAACACCATATTATTTATAGTCAACACCGTAATGTAGTTCTCACACTTTCTCTCTATCTTTCTCTCTCTCTCTCTCTCTCTCCCCTTATTCCCTCCCAAGGTGCGGTCGTGTTGTTTCAGCCACTGCTGCTCTTGCTGCTGCTGTGATGGTGGTGATGGTGATGGTGGTGTTTATGGTGGTGATGTTTGCTGCTCTTGCTGCTGCTGTGATGGTGGTGATGGTGTTTCTTGCTCTTGCTGCTCTTGCTGCTGCTGTGGTGGTGGTGATGATGTGAGCTGACCATATCAGACATCAACAAACCTTTGATGACAACATTGGTGCATATTAACATTTCAGTAAAAAAAAGTTGTATACAGATGGATAGATATAGATAGAAAGATAGATAGGTAGGTAGGTGTATACAGGGCCGTTTTAAGGTCATCATAGGCCCTAGGCACATTCAAAGTCGTAGGCCTCCTCGACTTCATTGTAAATATTTTTCAAGAATGTACCCGCGATTTGAAATCTAAATAAACTTTGAGGACGTCATATGCGACTTTGCTAAGACAATGAGACGAAAAGTTAACATACTGTAATTTACAGATCTACAGCACTGCAGCTTGACTTGCTCAGGTGCTCATCTCACACAGTTATATATAGTTACTTTAATACAAACATTATTACATTTTATTGGCATTCTGAACTTGTTTTCACTTTATGTTCTGGCTTTCGTAGGCCCTTGAAAAGTCATTAGGCCCTAGGCACAGTGCCTACTGTACCTAGTTGATTAAGCGGCCCTGGGTGTATATAGGTAAAAAGATGATAGATAGACAGACAGACAGACAGACAGACAGACAGATAGATAGATAGATAGATAGATAGATAGATAGATAGATAGATAGATAGATAGATAGATAGATAGATAGATAGATAGATAGATAGATAGATAGATAGATAGATAGATAGATAGTAGATGGGTCGAAAGAAATACAGATAAATACATGGACACATTCATGTGTCGACCAGACAGTGTAAAGACAAATATAAAAAAGACCTTTAATTAAGTCCTTAAGGGCTGATCGGTTAAGATGAAGTTTAGAATTTTATCTATTTCTGTATCACAATGCACAGCCGCCTTTGTAGGTAGCCCCAACACACGTTCTCTATTTATACATGTTTGTTTCCTTGTACACAACTTTAAATATGAATGCTAAAAATGTACTAGAGCAGTACACCGACTTAGTTTAAACTACGTGCTGACACTGCTCACTAGTTGTATAGGTCAGCAGTTATTGAAATTTTTTTTTAGTTATTGGATTAGAACTATTCATACACCTTAAAGATCAATTCAAGTGACGACTTGAATGTAAAATTATAAAATTTAAAACATAAATATGTAGTTGATCTAAACAATGACAAGATTTAGAAAATGTGACCTATTTTATAATTATTAACGAAAACGTTGTTTTATTTTCATTGACATAACAAATCTTTGGTTAAGTTGATGAAATAGATTAAATAGAAATACTTACAGATGCAAAGGGCAATAATCAGAAATGCCAGCTTCATCGTGAAGTAGATTCGATGTACAGGCGTGTAAAGGAATTAACCAGTGAAAACACGACTAGCAAGATTTGAATTTTCCAGTTGAAATCAGCTGTATTTATATACTTTAATTTACTTCTAATCATGTTTGATTTCTTATTTACTTATTTTGTTATTGAAACAAAATTAATTAGAACGAGAAGCTTAGGTAAACACACTATTTTGTTGTACAATTTAGTTGCAGACATTTAATTAAACCCGTATTCACCCGAGCTGTAGAGACAGACAAAAGAACAAACTAAATCAAAACGAGTTGTCGGACAAAAAAATGTTACTGCTACATCAGGACACACTTTGTGTAACTCCTCACACAATGACAAGATGCAAATATAGGCAAGTGCGAGTGAACCTTGTGTAAGACAAGACCACAGGCAAATAAACAAGTCTTACACCTGTACTGTCTACAAACACAGGTATTGTACTCGAAACAAATTCATTGAACTAAAGTTTCATTCTTGTGTGTTATTTGGGGGAGGGGGGGGGGCGGAGCCCACATGGTATCTTATATAATTTAAAACATGATAGGCCTCGCACAATATACGCATGCAGTGTCGGCTCATGTATAGGGCACAGTGCCGTTGAGAGGGGGAGGGGCGGGGGTGGCTAATGCCCAGGGGCCCAGTGAGTTGTAGGGCGAGTTTTAGGGGCCCGGACTGAGCTGGCCCATCAACTTTTGAAAATATTATTATCAGTACGGGTGGGGGCATGACAGCCCTGCCCGGGGGGGGGGCGAAATTTCTGTCGGTGGGCCTGATAGGGTACTGTGGGGAAAACTGCAGCACCTATTTCCTTTTGATATTATCGGAAATGTGAAATATAATTTTGTCATTTTGTCTTTGATGTGTTATTAGCTCTTGTTGGGCATGCCCCCCCCCCACCTTTGCCGTTACCGCAAGTTTAGGTAATACATCATTAAATTATCGAAATATTTTTTTTGCTCTAAGACCAATTTTCAACAATGAAAACAGTTTTCCCTCCCCCCCCCCCCCGGTCAAAGTTGTCTAGATCTGCCCCTGTGTATGAGTACACACCTTAGTGCGTGTTGATGTATAGATTTGTGTGATAGAGCCAAACATTTGTACATTATTACAAATTTAGATATATTATATAGAACTGTATAATTGTATTTATGATTGAGCTAAAATGAGTCTTATTTACATACTTCAATTGCATTAATTTCACATAAATAAAATAAATGACTTTTGAGAGAAATATGAGTTAAAGCTTTATGTGACATCATTTTTTTTATAAATTAATTTTAAAATGCTTACAATTTTAGAGCCAGATATCTTTTTGTCTGGTACAAGCAACTGTTTGGCTACAGCTTCTTTGACTATTATTCGTTGCACTAGTTTAATTACAGTTCCATCTTCATTCACTATGCTTACAGCCCTATGATAAAACATATTTTGGCACATATATATAGCATATAAAAATCCCATATCTTAATGATAATTGTCCCTTATAAGACAAGTATTTTTAATACATCTACCTAAGCAGAAATGCTTGGGATTTAAAGCAATGATGGTTCATATCTACACACTATCAAATATATTCTCAATATAAGTTACCATTGAAACATTAACCTATAAAAATATGAATCACATTATGGTTTTCAATCACCATAACTTTAATTTCATACCCTGGATAGATTTCTGGCCCATTAATGACCATTTGGCCCAGTAATTGATGAATGTTCCATGGAGTTACTCTTTGAGGGTAAGTCAGCTTGGATGCAAACACCATAGGAATTCCTGTTTCATTTGTAGCAATGTAAGGGTCAGGTGAAATAACAGAACGTGCTGCAAAAAGGAGGGTACACGTTTGCCCATCATATGCATCCTGAACAAGCCTTCTTTTTTTCCAGAAGCTGCACAATAAAAAGACTATGGTATTTAAAAAGAAAAAGTTCTGAAAAAAAAACTTTGAAAACGACAGAAGAAAACCTGCAGGTAATAAGAGCCAATGTTACAGAATTTAGAAATATCATTAAATCTAAGACTTAACAGAACTAATGTAAGTATTGGGCAATATGTGTTTACCTGTTTGATTCCATAGACTTGTCTAAAGACAACTTGTCTAGATCACTGTCTCTTCCACATTAACTTTGGACTGTCAGCAATAACCATGATGCCATTATTTTCTGAACATTTAAGTCAGATTCAGCTGTTTCTGGCATGGTTAATCCCTGTTTTGACAAATTTATAGGAAATATACAGTTTAGAACAGTTACAATCAATTAAATAAGCAATTATAAAAAAATTGTTTTTAAGAAGGTGACATACAATTTTATCCCAACTTATACTTTTAATTTCATCTTGTAAGTAGGGAATACTTAATAAGATTCAGTTAATAATTTGGTAAACAAGTATAATTTTTTCTTTGGACTCAACAAATGAACAGAAATTAAAAACTTTAATTAATCTAACTGCCATTAAAAATATAATCACATTTTAGCATATTTTAATAAACTGGGGCTTTGTAGAAACCAGGAAAGGAAAAAAACAATGCCATTTTAAAATATATTTGCATGCATCAAAAACATTTCAAATGATTCTTATGAAATTCTGTTAACCTACTTGCACATTATCTCCTGCCTCTAGCCTCTTATTATAAGTGTATAACAAATCTTTCAATATTGCACATTCCTTGAGTACATTGGATAAATTAGAAGTCTGAGGGTGTTCATATTTACGTTCTTTCATCACACTCAACTGAAATTTGTAAAAATATTAAATCTCTAGTTTAATAAAAAGTTAAAAAAGTATAAAGGAAAATATATCTACTTTATTTTGCAAAAAAAAAAAAAAACTTGTTTAGCTTTATCTATCATCTGTGACCAGCTAGTAAATTTAGAAAGTAAAATAGAACAAGATTTCTAAATAAGGACTTTCTAAGTTATTAAAACATTTTAAAAATTGTAAAGATATACCAAAAAGTTCATCTAGAACTGGTAACAGGTGACATAAAAATAAAGTAAATTGCTTACAGACGAGAAATCGTGTGGGAGGAGCGGGAAGAATGTCCAAAGAAAAATACATCAGTGGGAGCTTCAGAACTTTTAACTTTAGCCAAAAAAGGAAAAAGAGTTGCTTCCAGAATTCTTTGCTATTTTCCCATACCTGTTTTTCATAAAATGATTCCCAAAAGAAATCAATGTTAATTAACATGGTTTAAATTATAATAAGTATATTGTATTTAAAATAATCATACCCATAAGAACCTTTATCTACCATTTTTATATGCTCTTGCAATAGGGAGACAATATACACCTTTTATGCTTTGACTTGAAATTTTCCAACTCCATCTGTAGTTGGCCATCTATTTGTGCTGCCTCTTCTGGAGGTTCAATTTTAATTTCAGTATCTGGACCAAGTTATTTGATTGTATCCATTTCCACCGCATCTTCATCAGCAGTTCTTCTTGCACACTGTTTTTTTCTCTTTTTCATGCTGAAGTAAAATATAAAATGTTTATTAACAATAAATAATATTTTAACAACAAAACAGACAAATGTATTACTAAATAACAATATCAAAGAATTAATATTAAATAACAAGACAGTAGTCATGACTGTTTAAATGAAAAAACAAAAAATATATGTATACTTTTTTATTAAATTTTTTTTTTAATGTTGAAGTAACCCACAATTTTCAACAGACTATTTTTTTGGATCTGGTAATAATCTAAATCATATTAAAATGAGAATTCTGTTATGAATGATCTACAGAAAAAAATCAGGTATTAAATGTACTAACACAGAAAGTTTTAATTAAAAAAAACTAAAAAAATTATATTATCTCAACACACAGAATACCATTAAAAACTATTTAATGTTACAGAACAAAAAAATCGTACATTGATTTTCTTCTGTTGGATCCTCTGTCTTCTGACATGATGCCAATTATTGTTTGATTATACTCAGCTTTCAGAGAACGGTTTTTTGTTAGGCAATGTACACATATAGACTTAGCTTTACCTAGTGCTTGTAGGATCAAATTAACCGTTTGATGTCTGACTGTAATTATATTCTTAGTCAAGACTGCTTCATCTCTGTCACCTGAGTAAAATTAGCATTTTTTAATAGTAAAACAGGTTAATGCTTTGCTAGTACTAAAATGATCATTTTAAGTAAAACAAAAAAAATGAAATGATAATAATTAGTGGTGCTAAATGAAAACTGTAGTCAACCCATTGAGTTGCAAATAAAATATATGTTTAAGTGACAAAGGTTATAAAAAAATACCTTGCAAAGCACTATCAAAATAATCTTTCATTTCCTGCATCACCAATACTTCTGCAAGTTCTGAGTTTAAAAATCTCTCCATCATTTCCTGAGCTTGCACTAATAAGCCTTTCTGTAATAACAGACTGGTAAGTGTATAACTGGATATGAACATTTGATAAGCTGATTCTATGACAACTCATACAAGTACCTTGTAATAACTGAAAACATGCAAACAATTGTATTGATTAATATTTGATCAAATTTATACAGCAAAAAGACAACAGAGTACATACGTGTTGTTTTTAATAATAAATTTCTTTCCTCAAAATCCTATTACCTTTGTAATTTTTAAAAAACAAAGGATAAAGGCCCAGCACTGGCAATCTAATATGGCTTCAAAAATGACCAACGCAATTCTTTTCACTTTGCCCACAAGTTTTCTGACGATCATCTCTCCTACTTGGACCTGATAAGTTCAGAACATTTAAATGATAAAACAAGAGTAAACTTATTATTTTTTTAAAGAAAATTTTTAACAGTAATTAAAGACAGCACTTTTATTTTCTTCCTGTTAACACTTGAAAAAATGTGTACATTTCTATGGTGTCGGTAGTCATTGACAATAAGAGTTTCTATAACTGTCAGTAATCAATGACAATTTAAATTTTAATTTAAAGCAGAAAGCTCATAATACAAAGTATTCTATTTAATTAGTCAAGTTCAAATATGTATCTTAGTATACCTAGTGCTGGATCATGAAGTCCCCCAATAACAGAATTTTGTAATAAATCAAAAGTTTGTGGATTTATTATCTCCTTTACACTCAGTTCAAGAATCTCCTGCTTGCTATAAACTCGAAAATCAGCATTGGATAGAATCCAGTGCAAAGTATCCATTTTCTGTAAGATATAAAAATTGAAATGTAATAATTCAATAGGGTATTCAATCAATAATCTGAATCTATATACAACAATAATAAACAACAAAGATTGTGAATACAAAATTTCAGCAAATTTCACTTAAGATCTGTATAATGTTTTAGAACTTGAATGCTATGTGAACTGTTTGGGTCTGAGTGTGCATGTGTCTCCAGAGTCTGGATACCTAAAATCCATTTAGACACTCAAATGCTGTCTTAACCCTTTCCGCCTCGACTGGGTGGAACACACCCGGAGACCTCATATTATAGTTGATAACTCTTGTCTCCTTTTGAATATTTTTACTATTTTTTTAACCATCTATAACATACTTGAAATGAACACATTGATGGACTCAAAATTTTAAAACATGCCATAGTGACTTTATTGTGTGGGGCTGAATTTTTTATCTACTGTCCCTGGCAACTGGGTGTAACGCACCCATACACTTTTTAAATAAAACAAACTGTGTCTGAACTAACTTTGAAACACTTTTTTGTTAATTAAAAACTTTTTTGTGTCATCCATAGAATAGGATTGAAACTTTTAGCAATCCATAAGTAATCTGAAGGCATTGGGATATAAAAAAAAATAGGTTTTAGAATTGTTACATATAAATAAATACTGTAAAAGCATAGGTTAAAAAATATATTGATCCACCATATAATAAAGAAATATAATAACATATGAAATAGGAGCTTTGTCACTCAGTAAGCACAGTTTAGACATAAAATAACCCAATGTTCCTTGCAGGTATGTCTACTACACTTGGTGCAATGAGATTTTTGCTGGACAAAGTGCACATCTTATCTGCTTTGGCATTGAAGTAGTAGGAACATCAGTTATCCTTGCCCTTTAACAGGGTTGAAGTGGTTTGGGTAGCTGGATGGAGTGTTTATAATGAATTTAAGAACACTAAAAATGTTCTGCCTTATAATAATATCTTGATGCGTTGGGACAGGTCGTCTCTGAATATGTGGAAGGGTGAGAGGAAATGTGCAGCTTCAATGAATTTCTGTCTGCTGTCTTCACAAGAGAGTAGATTGTTTGGATACTTAGTTTTGAATACAACTCTTGCTGCAATTGTTGCCAGGTCAACCATGTTGAAAAAAACACAATCAAGGGCCACTTTAGTTTTTCTTTCTGAAAATGCCTTTGCCATTTGGTCCATGGCATCACGCCTCCTTGGTTTTGTTGTAATAGGCACAATCTCTGGTTTCTTGCGCTCAGAATCCAACTTCTGTATCTGGAACGTTAGTGCATTGTGCTCAGGAGCAGTACATTCTTCTGCTTCTTGCTCTGTAATTGACCAGTGTTGTATCTGTTCCTATGTGAATCATTGAGGAGGCAGAGCTTTCTTTTGTTGGAACTCCTTTGGTAAGAATGTCATATTTCTTTTGACTGTTCCAACTAAGGTGAGTTTTCATAGCCATTGACTCTACAAGTTGTGAGCTAGTGAAATAATTGTATGTTGTGACATTGCGACCACTTCATGGAGGTCACTTTTTAGAGTAATTGTTTCTGAGGCTATTCCAACATTTCTCTTTGCGGGCAGAGCACTTGTACATTATTTGCCAAGATATGGGCAGCCTCTCAATGGATAGTTTGAAGAGAATTCACAGGCCCAAGAAGATTTTTCATTCCATATTTAATATGACTTGCTTGAAGTAGATATTGAATAAATTTACAACGTCCTCTAAAACCAACAAGTTGTTCATCTGTGATACTTTCTCCAGGAGCATAAAACCGGACTAAATTACATAAAAATATTTCCCAAATGTATCTTATTGGAGAAAAATGTCACTAGCTTCGGACTGATCTTGTGTCCTTGTTATCAAACCTAATATGATTCAGAAGGTGCTGAATCTCTTTATTGAAAATGCTGCCCTCAAAAAGGATTTCCATCAACAGGATTAAATAAATTTTACTGATATGTTGTTCTGGTGAAGAGCACCAGTATGTAGTAGGCATCAAAGAATGCGCACATTTCAATAACATCAGTGCTTTGCCATTCACATTTCCCATTTACTTTCTGACCTTCCTTGTTTGTGAAGTCAACTATTGTGCGTATTATGTTTCATTTTATATAGAGTAGAAGGCTTAAGTGGGAGAAACAATGTCATGTAAATAGAGATCCAGTTCTTTGGAAGTTTTAGTATGTTCTTCCCAGGGTTCGCATCTCTGATATTGGTTCACGGTGCCATTCAGTAATGTTGTCTTTTACCAAGGACAACTGGTTCTCTTGATCTATTTTGCACACCATCTTTACTACTGTCAAAAGTTTGCATGGTGTCAGTAGTGCAGCATTAACTGGATTGCTTTATCCTCATCATCAGAACTACCAGAGTCAGTACTAGTGCTCTGGTAGTAGGGGCTGCCATTCTTCTTCATCATCATCTCATATTTCAGGCTCATCACTTGTTTGCTTATCATCATCAAACTGTAAATATGTAGTCCTACCTATTTAGAATTTAGTATCTCTGTGCTCTGGGCACTATCTAGCTTGTTTTCTGTTACTTAATATTTAGTAGCACGTGCAGGCTTCTGAACATCAAAAATACAAAATTAAGCACCGCCAAAACACAACTATACCAAACAAATTTCTGACAGCAAAAGATTAAATAAAAAATATCTTTCCACACCACATATGTTCATTATCATAACTTTGGCTAAAAATAATAAACTCTATCTCCTATATCTCTTTTGGTCCCATTTAATTAGATAATCAGTTGGCTGGTTGACCCTAAACATGACTTGATGATACAGTTTAGGTATGTTGGCTGTCTAGACACAAAGCAGCTGACAAAGCATGGTTTTATTATCAAGGAAGATCACTCAAAAAAATATATACTGGGTGTAACTCACTTAGACAAAGCATGGTTTTTATTATCAAGGAAGATCACTCAAATATATGGGTGTAACTCACTTAGTTGCCAGAAATCAACATAAATGATTATCTCCCCTTTAATAGGAGGTAATGGTGTGCTGCCACCCAGTTGCCTGCGTGAGTATGCAATATGTCGGCGGAAAGGGTTAAAGTAGTAGTGAAAGCACCTCTTTGTAATTTTTCTGTCTCTATATTTAACGCTTTTAAAGTTTTGTAGTTTTGTTCTATTTTATGCTTTTATAAGAGCAACTGGTGGTTTTTACACATAAGGCTTAAACAAATTAAGCTGGAGAGTGGTTGCAGGGGCCCTCTGCTCCGCAAGGTATTCAAAGACATTAAGTTAAGTAAGTCAAGGTATTAAAAGTATAAGGAAGAATAAAAAGTAAGACAAAGACTTTATAATGATTCATTAAAATAAGTACAAATAGACCTAATATTAGTATCCCGAAATGAGAAACATAAAGTTCCTTAATCATAGACAGACTTTGAACTGTTTCAAGATGCTTATTTTTAAATCAATTGTTTTATCACATGGCCGGAAAATAAGATGATTTATGTCTATATATATCTACCATCGTTTCGGTAACTTTGTTAATAGCATATATAAGAAAACTTACCATATATTTAATGAATAATGTTTATTTATTTAATTCCAATTTTTAACTTTGCTTAATAAAATGTGTGAGACTGGTGGCTGAGTGGTGTAGATGCTCAACTATCGACCTGGCGAGAGTCCTGGGTATGATCTTTGGTCTGAACCAAGAGAATTTTTCCAGGTCCTAGTGAAAGCTGGTTTAAGTCCCACAAGTCCACCCAGCTTTAAATGGTTACCTGACTTAAGATGGGGAAGTAAGACGGCTGGGCCAACCACAATCCCTTATTATGCAAAGGTTACAAAAAACAGATGAACTCTAAGCTTCATCAGCCCCCCATGGCCCTTTAGGGTTAAGGGAGCTTTACTTTAATAAATTGTATAATGAAACAATGTACACTATTATAGTTTTGTTTTAGCATAAAGAAAAACTATCTGTTGAAACAGAACATAAAAATTAAACTATTAAAACAGAGAATAAAATATTAATTTATATACGAATTCCCAATATACTTTGCAGATAAACAAGCTTTTAGGTTTGTAACATTAGAGAAACAGAGTTGTCATTAAGTACAAATCGCTTAGTTTTCTTAGCTCAAGAGTGTCTCTGCATTGCAAAATACACAAATCTGTATCGTATATGACTCAATGAGTTATGTTACATTACACATTGCACAAAAGGACATTTATTTGATATTTTAAGTCTTCTTGTACACAAATACATTAATATGTTCCATAAGACATAGTCTTCATCTAAATCCTTATTAGCATTCATTATAAGATTACAGGCATTTATTTATTTTTTAATTAAATCTTTATTTTTGTCCCAGTGATTAATACCGCCCCCTAAGAGGTTGCCACTCTCACTTATTTTTACCCTTTATAGTACCGTACGGCCATGGGGTTAAAGGAACATTAGGGATAATTTGTCTTATTAGGTCTTAAATTTAAACATTACTAATAATTATGATAATAATAATAATTTTAATATTAAAGAATGTATATGTTACAATATACATAATTAAATTAACTTCCGATAATTTTTAAGCCTTTTTAGTATAATTGTATATTATTATTTTCTAGCATACTCAGATTCCAATCAACATAGAGTCATGGTAAAAAATGTTAAGACATTAATAAATACCAATAATCAATAGGTATATAACAATTGATTATAACATGCATCTTTAGTTACTTTAGAATAGTGAGGTCCAGTGAGTAATCAAACTTTTATTTTTTACAAACCGCAGTGGCTACGGCACCAGCCAAAACCATTATATTAGCGTATGAAAGTCACTAACCTATAATCATCAAAAGTTGCAATTTTAAAGAATTATTTTTAAAATATTTAAATATAGGGTTAGGATTAGGATTAGGGATAGGGTTAGAGATTGGAGCAATATCTATGGCTGGTACCCGGAAAAAAATACAGATTCTGTCTGGTCAGAACCGTAGCAAGTGCGTTTACAAACCATAACAAAAACTGTTTACCGCAGTTTAGGAATGCAACCTACATGAAACAAATATATGATAAAAAGAATAAATTTAATTTATTTTATATAGGCCTATAATATCTCTATGGATTTTCCAACTTTAGTTTTCACACTTCAGATTAACAAACATTCAGTTTTGTAACAAATGACCAATGTCGTCCCAGACCTACTAATAGGCACTTTGGTAATCTCTTATTTTAACTGACAGAAATTTTTTGATAATATTGCTGATACTTTACCTTATTAAACATTCCCACCATTTAATATTTATTTCAAATTATTTTAGAATGAGGATATCAATCATTCAATGATTTTATTAAATTAATATCTACTGCCAGTTGTCAGTACTAAACTTAGTCTAAAAACTTAATAAGTACTGCCTAGTCTAGTTTGACAGATCGCAGTTGAGTAAATGAAGTTTAAATTACGAATATCAATCTTACTTGTTTTAGAAATCAAACAATTTGCTATGTATAAAATCAAAGCACATCACAAATAAAATATTAAAAACAAAATGATTATAATTATCAAATACACATTCAAGTTCGTACATTGTTTTCACGTGTGATTGTTGTGCAGTTTTATACTTTCTTGCAACTATATAGATCAGTGATTGTTAAACACCAGAACACTAACCTTTATAACTTATCAGGAAATGTGGCGCGTATTCCGTTCTGTCCTTAGAAATTGTTTCTAAGAATTGAAGGCGATTCCATTAGCAAGTTATTGGTTGTAGATTAAAAGAACGGTTTTTAAGTGAAACCACATACGGCTAGCAATTATTTTCATTGTCTTAGCTAAATCGAATCTTCGAAAGCAAGTCTTTGAAACCAGTAGCGGTTTTGCGTACTGCTGATATTGTAAAAAGTAAAAATAGCAACAAATATTTCTTTCTTTCTAACCGATTATCTGACATAGTTTACACATATAGGGTTGACAGACAAAATTGTTGGAATGTTCTGGAAGAGGTACTAATGGACAGCAGCAAAAACTAGGTAGCAAATGTTTAACTATTTAATTCCATTAGTATTACTGAAGTAATTATCCTATTTATCTGGTAGAGCTTACATTTTTAAAGAGTGTATTTGTATTTGGCTTTCTAACTAAAGTAGTGACCAGATTGTTATGAATTGTCAATAAGCTGTTTACAGGTCCTTTAAGTCTTAAGTGTAATATACTATGATTTCATTACCATAGGCACCTAATACTAACATAGTCACACTATGCAGCTTTGCTGTATAGTGGTTATGTGGATATGTTAAATGTATAATAAACAATGTGTGCTAGTCTAGTATAGGTAAATCAAAATTCATAATATTCATTTTCATATAATATGCATATTATTTATAGCCTAGCTACCTAGAAAAGAACCATTTATCTTGTGGAGCGTTCTGTACAACAGTGCAAATACTGTGCACATCAATAATCTTATATGACTTAATCCTCTGACTCCATGGAGCATAGGGCTCAACAGCATCTTCCAGCGAACTCTATTTTGGACGTCTCTTGGCACCCAGGCCCCACATCCATCCAGCTGCCTTCATCTCTCGCTCAGTGCAGCGTCTCCATGTCTCCTTTGGCCTGCCTGCTCTTCTTTTTCCTGCGGGTTCCACTCTAGCACCTGCCTTTTGACTTCAATCTGGGCTCTTGCGCAGTGTGGCCTATCCAGCCCCATTTTCTCTTCCGGTTCTCTTGGTCAATGGGGGTCACCTTTCATTCTTTCCCATAGGCGTTATTGGAGATTTTTTCTGGCCATCTGATACGTAAAGATATTACCGGAGGCATCTGTTAACTCTCAACCATGGCTTGACTTTACGATCACCGGTGATCGACATTTTTTTATGTTATAATTCTTTATATTTTTACTTTTGATCAATTTATTTTATGTTTTGTTGTAAAAATGGATATTTTAGCAAAAAATACAACATTTTACACATTTTTTACATTTTAAAAAAAAAAAAACATTAATTAAAAGTCTCGTGTTCACGATCAAAACTTCCGGGATGATGGTCGCCGTTTGTCCCTTTTACGACAGTCTAGTTTTATTAATATAATTTTTTAAAGATATGGATATGTATTCATCTTGACGATGAAAATGACTATATTTCAGTGAGATAGAAGTTTGAACGAAAGGAAGAAGAAGTCAGTGAAACTGAAAATATACATCGATTTTCCACTAAACAAGTCAACAATGGAAGGTAAACATTAGACTTAATGGCAAGCAGGCACTTTTATGGCAATTTTTTTTTATTTTGTTAATTGTATATTCATTAGTAGATATTTATAGGTATCAAAACAATTTACAAAATTATGTTAAACTATTTATATAATTAAAGGTACATTTTCCACACATTCATTTTTATAATTCTCATATTTGTTTAGGGCCATAGTAATTGTAACTTTCTTTTGTTTGCCTTAGTATCTTTTTTTCTTGAACAAAGAAATGATTCAACAATTTTAGATGGCTAATTTATTACTGAATATTTTGTTGGGCGGTACAACAAAATATCATTGTTTCCCATTTAAAAAATGTTTCAATGTTTACTACATGTATCGCCAGTTATGATGACCAAGATTCTGGACCTCCTTATGCTTTGCCACCCTTCAAACCTGGGAAGCTCCTGGAGCTCATTTTCCAGAGTCATTGAATCTGAAACAGAACGATATCTGACTCCTCCTTCCATTTTTCACTGTTTTTACTTCAACTTTGATTGAGAGAGCTATACCTTGACTAATCAGAATGCTGCATTTATTGGACCAACTAAACCAGCCATGTACAAAAACTGGACAGATGTAGGTGAAGAAGAATTTGAGCTTTATTGGACTTTTAATGTACATGGGGATGATCTAGCTCAAATGTTCAGTCTTACTGGAACAATAAAAGTTTATTCAATGGACTGCGGGCAGAGCCTTTATGACCAGGCCGCGTTTTGAACAAATACTTAGTTTTTTAAAGTTTCAGAAACCGAAACACCGAAAAACCCAGAGGATAAATTGACTATAGTTAGGTTTTTTTTATTTCATTAGAAGAAAATGCATGAAATTATACCAGCCTGGACCTAATAACTCAATTGATAAGCAGATGGTTAGAAACAAAGGAAGATATTCATTTTCATCAGTATATTAGATAAATATAACTAAGTGGGGGGATGAAATTATGGGTCTTCAGCAGTTCTGTTACTGGATATGCATATGATTTTGATGTTTATTTGGGTAAGTCTGAAACTTTATCACCATTTGGATTAGCTTATGGGGTTGCTTAATTGAATTATTATCTTCCATTGTTAATCAATTATCGTTTGTTTCGACAATTTTTATACTAGTTTTGTTTTAGTAAAGATTTGTTAAAAAAAGGTGCTTATTAGCCTGTGGTACCATTTAGAGCTACTAGAAAAGGATTTCCTACTGAATTAAAAAATGTAAAACAATGGGAAAAGACTTCAAGAGGGTGATATGAGATGGGTTAGGAAAGAGGAAACTTTAACAATGCAGTGGAGGGATAACAAAACAGTATCTTTGGTTTTACTGCAATGCATAAAGCTGATATTTTAATTCAGTCATGAAGAGAAGAAATAAAAAAAATGGGACTTTTGAAAAAGAATAAGTAGAACAGCCACTTTTAATTAAGGATTATAATATAATATGGGAGAGGTGGGCAAAAGTGATCAACTTTTAAATAAATATAATATACTTAGAAAAACAAATAAATGGTGGAAAACTTTATTTTTTTCATTTTGTTGATATTGCTAGGGTAAATAGTTATATTCTTTTTCAAGACTGGAGAAACAAAATCCAGATATTATTGAATTAAATAGACCAGCAAGATATGATCAGTTAGATTACACAATAGAGTTAATTAGAAAGTTAGGAAAGATTGATGACTTAGATGAGGTTCCGACAGCGACGAAAAAGCATAAAAAAATAAAATTAATTCTATTTTACCTGTAATGGTTCCTTCAAAGGAAAGAAAAAACTGTAAATTATATTTCTTCACTTTATAAACTTATGAAGAAAAACAAGAACTAAAATGTTCTGCATGTGATACTCTTATGTTTTCAAGATGACAGAAATTGTCTTTTATTTATCATAAATAACATTTAAGTAATTATCAATTCATTTAAATGTGTTTCCTGTCACTTATATCAGCAATATAGAAATTTCTGACGATCAATTTTGTCTAGTCTAACATTGTACTTATTGTGTGAGAATTATATGTCTTTTTCATAGAGGCATCAGTCCTTATTTTTTTTTTTTCCATTTTCTATAGTATCAGTTATAGTGGAATAAAAAAAAAAAAATTATATTTTAAGTCCAAATTTGTTTATGTGTTGTATAAATGAATAATGTTTATGTAAATAATAAAGATTTTGTTTAAATTCTTCATACTTTTTTATTCTTGCTATTTTTGTGATGTATTTTTAGTTAAAAAATAATAAAAAAATCATTTACACTGTAATTTTACAAAATTAAAAATTTTGTATATCAGTTTATATCATTAAATAACTTATTCATTTCTGAATTCAATGATGTAACAACATCACTAGGTAGCTTATATAACATAATGAAAAATGCCAAGTTTTACAAAACACCCCTGCAGACAAACAAGAATGGCTGAAAATGAACAGTAGTTTGAGAGTTAATGAACACCTGCAGTTTTGTGGTGGTTGTCTTGGTCAGTCTCTGAGCTTCTGAACCATATAGTAGTAACTCACGTTGGTGTTGAAGATGCAGACTTTTGTCCGCAACCCAGTGCAGTGAGCTCAGTGGAGAGCAGGGTATTGAAGGTGTGCCTCGCTTTGATCGGCCTAATGTCTTCGTCTGCTCCTCCATCATATCCACCACACTGCCCAGGTAGACAAGCCTGTCCACTTCACTGATGTTGGATCCTTGTAGTTGGATTGGATCTTATTTAACTGTTGTTTATCGTATATGGTTTCTGTCTTTTTGGTGTTGATATTTGAGCCCAGCTTTGTTTGCTTAATTTCAGAGCCTATTCAGTTTCTTCTGCATCTTGTTTGCTGCGTGATTAACAAATAAGTAGGCTGACGTCATCCCTTGAGAGATCAGGTCTTCAAGCTGCTTGGTGAAGGATCCATCAATTCCTGTGTTTACATTCTCAGTGGACTTCTTAAGATCCAATTCCACTACCTGAAGGAAGATGGTCGTGACAACAAGCAGCCCTGCCTCAGTCTGGTCACTGACTGCCTCACAAAAGGCTCCGTCAACTTGCTTGTGGATAGCCTGGCATGTGGAACTGAGCGTACATTTGTTGGATGATGGCGATGAACTTGGGTGGGATCCCGTAGTAGATTGCATGGGGTTCCAAACAACATCTCGGTCCGCTGTCGAGCCTTCTCGAAGTCCACGAAGGTGGAGTAGAGTGGAGGCTGCTGCTTCAGACTGCTCTATAATGATGCGCAGGGTGGGCGATGGTCGGTGCACGACTTGTCCTGCAGCCTGCCTGTTCGTTTCTTAGTCTTTTGGCTCCCCAAGCCTCCCTTCAGTCTCTCTAGCATGATGCGTCAAGATCTTGCTGGGAACAGACAGGAGCATGATGCCTCGCCAGTTGTTACAGCTGGATGGTCCACCCTTTCTTCGGGAGCTTGATAGGTGCCCTTGTCTCCATTCAGGAGTACTTGTTCTTGCGTCCAGACTTTCTGAACAGAGAGGGAGAAACATGTTTGTTATTTGTGAGGACATCGACTCCAGGGCTTCTGGTAGGCATACCGTCTGGACCTGCGGCTTTGCCTGATTTATTCTTCTTCACCGCCTTGGCAGCTCCACTTTAGTGGTGGGTTGATGGAAATTGACATCTAGAGACTGTCTGCTGGTGGTATAGTAGGGATTTGTTTTTGTGAGAGGATATTTCCATTTCTAACGAAAATGGGCCCCAACGTTCTCTCCTGACTCAGTTGTGACTCTGGTTTTCCCGTCTTTGTCTTTAACAGAGCACATTTGCGTGTTCTTGCCTCCCAGGGTCCTGGTATTACGTACAGCCTCTTCCTTATCTCTTGCCTGCTGCTGTTTCTGCCTCCTCAGTGGGTGTTGATGGATGAATCTCCTCTTATTGCTCTGACAGCTCTTCTTCACTTTCTTGTTTATTTCACAGTACTTTGCCTGCAGGTCTCTTTTCTCCTGTTGGTCATGACTGTGGATTTGATCCTCTCTTTCAATGTTTTCCTCTCTCGAGTCCCAGGTGCTTCGGTCAGCCACTCCATGGCCTTTTTGTCTTCCTTTCCCAGGACTTCTTTGCAGTGTCTGTCTAAAAGCTCTTTTTAATCTCCTGCCAGTGTTTTCCTCCTTTGTTTCAGCCAAGTCAGCTAGTGCCTCAAAGCGGTTTCAGGCTGCATTAGTACTCTGTGGTTTTTTCTGGTGTCTTTCAGGCTCTGGACATTGTACTTGAAGGAGGTCTCTGTGCTTTGTCCTTGTGGGCTCTCAGTTGTAACTTCACATTGGCCACATAGAGGGTGGTCCGATGCAGCGTATTCTCCTTGTTTCTACCTCCCACATCAGAAAGGCTTCTCCTCCACTTGCGGTTGATGGAAATGGTCTATCTGGTTCTTGGGTATATCAGGGGATATCAGGTCTTCTTGTGGATGTTTTTGTGAGGGAAGATGGTGCCTCCAATAGGTCATTGAAAAGCATGAAAATGTGAACAGTTCTCCAATTTGTTGTTCTGCCATATCTCCCAGTGCCATGTTTGTCCATGATGGGCTCTTTATTAGTGTTGTCATTGCCTACTTTGGTTCAATTCCCATCAGTATCTTGAGGTCTCTTCTGTGCATGATATTTTGTAAGGCACTGTGCAGAAGTTGTTTTCTCTTCTTCATCTGCCGTATTGGTAGGAGCGCTTAACCTCATACTGTTGCAATTTAAGTTAATTTTTGTAAATTGCTTTATAGATACACGACTAGTTAAATAATGTTTTCAAAATTAAATCATAACTGAATCATGTATTTCCCTATAATTGTGTCCTTTTTATATCCTCATCTATTTATGCTTAATCAATAATTTTGCAATAAGAAGTTTTCTGGATTATAAGTTATATGTTTTGATGAAATTAGTATAAAATTTATTCATGTCATTCTTGGCGCATTTTATTCATATTTTAAATTCTTTGCAGGGATTTGTGTTGAATGTGAAAAATAGAAATGTCCAAAATGCAGAGCAGTAGTCAAAAAGACCTTTTAAAAAAAAAGAATTCCTCATTTGAACTAACTTTGGAGTCTTTAACATCAGTATCCAGTAAAAGAAAAGAATGTTCAAAACAAAACAAAATGGAAAATCTATAAATCAAAACAACAAGTCACACCTGATGCATATCTGTTATTCCTGGAAAAGGTTTTGATCTCAAATTTCAATTAGAATATTTATGAAAAAGCATAAAGGAAAAATTAAAAATTCTAAAACAAGACACAATTATAAAAAGTTAAAACAGTGTTGAGAAAACCTTTACAGACATTTCCAGTTAACTCACAGACTATTAGTCAAATAGTTGTGAAAATCCGGCTTGTATACTTCTGGTTTTGTGTTATCAGATGAAATTTCAAAGAAAAGAACAAAATATAAATGTCTCAAACTAGTCTACTTTCAATTACAGTAAGAAAACATTAATACAAAAGATTCTCAGAATTCGCAGAGTGTACCTGAAAACATTGAAAGTCCAGAAAATATTCAGAATAAGCCAAAAAGAGAAACAGATTGACTGTGTCTTTGAAACAGAGCATGAAAGCCCTATGAGTCATCAGCAACAAAAGAAATTTCTAATTTAAGCAAGTTGTTTCTATTTTTAGTAAGAATTTCAAGAGCACAAGTACTAAGGCACTGAATAGACAAATTATTTAGAAAATTATTTAATAAATTGCATTAATGACGCATTTGTCTAGCATAACTACTACAAAGTATGACAATTGAATTGTGTTTGAAAGTGATGTAAGAACATTATCAATTAAAAGTCTGTAGAGTGTATGTCTCAATGTTTTGGATGTAGTCCAGTATGTTTATTATTTTATTCTACTATTCTATTAGCAGTTCTGTGTCATTTTTATACAAGAGCTTTGTTTTTATGTCATTCAGCATAAATCTCAATCACAAAAAAAGGCAATTTATGCGGTTTTTAAAATTTAGCATGGGTGTTATTTATTTATTCTTAATACAGTGAAAACCCAAAAATAAATTGTTTAAGCTTATTTTGACAAAATACTTAATGTTAGAACAAAAGGCATTTCATGGTAGTGATTGTTAAATGTTTATTTTTAGGTCTGAGAGCAAATCTCCACCACCTAAAAAAGAAAGACAAAGGATGAAGGACCACAGCAGATGATATTGGTAATTTTTTCTGAAAAATATAACATGCCTGCATTTATCCAACTGTACATTTTTTTCATTGGTTTTAATTTGCGAAGTGGCTATTAGGACCCGGGTCTCAATAAGTCAGATTGTTATTCGGACCCGTGGCAAAAATACACTTAGCTTAGCTATATATAAACTTTATTGTTTTTTTATTTTATGATAATTGTTTGAATTGTATGATTTAATCGTTACCCAGTGGCTAGGGTTCAGATAATGGACTTAGTATTATTTTTGTTTTTGGTATTATTTTTGTTTTTGGTTCTGCCCATTGATATCTATGGGTCCGTCTAGTCGGATTAAACAATTTGCATTTCAAATAGCAAAGATAAAGAATAAGATATGTTTTGCTATAAACAGTATACATAACTTAGCTATATATAAACTTTATTGTTTTTATTTTATGATAATTGTTTGAATTGTATGATTTAATCGTTACTTTAGTATGGCCTAGGGTTCAGACTAAACGGACTTAGTATTATTTTTGTTTTAATTATTATTTTTTGTTTTGGTTCTGCCCATTGATATCTATAGGTCCGTCTAGTCGGATTAAACAATTTCATTTCAATCATGAGAATAAAAAATAAGATATGTTTGCTAAAGCAGTATTTTTACCCCCCCCCCCCCCAGAAACCCTTTAAATTAATGAAAATCATCTCCCTAACACTCGTTCATCGTCACCGTCTTGAATGAGATTGTTTTATCTGAATATATTAGGCTTAGACAGACCCATAGATATTTATGGAGACCCAAAACAAATAATTGCGATTGTCACACACATGGGCACATCTATAGATGGACCCCAAAAAAAAGATAATACTGAGCCCACGTTTAGTGGTTCGCCACTAAGCAAAATTAAATATTTGCTTCAAATAATTATCATAAAATAAAATTTAAAAAAAAACAAATAATTATGTTCATTTATAACTAAGCTAAGTACATATTTGCCAGGGGTCAGAATAACAATCAGACTTTATTGGGACCAGGTCCAGCTCGCCGCAACCTTTGAGTATATCAAATAGCTAAAGGATTAATATTTTAGAATACTCTAATTTTAATATTCATAGCTAAATATGTAAGCATTACAAGTTGTGTTTTATATTTTTATTTTTCATTTATGCAGATATCTCTGGATGTTTTCGGCTTTCGGACATAATTTTCATTTTTATTCTTTTCTTTCTTTAACACAAGATCATGACATAAATATTGCTTTGTATTATCATTAAATGAATAAACTAAATGCCTTAAAATTTCTGAGGAGAGTGTTGGTATCAATAATTCTTTGTAATATGGAGGTATTAACAAAATTATTGTTTTAAGAAATTGTTCAAAAACAAAACATCACTATTCTAGTAACTTTTTTTTTAAGAAACATATAATTGTTAGTTTACTATCAAATATAGTTTTTACAAAGTTTTAAAATTCAATACTTTTCTTTAATAGTGTCAGTTTATATGATTTTCTAATAGGATGCAGGACAAAGCAGTTTGGGGCCATCCAATGTTCAGTGTGTAATATGGTTTACTACTGTGCATCATGACCCAGTTGATAAAGCAGCCCACCGCCAAATTTCCTTATGCGCCTTGAAGAAGCACTAAAATTTTCAGTATGTTTTAAATATTTCAGCATGAAAATCATAACTGGAAAAAAAAATGCACTACTTAAAAGTTGTTGTTTTTGTACAAATACTTTAATAATTTATGGTTGTTTCTATTTTTTAAATCAGTTATAAATATGTTATGCTTTTTTATTGAAGGGTTGGAAAAAAGAACGTATTGTACAAATTAGCTGAAGATCGGGCAGAGTGCTACTCTTGTAATACCAGAAGATCCTAAATACATGAAAAAAGGTTTTTATTTTCACTTTCCTTGTAATATGACCTAATTTAGTATCATTATCTGTGAACCATAGTACAAAAAAGCCTGTGTTTAAACTACAGTCGATTCCGCTTAATTGGGACACATGGAAGGCTTTTGTCTAAGTGTGACTGTCCCAATTAAACTTATACAAATTTACTATTGGCTTCTTGGTTTGGTTTCTTTGATTTGTCCCAAATAAGCGGCTGTCCTAATTAAGCAGAATCCACTGTATTTGAAAAATGTATGCATGTTAGTAGTGATGCGACGAATGATCGGAGTGAATTAATAGAAGCTGTACTTTTTGTATGAAGCCAATCAAAAGGATTTTTATCAAATTTTCAATTCCAGAAGATGTGTTGCTATACATGAGTGTGTGTCTTAATTTGGGTGTATATCCTGTCATGGATGTGTATCTCTTATAATAGATGTGTGTATGTGAGTCTCTGTATATCTATTCATTATTTAAACACAATTTGCTTTCACCTATAGAAATGAAATTTAAAAAAATTTATCCTTAGATTGAGACAATATAACATTTACAAATATTTTACATTTTCTAACTCCTGTTCTTTTATGATGTGTGCAATTTGCGACTTTTTTATAACTTGACAAATTATTGCTAAAATTAAAGGAAAGGGGTAATGGGATGCTTATTAATGGCGCTGGGCGCCCTTTGTTATGGTCACCACTCACTTTTGCGTAGCAGCTTGGAGGAGGAGGTGCTTAGTTGTTGTGCACTGTAAAGGAATGGTGACGGTGTAAGGAATGTAAAAGCCAAAAATGTAAGTTTATGTTATAAAAAGAGGTGCCTCACAGTTCTGAAATTCATTCATTCAGTGCACTTCACCCATGGCAGGGTATAGGCCACCAGCAACAGATCTCCTCTGCCATCTTCTCCAGCTGGTTCCAGTTGTGTCATCTTTATGGTGTCCGCTTCCAGGTCTCAACGCCAGGTGTTTCTTGGGCGACCTCTCTCTTTCGTTTACGTTGGGGGTTCCACCTCAGTACCTGCCTTGTGACAGTGGCTGCTGGTTTCTTGTCTGAGTGTGTCCTATCCAGCCCATCGCCTCTTTATGATCTCTTCTTCAGCTGAGAGTTGGCAGGTCTTTTCCAAAGGTTGACATTGCTGATGGTGTCTGGCCAGCCAGTATTGGAGAATTCTTCTGAGGCAGCTATTGGTAAAGGTTTGGACTTTCCTTAGTGTGGTATTAGACATCTTCCACGTTTCTGCTCCATACAGCAGGACTGATTTGGCCGTTGGTGTTAAAAATTGAATCTTGATGTCTAAGGACAACTCTCTGGAGGATAGACATTTTTTAGCTCTACCAATTCTTGATTTGTCTGAGAAATTAGTGTCATTAAGTCATTGGTTATGTTTGGTGGATTTATTTTTTACTTAGGCCAACACATCTTTCATTTTTTTCTCATCAATAAATAATTGACTAAATCCTTTTCAAAGTAATATTATACAGTTACTTATAAAAAGAATTTGTTTGAAAATCATATTAAAAGCTACATATAGGTCTATTAACAAATCAAAGCTATAACTTTATAACATACTTTTTAAAAACAGCAATGCTAAAATTTACAAACAGGTCAGTTGTAAATGTACATTAAAGTAAGACATGTTAACTAGTTTTCATGTCCTCACTGCAGCAAGCTTACATTTTTTTCATAAAGTTCATTATTTAGGTAATAGCTTAAAGTTGTAACATACCATTCAAAAATCATATTTGAATGAAGAAAAACTTCTGATATAGAATTTTTTTAAACTCCTTATGAATCTTCAAATAGATTTATAATCCATTTAACAAACATTTTTATTAAAGTACTTTGAATACAGTTTAAAATGGTTGATATCTTTTAGTAATTGCAACAGGCTAAGTGAAGCAGTTTAAGACTGCCTATTATAGGAATAAACATAAAAACAATTATAATATTGGTTCATCTTACTAAATGGCTCATAGAGTAATTTAAATATTGAGGATACAACTATTTGTTACAATTCCTAATTGTAAGTAGTTTTACAATCTATGTTATCTTTGAGTCAGGAAGGTGTGATAACTTTTAAATTTTATTATTTCCAAGACTGTGACGCCTGAAACCTTGCATCTTTTGCACGTCCCTGGATGCAAGTCTTGTTCAAGTCACTTCGATCTCTGGATTGCCATTATGTGTTTTTATATATATATATATATGAAGTGTAGAATTCAACTGTTTCTGCCTTGTGGCATATGAAGGGATTGTGTGGTTAGCATAGCCAGCCGCCTTTACTTTAACTTAAGTCAGGTACCATTTAAAACTGGGTGGACTGTGGGACGACTGCCACCAAATTTCACCTCGAAAAATTCCATGGAGCTCTGAAGATCGAACCCAGGACTCTCACGTTGAAGCAGTCAGTATCTACACCCTCAGCCTGTCAATCCCACACATAAATTGTTTACATTTGTATTTGTTTTTTTATTTCAAATTATCTGCCTTCGATGATAAATCATGTTATGAGCCAAGACCTGGGATTTCTAGAAACCAATCCTTTCAGCACGCACAGTAGTAAGTGAAATGTACCACATTTAATTACAAAATTGTCAATTAAATTTATTTAAGGGACACTTACAAAAACTTTTACAGATTCTGATACAATTAGCAATTTTTCACTAAACTACCTACAAACACGTGTCTTTTTTACTTAGTAATGAAACTTTGATCTATTACAGATATTTTATGTCCAAGATAAACAGATGAGTGGGTGCTGTGTGGCTGAGCCAGTTGATCAGGTAAACAGACTTACAGTAGTTGGGGAATATTTTCTGCAGGTGTCTCATTTACTGAACAAAATAAATTATCAGTACATGTATTTTTATTTGTAGGGTTGCTCGCATAATACCTGTTGACCACAAAGAAACTAAAGGACAGCGTCCCTGAGCGGTGTAACGGAGTCCCAGAGCCAGCATCTGTTGGCATAAATTCGCTTGTGGGTTGCTGCTGGCGCAAATCGGGTGTGCCACTAAACTTGTGGATTGTGCAAGGTAATGTATTGTTAAGTCTTTTTTTTTCAAGAAATAAAATAAGATGTTTTAGATTAGTGATTTCATCTTCATTTAGTTCAGCATTGTTTAAACCAAAATCAAGGCAATACCATTCTAAGCCAGATTTTATATGATTATGAGCCCATGATGACCAATCAGGGCAGATGAAAAAATTAAATTAATCTGTTTCTTATCCACAGCATATTAAGAGATTTTGCCAGCTAGCATAATTCCCAGCTAACATGTTTTTTCTTACTAATGTCATATGCCCTTTGTAAGCTAGGTGAAATGAAACCTAAGATGACCAGATAAAAATTTTCCAAGTACTGCTGGGTTTCAAACCCAGTACTGTCTTTTTTGTGCATTTAAGTTTATTTATGGGCTTGATAAAAATTATTAGATATTCAATTTTACTAACAATAGTCAAACTACATGTATTTAACAAAATATTTTCTATTCGTGAAATTTTTGTTCTGTACAAAATAAATGTAAAAAGAAATCTAAGGGAGTTAATGCCATTTGGTCATTCCCACACTGAAAGTATGGTAAGTAAATTGTATTGTTTTCCCTGCTGAGCTTTCCCGACCTCTCTGCCTTGTTTTCTTACACACACACACCCCACCCACACCATCGCTTGGACTCTTTGACAGTGATTGATACCTACCCAGCTCATCTGTTTTACATACTGAACTCAAACCAACTTTTTAAAACATTTTGTATTTGAGGGGAAATATTGCCCCCCCCGTAAGTAAATTCATTACATAGAAGTTTTTTAACAGATGTTATATAAGCGAAGGGAGTATTAGCAGTGCTGAAAAGAAATGTGTTCATTTGGAGTTCACTATAATGACATTTCACTGTGTCTCTATATTTATAAATGTGAAGGTGTAAGTACTTATTTTGAACCTTAAGACCGCTTCTGTGAACTAAAGCATATTTAGTGAGAATAGTATTCATTGAATAACTCTTTCTTGCATAAAACTAAAAGGAAGTAATACTGTCCATACAATTCACCCAAATTAAGTCTGCCCCACAGAATATATATGAAAGAAGTCCTTTTTTTTTAAAATATGGTTGCTGTTTTAATCTTATATTTATGTGCTAAGCTATTAGAATTTTAAAACCAGAAATGCTGTTGAAACAATTTTTCATGAATTAGTTATAAGCATTGACACATAAAGTGTAATTTGTGATGGATGAATTGTAGGTTATTTCTGCACATCAGGTAGTTAGCATAATTTCGCTCCAATATCTTTACCTGTGGTATATTAGAATTGTTTCAAGTGTCCTGTGGAACTCCCAACTGCTAGTATATTAGAAAGCTTTTAAATATTCAGATACTCATCTAAAATGTTTTTTTTTCTTTTTAGACAGTGGTTTAACCTATGGCACACTCATACCAAAGTTCAAAGTTGCCTTTTTCTGATCCTACTCACAATTAGATTTTCTAGTTTGCTTCCAAGTATATAGGAAGTAACAGTTTTCTAGTCTACAAAAATTTACAGGGAACTTTGATTTTAAATCATGGAATGTTGTTATGTTGTCTATTTAAGAAATTTGTTACACTTCATAACTCATGCAATTACAAAGAATATATTTTCAAATAAGAACAAATATATTAGAAACAATGGTTTGTCTGTTTTAAATTTAAAGATGTTAATATATTTTTTTTACAATAGGAAAACACTTTCCATCTTTTGAAACTACATGTGTTAAGGTTTCATTTCATAGATTATAATACATGTACAATATAAAAAAAGTTCCTGGCCCAAATGGGCCATCGGGGTAGATGAAGTGTAGAATTCATCTGCTTTGATAACAACTTGCATATGAAGCCATTGTGTGGTTAGCACAACGTCTAGCTATCTTTACTTCCCCAACTTAAGTCAGATACCCATTTTAAAGCTGGGTGATCTTGTGGGACGACTTTAAAACAGATTTCACATGGAAAAATTCCCATTGCATCGAGACAGGACTCTCAAGTTGACAGTTGGTATCTACATCATTCAGCCATCCATCCCACACATGTTCTGTATACATGTAGTATATTTTATTCTCATCGTTATAAAAACATTGTATAAAACAATCAATTTCTAATGAATTTGGATTCAAAAGAATACTCAAAAATAGATTTCTTCAGAAAATGAGTATGAATATTTTAATATTTTTATTGATTTCTTATAAACATGAAAAATGTATTAGAAGTGAAGTACTGAATGGATTTCTTTAGAAAATTCATGCGAATATTTTTTATTTTTTTGAGTTACAAAAACATTCTTATTTTATTCCTCCAGAACATTGAAAATGAACTTTAAAAAAAAGATAGTGAAAATATGAAAGAAAAATAGGCAGATGAGATAATCGAAAATAGATATGTAATTATTCTAAAGAAAATTTATTATTTGATTTCTTTCCTTGGACTTCAATAATGCTAATACCTAGAAGACAAATTAGATGCAATAAATTTAAGTAATACAAAGAAAAGCCCCCAAAATTGGACAGCTTCTTGTTATGCAGTCTTGTGCTAATGTAACTGCCATAGTATTTATTTTTTTCTTAAACAGATGGTAGCATAATTACTTTTTTAACATGAATATTTGTCAGTCTTCATTAAGTTTACATTAAAATGAAACCAAATTATGGTTGTTTTGTTGTTTTTACCAGTCAAAATAGAGTCCTGACAGACACTAATTATACAATTATTTTTTACTGTAAGTATAACTATGCACTTTTCTTTTCTGCAAAGAACTGTTGCATTTTGACACTTTAATTTATTGTATAGTTGCTTTTTTTTTTAACTCTCAGAATATGTACATGTATTAAACAGAAATTGCATAATGGATTGGGAAAAATTTGAATTTAATGCTGTATGATTTCTATTAATCAATGTCACTTCAGTCACTCATCCCGTAGTAACCATAATGTAGTGTTTATTTTTCTTGGAGTCAGACTTCAATATCTCACAAAAGGGCGCAGTATAAGGCCAGATCTACATTATTAATAGTTATGGATCATCCAATTTTTAACAGCATATTTTTAAAATTGACAAAGGTTGTTTCCACTAATTTTTTTGTTTTTTTATTAGGAAATAGGAACTCATTTCAGTATTAAGTAGCGGTCTCAAAAAATAGTTGGATGACTTTATATGTGGTGAATGCTGTTCTGTTTAATATATTTTCTGGGGGATTGATGGTTACAGTGATATTTAATTCACTTTTGTCCAAATATTTAGAAATATTTGTGATATTCAGATTCATTGTGTCAAGTCTTTCTAGAATGTCAATTTAAAAACAAAATATTAAAGGTAATCTTTAAAAATAACTAGTACACTGTACTGCATTAGAAATTTCCATATTGAAAATTTACTTAGAATGTTTAATTTTTTTTTTTAGGATAATTATGTGTAATTAACTCACAGGACTTTTTTTTTTTAATGAAAATTCAAGCATTTTTTTTTTTTTAGTATCACATCACCTGTTTTCACATAATCAGTATAAAATCACTGATGCATTGTCAAAAAAATAATTCAAGTGCCTTTAATATTTTTGTATTGAAAGTTTCATATTCAAATAAAATAGATCTAAACAAATATTGTATTAAATTATTTCATTAGAATCTTTTTATTTGTTTATGACGTATTTACTCCTGAAAAGGTTATTGATTTCTAAGTGTCAAGATCTTTTGTGAACTCTACTGACTGTTGATTGGAAAAATTATACCTTTATTTGTTTTATTGAAAAGAATTCATTTTAAGATAGATCCTGTATTAGTTTTCTTATAAAATAAAAATGTTACCTTGTTAAAGAGTTGAAAAGTTCTGTTTCATATCATCTATAAAAATGTACAACACATGCTTCAAACTAAGTTTTTATCTGCTATAAATAAATTCATGTGTGCATTTTTCAACACTGCAAAGACTTTTTTAAAATTCTCAAAAAATTAACTGAATCAGACATATTTTGAATCACAATTAGTCCTTTGGGATTATGTTACTTCTGTCAATTACTGAATTAATGTAGAATCCATTTAACCAAAATTGGGTAAAAAAGAAAAATAGACCTGTATGGGATTATAATCTTTACACTGCTCTATTAAAAGTTGATACACCTAATCATATGATTGTTGGTAAATCTATTTGCATTAGAGCATGTAAGAGCACTAAATTTTTCATTTGAGTTAGTCATTGCTTTATTTAGGATTTGATATATATATTAGCATTTCTGTTTATCTCAATTCCTTTTTCAGTTTTTACAGAATTGGACGAGCTATTTTATCATGAAACATCTGAAATTCTCTTTACAATCCACTGATATGAATTATTGTATGGTGAATGAAAACCAAGTACATGTATGATACTAATAGTATGAATAGTTCACAGGTTGCTTAATGATGTGTATTTAGTACATAAAATTGGTACATGTATTATATTAAAAAGGTAGCTTGTTTCTCAGTACCCTCAAATGAAGCCAGTGACAATCATTTTGTTTGCCAGTCTCTCCATCCATAGTTATTAGCTTCATAATTCTACAAGATTTACTTAAAATACTGTGACTGTCTGTGTAGTATCTGAACATGTACTAAATTTGAGCTTACTCACTAAACAAGAACAGGTCAAAATTTAGTGGTAAGATTTGCTTTGACAAATATATGCACAATAATTACACCCTAACATACAGAAAGTGAAACTAGATAAAGCTTTAAAAAACATATTCAACATTTTTGAAAACAAACATCGAAAATTGAAATTGGAGTATTCATCATATTCAAAATATAAACATCAGGATATGCAAAGCAAGCATTGACTTCCAAATGAATAAAATCTGAAGGATGAAAAGTTGTTTATTTGATAATGTCTGAATTTTTAGACTATTTATTTAATTATTTATGGCTTTGTTGGATGATCTGTTTTACTGTATTAAATTTGCTAATTAATTTCATATGGAATGTAATTATTAAATTTTTAATGAAAATACAGATATTCAAATCTAGAGCTCTTTAGCAAATCAAAATAACAGTTGTCAATTATCTAGTTATGAGAAATTAACAGATGTAAACCTAAGAATTGATCTTTATAATGATAAATATGTACATAATAAGAAAATATTTAAATTACTAACAAAACTTTAGAGATGCTATCTGAGGCAAGTGAAAATGATCTCATTTGTTTAAAAAATCTCATACAGAGATTTTTACAGAATTTTCTTATGTAGATCCTTTTATAACAATTGGCTTAAAGGTAATCCTCACATCAATATGTATGTTGAGGTTTTCATTTAGTAATTTTGAAAAATATGCGACAAAGGCATAAAAAAACAAATCTAACAGCATCTTAGGACCAGCCAGTTCTTTAAAAACAGATTTATCTTCAGATATAATTCTGTGTTTAGTGGTCAGACATCCCAATCATTTTCTCTCGTACCTCTTCTAGAGAAACCTCTACCCTCCTGTTTCATCACTTCTTAACTTAAATGCAGAGTATCTTTCCATGGAAACCAATTCATCAGGAACATCCTGAAAATATAAGTGTATATATGTATGGGGTAAACTAAAAATACTAACAAAAAAATTGAAAAATATTTCATTATTTTAATCCTGTTTTTAATCCCATTCAGGAGTAGTAACAAATAATGCTTTCAATTTTGCCCACAGGCTGCTAGCAGTGGCCGATGGTTAAAATAATGAAATGAACTGAATAAATTTGCAAAAGGAATAATTTTAAAATCCTTTATTTGAATGAATGAAACTTATGTTTTTGCTATCACTTATATGGATTAATCACATTGTCTAAGTTTACGATCATCTGATATAATTTATAACATAATTTAGAAACTGTAACACTAATACACCATACACAAAAAGACCATTCCCTCTTTCATCTATATACATAATCGTCTAACATAGTAGACCGTTTGACAGACCTTCACACTGTGCGGTGTATAGGATGTTCATGGCAATAAAAGCCACATGTCTGCACATTACAAATACACGGCACCGCACAGATGAAATAGTACATCAAAGACAAAGAGAGGTTTAACGTCACACGTTCGTGGAGTTCAAAAAAAAACAGCGCTTACTAAATGAGAGTATGTTTGGGGCGCATTTTGTTTATCAAATGACTCTTTCTTGAATAAAAATGAAATGCTGGGGAATTCTAAACACAAGGGATTTCTTATTAATAAATTAAGATTTTAAATAAACATGGAGTAGTGTGCGCAAATTATGTAAAGTTGGAATAAATATGAAATAGAAGAAAATTAAAATAATACATGTTCCTAAGAACATTCAGTTATACTAAATGCCCCTTTTTGTAATTTTGTGCCTGTGGTGCCAATAATATATAAGACTGTATGTATCTCTATCTGGAGATATAGAGATAGATAGGAGATAGATAGATTTATAGATACATACATGAATGGAGAAGTAGAGATAGATACATAGAGACATAATGAAGAACTGTTTGGAAATATTGATCCTTTAAATTAATATTAATGAATTGAGATTTTTAAATGATATGGAGTAGTGTCATAAATTATGTAAAATTGGATGTTAGATTCAAAAGTTTAATAGTCTGGGGTTGTTTTTGTTAACCTTCTGTACCCATAATGAGGATTATTTTCTTTAGGATGAATTATATAAAATGCTGTTTTGTATATAGACTGATTGTTAACGGGCTCAAATATATATTACCGAGTTGGTTGGGATAGGGAGGGGATAAACCAATTGGTTGTGGAAAGGGGGGTCAAGCAGGCGATTCGAGATGCAACACCGCTATTTTTTTAACCTCACGTCTCTCTTTTTCTTTAAATACGTCATCATGTTGAATATGATAAATTATAAAAAAAAAGAACTGTTGGAATGGGTGTAGGGATGGGGAAGAGCGTTTAACGGAGGAGGTAGGGAAGTAGTGTAACATGGTTTTGTTATCCAGGGTTCGTCGTATGTACATTGAGACCCACTGTGATTCGAGCATGTCTTAGTGGAAGGAGGTTGGCGGGTGGGGGAGGGAGGGAAGGATGAGTGTGGGGCTAAGTGGGAGAAAATTGATAAATTATAAGAAAAAAGAACTGTTGAGGAAAGAGTCCTTTAAAATATTATGAATGAATTAAGATTAGTCAAATTATGTATAGTTGGATGTTAGATTCAAAAGTTTAATAGTCGGGAGTTGTTTTTCTTAAGATTATATGCTCATAATGAGGATTATTTTCTTTGGGATGAACTATGCGATATGAACTTTATTTGATGTATTATTAGCGTTCTTTAAATGTGTTTAGGCTACAATAATCTGTTCATGTCCTTTGGGGCCACTTCAGTACATGACATGCTATTTTTGTATATAGACTGTTAAAGCGCTCGAATATATATCACCATTTCAACTCCAACTCTAACGTGCCTAATAGTTGGTCAGATTATCGGAGCCTGTTTTACTAGTTGTTATAAATACTATGATTATTTTTAAACTAACCACAATGTAAAACACATTTTCTCAAACATCTATAAGTAGAATCAGGGGAAAAAAAGAAAACTGTCCATACAGCGAAAATAATTTGGTACAAACCCTTCAACAATGAAGAATTTTTCTAACTTTATTTTCAAAAACCCATTTAAATTAACTGTGATACATAACACAGAAGTCCATGCCTGATAAATAAAGGTTACAATTATTCTTTTACTTACTTGACCAGCTTCAGTCAAAATGTCAATAAGATGCTGTGCTTTTTCCAGTCATTTCTTGTTACAAATGTTATTGCTATACCTGACCGTCTGGAAAAAACAGAATAATATATATATAACAAAGAGCAAAATGTGTACAAATAGATTTTCTTAGATGCACTGCACTGCAGCTATTTGCATTGTATGTTTTTCTACCATTAAGACACTCCTTTTAGTGCCAGCCACACCAATCATCACCATTTTACATCTGTCTATTTAAGTCTGGTTAATAATGCATTTACTGGCTAACTTAAAAGAATCTAGCTCAAAATGTATATAGGCCCATTATCACCTTGAGCTATGATAATAAGTTTTAAATTACCTGCTCCTACTGTCTACAATACTTCTTAGACAACAGTTATCAATTATTTATCCTATGTTTCGCTAAACTTGTCATGCAACGGCTTTTAGGTGAGCTTCTTCATGTTCCTCTTAATCCATTGTACAAGCAAAAACCCAAAAAAGAATAAGCTTGAGATACAACCAGAAGAATATTTCGAAACAGATCTGGAACCCAGCACTGAATGCATTTCAAAAAAGGTTTAAGACCATTTACCTATAATTCAGATATAGGTGACATAAAATTGTTTATACTAACCGTCCTGTCCTTCAACACGATGTACATATTCTTCAATGTGGCTAGGAAAATCATAGTTGACAACATGACTGAAATGTAATATATATGTGTGTATTGTTATAAATAATTGTAAGAAAATATTTTTAGTCCTTTTACAAACAGTAAATCACATTTTCAAAATTATTTTAATGTTTTATATATCAATGAATGTTATACTAAAATCTTACTAAGAGAATATATCACACAGATTTAAATACTATTCAGAAAAGCCAATAAGAAACAGCAATAGAATAAAATATCAATTTAATGTTTCTTTAGCTGTTCATGTAATTTGAATAAACTTTATCAAAAAATGTAATTAAGTAAAAATGTAATTTCAGAAATGTATTTGACAGCCAAGTCATACTGGGACAATAGTAGCAGGAAATGAATTTAAAGAAAATAATGATAAACAAACAGGCCCAGGGTCCTAAATGGGCTGTATTAAGGAAGAAGTATGATAAAACAAAGATTTAGATGAAATCCATTTATAGGAGTCTTTTAAACTGTGCATAACTCTAAGAAATTAAACATCACAGAAGGAAAAAATAAACATTTGATTAATAATTCTTATAAAAAGATAATTCCACTCATATATCATCAATGCAGCATTTTATTTACTTAAATCTTTATCAATCTTTATTTTTATAATTAAAAATATAATATACACCTTCTTTGTTTATAAATTTTTTTTGTTGAATTTAATACTAGAAATTCATTAAAATGGAATGTTTAAAAAACTGAGTAAAGGAATAAATTGAAATCCATCTAAGATATACATTACTAAGATGAAGAAGTGACCTACGTAATATCTTTAACATCTAGACCTCGAGAAGCAACATCTGTAGCAACAAGAATGTCCTTTTCTCCACTTCTGAATTCTTCTAAGGCTGTTTCAGTCACACTGCTCTCTAAAAAATAACATTCATTATTTTATTTAAAACTATCTAAATGACTACCAAATCAATTAAAAACCCACATTTTAAACACATATTTTAAAACAAAAATGACATAGAAATTTGCCATTAAGAACACCCGACTAATGAAATATTTCAGTGATGCAAACAAAAAAGTCACTCTTCCCCTATATTATGTATGTTTAAAAATTACTGTATAATGAATTCCTAAATTTTAGTAAAGTGAAATAAATTGTAGCCCAGTTAATTAATTTTGTTTTTTGTGAATTCAGCACATTTTTAAAGTTTGCTAGAGTTCAGTATGCAATGAACAGTTTTCACTTATAAAGAACAAGGAGGAATGGTGATCCCAATGCAAAATAGCACATGAGGCTGTCTAAAGTTTGAAATTTATGATTAACCAATGTTGGAATAATACAAGCAGGATAAAAAAAAATTCATTTAATAAGTAAGCTAATCCATTTGAGTTCAGAAGGAAAAAAACATATTAAAGTTCTCTTTACATTTAGGGCCATTGTGGCAAAATAAGTGTTGAGTTCATCTATTTGGAAGTTTTGGCATATTAAGGAATTTAAAGCTAACACAACAACACGATAGGCAGCCTAAAACAGGAAGAGAATACTGAACAAAAGATGGCCTATGTTGCTGTTAGATACACAATAAAAAATAACCAGGTACCTAACAACGTTTACTAAACTGAGTAGTGTTCTGTATGTGTGTGTAGGGAAGAGTACAGCAAAGAAAAGAGTATAGGTGGCATTTTTCAACACATATAAATGCATTATCAGGCATATACAGTACCATATGGGTTGTATTTGACAAGTGACTTCTAGGGTTACAGTAAAGCTTAAGAAAAATGTAGATGTATTGTTTGGGGTATGGGAACTGACAATTGTGTTTTGTAAAAGGGTAATTGACAGTATATTTACAAGAAGCTATTAACTATTTAATCCGAAATACTGAATAGAGAAGGATAGGTCCTGAGGAATTTAAATAATCAAAAAGCCATCTGGGTATGCATTTATTTGAATATTTTTTCCAACTAAAATTAAAACTAGTGGGTTTGAAATAAAAACATGGATCAATATTTATGTAATAATTTAGTTGGTATATTGGCCAGTGCACATTAAATATTCAAATGCATTCAGATGTGTAAACAAGTTGATTTAATTGACTAAAAATCCTTGTGTAATTATTGTTTTGATTATGCAATTTGATTTTTTGATACAGGTTTATTTAAATCAAGATTATGAATACTTCCTTTTCTGTGTTATATTTGCAAACTTTGCATCATCACTTGAAATTTTTTGTGGTATATATAGGGCAATTTTTAGAGACATTTTTGAAAAAAATGCTCTTTTGTCCGTTTTTGTCTGTCTACCTGTCTGTCTGTCCGTCATCACCCTAGATCTCAACAACCATAAGTCCCTGAACCCATGATGTATATATCATTTTGTAGGTCTTAGCCTGCCAAGAAATGACTTTTGTCCGTTTCGCAGAATCTGACCTCGAGGGCCATAAAGGGGCTTGTAAGTACCGTTTTTTACCCATTATACGCTATATTAACATAGGACGCCCTAGATCTCAGCAACCATAAGTCCTAGACCCATGATGTATATATCATTTTTAGGTCTTGGCCTGCCAAGTGTACATCAAAGAGATCATTGCGATCTGATATCTGGGGCCGAAAAAAAAGACTTTCCTAGGTACCCGTTTTTGCTTATATTTTAAATATAATTAATAAAAGCTAATCAAGGGCGTAATCATTATTTATTTTGTAACAGTTATTCAACATGATTACTTCCCTCTCTATTTATCAAAACACTGGAAAAAAATAGGATTTCGTTCTGTGAAAATGCTCTAAAAATGTCCTTTGTCATGGAAAGACTTCAGAGTAGCTGTTTTTTCCATGCAAGCATGTTAGACTTTATAAATATGAAACCTCTATAAATAATTGAGGCTAAAAATAATTTCTTTGTTTTATGATTAAAAGCCTACAGTAATCAAACAATTATTTAAGATAAGTGCATAAAAAAAAACATTATTTCTCACCTGTTACCATGTATACATTGACAAATAATATCATTCATCAACCAAATCACTTGAGACATCATCAGCGCTGTAAATATTAAAATAGAATATTTCTGAAAGTTTTACGTACTACGAAATTCTTCAAAATAATATTGTTCAGAATGTTAATATTTAACTCTACATGTACTTTACATTAAGATTTTTAACACTACAATTCATTAAGATATATATTTATATTGAGAATTATTGCTAGGTACTCTTCAACAAAAACAATTGCTTTGTCATTTTCTTGCATTTGTTCAATGAAATCTAAAAGGCTAAAAGAAAGAAAATATTATTAATATAAGTATCTTCATTTAAAAACATACAAAGCTACATCAACTTTAAAACTCACCAAACTTTTCTTCTCAGTTTCATCGACAATTTCTACATACTGTTTTACACTATGCACCGCCTGCAAACAAATACACACAAAAAATATAAAATCTATTTTATAAAAATGTATTAAGTAAAAAATAACTCTGATTATACGAATACATGTATTTGTAAAAATTATAAATATTAGGTGGCAATCTCATTTTTTTTTTTTTTCAGAGTCCCTAAAAGGATGAGATGTTATTCTCTTAGATTCAATAAACCACTAATGGTGTGTTTGTTCCAGTGCCCCTTCTTTCATCCACACCACCGCTGATAGTGCAATGGCCATGGAGGCACCATGGCTGACATAACCTGACATTTTCCTTATCTGATGCAGCATGAAGATCCAGCTCACTACCAAATAGCCACCCAATCTCAATTTAAATGATGTCATAGGTCCAGCCAGCTTAAAATGGATAACTGACACATTTATGGATCAGTATATACATTATAAGTATATCTGAATAAAAACAATACATACAGCAAGATCTAAGTTCCCTACAAAACTTTGGCCATGGATTGGTCATGTATGGTCAGCAAGTCTCTGAACTCTGGAGGCCATGTTGCACTGGTTTAAATTAAAAAATATATAAAAATGTGCATTTTGATACAAATTATAGATTTTTCATATATATAAAAAATGTGTTGCTTTTCAGGAAAAAATACATTGTAGGTACCTGTTTAAATAATGAAGTTAATACCAGTGAAAAGTGTAATCAAGATCTAACAATTGTTTCAATAGTCTGGAACAAAACTTTATAAGTCAATATAATATGGGGCTGAGATAAGCCCCACAGGTCTTCTATATCTTGGTATGCAAGTGAATACGGCTCAATAATGGTGCAACTATTAAGGACTACCAATTAGTCATAAATTTGATTAATATGCAATCCAGATATTTTAGAGCTCAATGGGACTGGCTGAAACTAAGGTGAAATACCAGCCATAAAGTTTCACGAACATCTGTTTATAAATCTGCCATAGTTCATTTAGTTATTTTTTTTTTTTTTTTTTTTAAAAAGTGACCATCAAATAAAAAATATTACAATAGGCCACCAGCAATAAAAGTTTTCATTATGTTGCAACAAGAACATAACTGTAATTGAGACTGGTTATTTTCAAAAATGTATACATTAATGCCAAAAATATATAATACAAAATATAATTTTAAAAAAACACACCTTGTCATAACAGTTTGTCGATCGGGTCTAATATCTAACACTTGACTTTTTTAATCTCCAATTTCAAAACCTAAATCCAACATTCTGTCAGCTTCATCCATTACCTGCAAGTTAAATTAGAGAGCATATCAAACTCAGAGAATTAGAACAGTGAGCAATTTACAATTGAAATATTAACACATAGTGATAAACCTCTAAATACACATATTTAGAACTGACTTATGTATTTCTTTAATTAAAATTAAGAAATAGAAATAATTTAATTAACAACTTAATTTAAAATAAGCACATACATTTGAAACTTCCTTAACATTAATCAATAATTTTTTTTTATATAATGAAATAAATTCATGCTAACTTCTAAAATATTTTTATTACAGTACTCACCAAATATGTTACATGTTGGACATTAATAACACCACAATCTACAAAATCATTTAAACGCCCAGGAGTAGCAACCACTATTTCAACACCTTTCAAAAGTTTATTTTTCTGTTCTCTTCTATCACCTCCACCATACAAATACTATAAAACAAATTGCAATAGGTATAGACAACACAAAGTCACAGTGCCCAAAAAAAACAATATTTTTAAAACTTTATCGCTGAAAATAATATGAAATAGATTAATGACTGAGGGCTCAGATATTTATGACATAAAAAGGTAGAAATATGTGTATTTAAGAACCAAAATAATAGAAAAATAAACTTTAAATTAAACTATTACTTGAATTAAAAACTGGCTTTAAAAACAGATTACAGGGAAAGAAGGAGAGATTTCATGTAAGAAATCACACTATAACCGGACTAGAGGTTTGTAATTTACAATCAACCAATAAGGTGAATTGATAGGAACAGTCTTGGAGGGAAAAAAATTCTACTAATAGTCAGAGATTAAAGTTCAGAAGGAAAAAATACATTTTATTTATGATAGTGACAGTGAGAGACTGACCTTCAACAAGATGATAGGCACTGCAATGTGGATTGGGAGGTAGGGAGCATCTTCAATACTGCTTTCACAAACAAAAACAAACAAAAGGTTTGTTCCTTATTATGTAACACCAAAGTAATGAAATACTGTGTTAAGGAATGAAAAAACATTCATGGGAGAGGGAGGGGGAATGAAAAAGCATTAGTAGTGGGTGAATGACCAAAACCAGGTACAAATTTACCTTTACCAAACTAAGCAGTGTTCTGCATGTGGAGTGGCAGGGGTGGGCATTACTAACCAACTAATGTGTTGTAACTGTATAGCTTCATAGCTTCAGTAAAATATGATCATACTGTATGAAGGTGGGACTTTGTGGAAACTGATGACCACATTTTGCAAAGATAGTAATTAACAATATATGTTAATAAATTCAGGTATACAAACATGCAAAAGCTTATTTCAGATGCATTGTTTTATTCAAAATTTCACAAATAGAAAATATTTCCTTAAATACAGTTATGGTATGCACATGAAAAAGAATTTCAACTGCCATCCCTCAAATTAAGCTTGTGTGAGGTTTGATTTAATACAATCCTTGATAGTTGTTTACTTTTTGTGAGGTTTGATTTAATACAATCCTAGATTATAGCTTTTATTTTTTCAGGGCTGGTTAAATTAAAACTATTAGATGATTAGTTGTTCAAGAAATTTTAAAAATGTTTACCTGCGGATTCCTTTATAATTAATTTTATTTACTTCCCATCTCAATCTGCTGTGCAAGTTCTCTAGTGGTGAAAGCACAAGAGCTGATGGACCATTCTGATTCTTTACGTGGTCTAAATAAAAGGTAAAGATTACGCATTTTTTAAGAAAACAGTTAAGAAGCATTTAAAATGTAACCAGATTATAACTGATATTGCAGAAAATGTAAAAAAAACATTCAATTGATTCATTACTTTGTACTGAATTTACACCAAGTCTCTAAATCCCAGAATACAAAAATAACTGTTAAATGTGTTATCCAAATTATTTTATATATTATTTAACACCTGTTAAGATGAGAGGTGCTCCCAGCTTTCTAACTATAGCTAAATATAACCTAAAATCTACAAATGCGAGGTGCTGGAGTATCTCAGAAAAATAGCTCAGACCAGAGATAAACCATTTCACTCACCATGGCTCTAGCCGGGGCTTTTAGTTGTTCACTGCCTTTCAGTCATTATTATAAATATCTATATGGATTTAAATTAACTTAGCTTATCAACTACCAGAAAAATGAAACATTTAACACAAGTTCTATTGAAAAATTATGCAATTTAAGAAAAGCCCTAACTATTTACATAGATAATATGCTCATTTTCAATCAGAACCAAATAATTTAAAGTAATGTACTTAATTTGATTCAGCCCCTCGTAACAAGTGTTTTAGTACTAATATCTGGTTTTGGTATTGTAGTGGGAATTTTACAACTAATAACTACAAAGCCATAGCTATTTTGCATATTATTGCTTCACTACATCAAGAAAATTTACTGTAAAATATTAGTTATAAACATTGGTTTTCAATATCTTTCATACACCTTTAATCATTAATATTAAGGATGGCAGATGGTCATAGCTGCGGCTTGACAATGTCAGGACGCAATAATGCCACCCCATGCTCAATGATATTTTATTTCACTTAAACTGTAATCTGTTTATTTCTTACCAACTATCTCATTAAAAAAACCAACACAGTATTTAAACAACTAGTAAGTACCACAAACTGATTAAAAATCGTGGTTTTGCGTCACTGTTAGTCAATATTTTGATCGTTTTAAAACTTAATGATTTCTCTATTTAAAATGTGATCAAATCTTAAAAAACGGTTATACCATTTAAGTATTTTGTTAGCCCTACAATAATATATGAATTTTTAACTACGTTGATTCAAAACAAAAGGTTGAATCTTTTAAATGAAAACCATCACCAAAGTCACTTTTTGCAGCTGATGCACGATCTAATTTGACCATCCTATTTTCAATCTCCGTGCGCTCCTGGGCCATTCGCTGACAGTAATGCCAAATATATCAATGTGTGCTGTTATTACCAAAATTGATATGTCCTTTAACCATACTAAACATTTAATTAAATTGTATTTTAAAAATATTTTAATATTAAAGAATCACAAAAAAAAAAGTTAATGATAAGTGATTTTTTAATTTTGTAGGTTTTCTTTAGTATCATTAGAAAACCACGTCCATTTTTCTTTTAAAATACGATAATAAAACTTAATTTGTAAGCATGGCCCAGAAGCGCAGAGCGCTAAATAGCATATAACACACATTTTTACCCATTCTTGCACGACCATAGAAATATTAACAATCATGTTGACAATGCTACACCAGTCACAATGAATTGAACTCTATTGGAACATACATCTAGTTGGTAAATAAAAATGAAACAAACTTGTAGATCAGGGGTGGGCAAACTTTTCCTAAGGAGGGCCACATTGACGCGATTGTTATCGGCGGGCCACATATATATTTGTCTACATCAGTATAATTTACAACGTATGAAAATATGAAATAATGATAATAGTTATGTATTTTCCTTCTATTTGTCATTTTTTCACATTCTACCTTTATTATACAAACACATTACATTTTATAAATACGAACTAAATCAGTTCAGTACAATTTGGTAAATAAGACTTTACTATTCATATTAATTCTCAACTAAAGTTTGGCTATATTGCCTGTCATAATAATTATGAAGACAAAGGAACTTAATTTACATACAAGCTGACCCAGAGTACAATTATAATTATTGAGAAGATGTTTTCATTTCGTATGTTTGTGAACTGTGGAACCAGTTGGCTGGCTGTAGTTCGCATGGCTGCATATATAAATTGTAGTAGAGTCAACATCGATCTGTTCTTCGACTTGTTTATTTCCAGCCCCACAATAAAACGCTTGATCTAAATGTATGAACCCAAAAAAGTGACACACGCAGGCAGCAAAGATTTAGGTGTGTAAATGCTACTGCTGGTAAACATCCTTAAAAATCAGCAAAAGAACTGACTTGAACTTTTCCTTCAGGTCATATCTGCCAGTAGGTCAAGCAGCTCAAATATTCTGAGCCATAAGAAACCGATTTAATATCCTTGGGTTCGAATGAAATAGTTGAAAATAAATTTTTAAAAATACAAAGAAAAACTAAATAGAAAATTACCATTGACAGACAATCGCAACATGCACAAAGGGCCTCACATTTACTCTGTAGTTTGCCCACCCCCTGTTGTAGATAAATATTTACATTATTTGTTCATTACTCTTTTAGCTTTATGTTTCTTAGAATATTTTATTGTTGTAGTTATAATAACCTTAATTTGATAAACCTTGAGGCCATTTTGATGTGTATATTGAACAATACTCCTCATGTTTGCGGACACTTATTTTTTCTGGCTATTTTTTTTAGAGAGATAGTAATATTTTCTAAGAGATCATATATTCAAAATTGACTAGCATATCTTTTTTTTACAGTTGTTAGATAGTTTTATTATCTAAAATTTAAACAAATATAACAGGTCATGTGATCGGTAATTGGTTGTCAATGTAAACATATAGTATATTGTAGACCCGACTGAATCTTTTGCAACTATTATTGAATGGATATTTTTAATTATTGTTGTAATATAACTGTTATGTTGATCAATGTAAATACCGTAATATTAGGCTCAACAAGTTTAGTGGCTCTTTAAAAATTGAAAAATTATAAATTATAACTTTAGGCTCTTTGCATCTCCAAAAGGTTGCGACCCTGGTCTAATGTCGACACCTTATCTTCGCTACTTTTGATTCCGTGTTTCTATCAACTATAACGGCTTTATCAGGTTTTTAACATTTTTTAAAGAGCAGACAACGATCTATTTTTGAAAGGTTGTTTACCCAATTATTAAAAAAGTTCAATATTTTTTCAACTTTATTTTATTTGATGATTTTATTTAATTTGGATAAAATTTCTCGCAAATTTAGATAATAACAGATACATTTTGTTAATGAACATTAAGTGATAATAATTTAGATTTGAAATGCATTTTAATTTGCGTTTTTATGGGAAATAGATAATGGATTAAATGAAAGTATTGTCATGGTATAGAAATTACTACTTAAGTTGGAAAAATTACTATTTAATTCCATTAAATCGGTTCCTGTTCCGATTCGGCAGTTCAGAGAAATAATAAATCGATTCGGTTCCGATCCTGCAGGATCTAAAAATTAGAATCGGTACACAGCTAATACTTATTATGGCTACACTTCTTCTAAAAATCTACTTCAATCCCTTTACCTTCCTCAAACTGTACAAATCAGGAGCATGAAAAAGCAACAATTCTTTGCAGCACAAAGTGATGCACAAACACCAGCCCGGCGCAGAAGTTCTATTCGACTTTTATTAGTGAAGAATTTAAAAATAGGAAAAATGTATCATTGGGAAATGGCGTCACAGAGTTTTATTTATGGCGCCGTCGAAGTGCCCCAATATAGTAAAATACTAAAATAAAATAATTAATTACAATTAAACTATACCCATCGAGATAAAATGAAACCTGTCCCATGACCTTCCCCCGTGTAGTATGTGTAAGTGTGCCAAATTTCCGTTATTTTGTTTGTCTGGATCTTGAGTTATAGAGGGAACAGACAGACCTTGGAAATCGTCTTATGGTATCAAGAGATTCTCTTCTTAGAACCAACCTTGGATAACACAGGCGGCCTGCAAAGCGCTAATTCTATATAGATAGATTTATGCATTTGTGGAATACACAGATACGTCAAAGCCAAGTCAGAGCGTTCAACAACATTCGACAACTCGCGTTGTTTTCGGATTTTATAAAACCAGATTATTTTTATTCTATGCCGACATTTGTCTTTTTTGAAAATGAAATATATTAAGCAATACAAGCACAATGGTGGTTGTACAATACAATTTCATGTCCTAGACAGCTCAATAATTTTTAAAACAGTATTGTTTAGTTTGTAATCATGTTTTTATGTGCTCTAACTACAAAACTATTTCATTTTATCACGATAAATTAAATTCTGTATCCGTTAAACCGCGGAAAATGAGGAAGTATCAGCTGATTATTGTAAAACATAAACACAAATAAAACACATTTAATAATACAATTATGTGAAGAATCAAGTAATATGAACTAATTTCCAATTTTAAATTAAAAAAATGATGTATTAATATATATTATAGATAAGATGTGAAAATGCTATGGACATCATACATAACATTAAGCTACAAAGTGGGCCAGAGAGCACATTTAACACTGAAATTAATTACACAAAAATATTAGATATGGTAGAATATTTTGATTTCTATGTGCTGCTTGTTTTTTTGTGGAAAATCCCAATTATGTAATTTATTAATATGTATGTACGCATTACAAAAAAAAATTAACTAACATCTATCTGTACTGAATAGTGTAGGATGAAAGTTATACTAAAAGAATCTTAAACTGTGTTGAGCAAGTCTAAAAAAATAATATGGAGACTCATGACCTGAATGAAAAAAAAAAAATGTCTTTTATCAAAATAACACTATAGTGGGCTGGGGAAGGAGTTGGATTGCCCGGGGACACAAAGGAAACCAGCATGCATGCAAATTAACCACACACACACACACCCCCAGTATGTTTGTTAGAAACTGAATGAAAAAATTACAATTCAACGAAAAAAAAATCCTGATCTTAAAAAAAAAAGCCATTAAAAATATATCCTAACCAATAAGGAAAAAATTAGTCAGCTCTTTGAGAATCAAGCATTCAAAGAATTTTAAAAATCTGTAAACAAAATAAAAAAACAAGTTGCTGAAAGATACCACTTATTGACCATAAAAAGTCTGCACAATACAGGTCAAAGTTCAACTTTGCATGCCATGTATGTCAGCCATTTATTTTTTTGTTTGCTTATTTAAAAAATAATTACAGTAATAATATTGATTGACTGGGCAGCGTATGCCCTACGCTTCAGCGGGATGACTAGTTATTAATATTAGTTCAGTTTGAGAAATATATTGAAGATTGAACATCGTTTAGATTTAATTAAACATGGTTCTCACTAATCCAAAAAAAAGAACTGGTAATCAAGTTCAGTAACACATGAAAAGACTTTTGTGTGTTTAAATACCATATAAGCAGTATATTATGCAACCTATTTGGACAAATTTTGAATGTGGGTTACATATTTTAAAACCTTGCAGCTTTTGGAAGTGAATAAGAGAAATATACACAGTCCACTGAAGGAGTCTGTTCTTTCTAAACTAAAGAGATTATTGAAATTTTTTGTTTTTTTTCAAATAATATTAAGTAAACAAAAATTCAAACTCTTGATAAACAAATAATAAAGAGAAATAGATGAAAACAATAGATTTAAAGCAAAAATTTATAGCTGGAAAAAATGTCCTTGATAAAATAATAGTACTAAATCAAAAGAAATTATAGTTAAAATAACTAAATTATCAAGAAAACAGAAAATTATCTCTAAGTAAGCATGAATTAGAATATGAAACAGATGTTTTTGAAAAGCTCCAGAAATAAACCTTTATTACTATTAGAGGCATTGAAAGATGAAATTAAAACAGAAGTGAATGATGCTGATAGGTTAGGACCCCCACTTTTAGGAGGCCCCCCAAATAATTGTCAGAGTGAGCGATTGTCATATATATCTAAATGTTGGCACTGCCTTTAATTTCTAAGATTATAAGGGCCCATATCCAAATGACAGATGGCCCAGCGGTGTAAATACTCGACTGTCGACATGAGAGTCTGAGGGATAGATCCTTGGCTAGAACCGTGGAATTTTTTCCAGGTGTTATCTGGTGCAAAGTCGTCCCACAAGTCCACCCAGCTTTAATGGGTACCTGACTTAAGTTGGGAAGTAAAAGCAGCTGGGCGTTGTGCTAGCACACAATCCCTTCACATGTCGAGGTTATAGAAACAAGAATACTACACTTCATCTGCCCCAGGTATTATTAGGAGAAGCTAAGGCAACTTTACTATATCCCAAATAGCTTAGGGCCTTATCAAAGTCTAAATCAATCCTGCTGATCAATTAAATGGTACATTAATAGCTCATTTAAATGGTATATGCTTAAATTAACTTAAAGTAAAATTACTTAAATTTCAAAAGTTGCACTTATTTAGGTGAGTTCCTGTACTGGTAAAATCGTAAATTATTTGTTTTGTTTTCATGACTTATAAATATTTAGAATATAATTGAAATGTAAGCATTTAATGCTACTATTCTTTCTTCATTGCTACTAATATGTTTTCAAATGTACTCAATAGTGGATTTTCTCAAATGAAAAGTATTTTTTTATTGATTTTTTACATGCATGTATATATAAAAGTAATTGGTCCTAACGACTATTTTATAGTAAAAGCTATTTACATCAAATATTTTGATATATAAATGTTGAATATATACATAGCAGTTTTTTTTTTTGTGAAATTTTTGAAATGACCAATTGTTTAGTTTTTTTACCCTACCTCTTGACCTTTATTATTTTAATCATAAATAATCTTATAAGATATGACTATTTTAATGTATAGAGCTTAAGTTACCCACAACTTGATGTAATTAGTTTTTATGTGTATTGATTACAATGTTTTTTTATGATTTTTTTTTTTTGAAATGTCACGAATTTTTGAAATTTATCTCCCCTTTTTATTTTTCTAAAAAATTATGAACTCATATTCAGGGCTATAAATTTTAATGATATTATAATTTTAGACCCTTTAAAAAAATTGAGTTTTGTTGAAGTATATTTGTGTTTGTTTTGAGTGTAAATGATTGTGTTGTACAGAAAATACTTTTCCAGATGGCAGCAGCAAAACTGGCACTTTTGAAGGTGTGAGAAAAAATAGAAAAGGTCACATTTATATCTCAAACTATTTGAACAATAGTGATAAATTTGATGTCCACCTTCTTAGATTCTGGAGTTCTTGCAATATTCATCTTAAAAAAGCTTTAAAAACATTTATAAAGTCAGTTTGTGGTACCTACAACCAGTGATATTTACATAACAACCAGCAATGATTGCTTCCAGTTTTACGAAAGCGAATAATGAAAGAAAAGAATATAATATAAAAATAAAAATGATTGAAGCCAAAACTTAGCAAACTAAAACTAAAATGAATTACCAAAACAAAAATATCACTGCCTACAACTAGCACTTAAGACAAAAAAAATTGCAATGAACACATGTATTGTTAAGAGAGACATGGTCTAATGATTTGGTGAAGTATTCTGAAGCGAGAGGGCGGGGTATAGAGGTTTTTATAAACAATATCAAATGTATATTATCAAATGGAAAATAACTTACAATGGCTGATTATCAATATTGGATCAAAGCTGGTAGAAGAAAAGCTAATGTTTTTCCAGTTCCAGTCTGTTAGAAAAAAAATTAATGCTAAAAACAAACTGCTTAGTCTAAGATGCTGTAAGATTTAAAAAACTTCCAAAATCATTACATCATACAACTCCAGTTATAAGAAGAAGCTATTTTACTAATTTATAAAAAGTTGATTGGTGTTGAACAGGTGGGTGGTGTGTCTAATATTAATTTGCTATGGTTGATATGCTAGAAAATTATATCAGTTAACAACAAACATATTTTAGACCATGCCAACCTGAGCTATTCCAATAAGATCCTTGCCTTGAAGTAGTATAGGCTTAAGCTTGACTCTGTCAAAAACATTTAGATAAAAAAAACTTTCTTTAGGTGATTTGTATTCATTTAGAGAAAAAGAAAAAAACACTCCAAATTTAAGTATTTTAAAAATAATTTATCATTTAATAAAAACCTGAATTGGGGATGGTTTGATGAAATTTTGTTTCTTTATCAACAGTATGTCTAACTGTAATAAAAAGTAAGAAGAATTTAAAAGCGTGTACTATTAATCTGCAGCACTAGGTCTGACTCAAATCCTCAACACCAAAGAATCTGACTCATTGTGATACAATCAATACTGAAGTACCACCAGTACCAGACAAATGAAAATAGGAATTTGTCCCATTTAATTATAACTAAATTACAAGTTTCTTTTCACAATATTTAGCCTAATATATTTTTGCATCTAAACATGCACAACGAGCCAAAAATAGTGATGTGAAACCTAATCTAAAAATAAAGAAACCGATAAATTTTAAGTAGATGAACCAAAACAAAATAGCAAAACAAAATGCCAGAATTCTCTAATAAAACCAATAAAGAGCATCAGGATCATTTGAAGGTGTTCCATTCTACAGGATTAGAAGGTATTACACTGCAGAGCCCCTTCATTTTCAAAAAAAAAAGATGTGTGCATCTTAGGGACATCCATTAGATCTAGTAGTAGTAGGCATCTGTCCATCTCGGAAGATGATGGTAGCGCTCTAGGTTAGTCATCAGTCGTGTTCTTGAGGGCAGGATTTGGAATGGCTCAGCAGACCGATCCTGGACTCGACAGACTCTACCGCAGTGACCATAGTTGAAGCTGGATGTAGGGTTGAGGGCCTGTTTCTGCTGTGTAATCTTCCTTTTTCAGCTGTTGGTTGCGTAGTTGTTCTCCATTTAGGATGCCTTTGTGGACGGCCTGTCGTCTCGAGAGCTTCCACCTTCACTGTCTCCGGCGCATCCTTGGCATCAGATGGCAAGAAAAAATCACCAACACTGCTCAAACAAGCCAGCTCATACCTATCAAACATCTCCTTCTGTACCAAGAACGTCTACGATGGCTGGGTCATGTGCATCGAATGCAAGATGATCGCATACCAAAGGACATCCTATATGGCGAGGAGCTGGCCCGCGGAAACATGCGCCCATTGGTCCTCGCAACTGAGCTTCAAGGATGTTTGCAAACGCAACCTCAAATTGACTGGCATCAGCCTCGACAATTGGGAACAGCTCGCCGATTAGATCCAAGTACCTACACTAACTGATCGTGCCAACCTGAATTAAACCATTTTTTTTACATTTAGTGTCGTTAAGCAAAATAAGAATAGTTGCCAAATTTATTCATTTTTACATTAGCAAGGATATCAACTTACCGTGTTGTTCAAAAGCATCCTCAAAACTCTTTATGGGATGAGTACTGTACCTCCATCAGTGCATCAATTATAATGTTGTTGTTCTCTCTCCTAAAATTTAAATTTTATTTTGTGCTTTATTTAAAACATAGAAATGCGTAAAATATCAAACTACATCAAACAAGTAACTAAATTAGGAAATGAACTTTCTAACTGAGGAGGCAATGAAGAACCTATGTTATGTCTCACACAAGGGGACAGGTGGGCGTGCTTGACTGTGGACCGGAGAGTCCTGGTTCAAACCTCAGTAAGAACCTTGGGGATTTTAAAGGTCCTGGTTAAAGTCCCCCAAGTCCACCCAGCTTTATATGGGTACCTGACTTTAAGTTGGGGGAGTAAAGGCAGCTGAGCGTTGTACTAATAACACAATCCCTTTATATGCCGAGTTATTGGAAACAGGTGAAGTACACATATACTCTGCCCGATGAGCCCTTTTTTTCATGTCTCATACAACATGTCAAAGTTGTGCAGAAGTGTTTTTAAAGAGCCTGCTATCTCATTGTTTGCCAATGCCTTAGTAAGCGAAGGCTAAAAAATGGGTTTCATTGATCGGTTATGGTATTGTCAGCATGGAGAGAGGTACCAAATGATGCTGGTACAAAAGGATATATTTTTTTATCCCTTGTGGGCTAGAACATTGATCCACAACCCATGTGCTTCAGTACACAAGTATTTCTTTATTTTTCTACTACATTACATCAACAAAATGAAACCAATTTGTAGGAAGAAATACAATTAAAATTACATTCAATAACATGGGTACAACACAATTCAACATTTCAACTGGAACAATAATATTCGTTGGGATGTATTGGCAAAGGTTTTACTTTACAGGAACTTAAGACAATGAACTTGCGCATCAAATTAGTGCAACAGTACTACAATGACATTCCATAAAGGAATAGGATCAAACACCAGTCATGACTCTCAGTCATGTTCTCCTACTGGCAGGACACAGTTTTGTTTCTTATATTCTAGAAAAAAAAATGTAAGAAAAGAAATGAAATAAAAAGAATAATTTAACCCTTTTGGGTTAAATACTCTTAACTCAAGGTGCTAAACTTGTAATACAAAATTTTTCTATTTTTTTTTTGCAAATAAGACTATTTATTTCCACTATATTACACTATGTAATAGTTTTTTGCTCTTGTCCATCAGCAGTTATTTCTAACAGTGCATAGGTTGGCAGTACAGAAAATACCAATTTATTTCCTAACTTTGCTTTTATGACCAGGACATCAAAAAACTATAAACATGACTCACATTAGTAAAAATAATTACATATTCATCTTTTTAGCTTCATATTTAATAACAAAATGTTGTAGAAAACTGATGTCATTGTACATTGCTGTCAGAGTCAAGGTATTTAATTTTAAAAGTGTCTTTGCTTCTAGATTTGGTATACTGCAAAGGACACTTTATCAAACAAGTTCCCCAAGGGTATCTCACACCAAGTTTTCATAGTACTTTCTAAAGTGATGGGACAATTCCATTAATTTTATCAATGCTGATTCCATTCTGGTTCTTCACTGAAACATATTCTGATTCATGACTTCATTTTAAATATTTATCGAAAACAAATATCTAATTATAGCTACCCTTTTTCGTTTGAAACTATATGTTTACGTGTTTCAGCTAGAGATTTTGTTTCAAAAAGAAAGAAAACTTATAACCTTGATTGCAAACAATTTTAAAAATAGAGCTTAAAATAATTGAGGCAATATCAAGTGAGAGAGAAATATTTTAATCTCACATGACATCCTCTTGTTGAGAAAACTATCATACATTTCTGTTTCAGGTCCTAATTTGAAATGGAGAATTGGCATTATCACCTTGTCGGTGCCCTACCACCAACTCCCATTTTTACATAGCTCTTTACAGAAAATTCAATGTGTTGGCCAGTCCCTGTGGTGGCAATGGCCCTGCTGTCCAATAAGCAAATATAAGCAGGGATATTTTGTGTACCCAACCTGTAAACCAAGGAGAAACTTTACAATATAAAATCTCCTTTAAAACTATAGGGTAAATTTTTCACCATCTCAATCAAATTCTTCGTGCATTAGTCACTCTGTACGGATGGATACTTGTTCCCATTGTGCAGCAACACAGCCATAAAACTTCCAAAAAATGCTATCCAAAAATCACTCAAATTCAACAGAGCCTAAAATGAGCTAAGCAAACTAAGGTGTCAAAACTTGATCATATGACAGAAAACATGTGAGAAGTGGGGGTATGTAGGTGTGTTCGTCTAAAAATATACCTTAAAATAAATGAACTGTCTAAAGATGTTTTTTAATTCCAAACAAGTCCCAAACTAGATAAAACCCTTTCTTTACACTGGCCTTCCAACCTTTAAAATACAAATGTATATGAAAGCGAATTAAGTCCTCTTTAGCAATTTAGAGCAGAAAAAAATGGCTTAAATTGTCAATAATGATAACCTGATGATCTGGAATTTCAGGACTAGTGGAAAATGTAAGCTACTCTAGCTTAACAATTAGACATGGGTTGGAGATATTCAGGTGGAAAAGAGGCTGTTATAGCAGTGATACTTATAGCACAGATTGTGGAGACTTATCGCCGATTTCCATCACTTCATATGTGTTGAAGCTTGAAGCACAGGTTTTCTCATATCAGGGTGTCACTAGACAGAAAGCAACATTGCAAAAATCAAATGAAGGGCACCCGACAGTATGAACATTGTCAAATGTGCCAGCATGTCATTGGGAGGCTGGAGCTGATGTCCCAAGGTCAATGCACATGGGTGCATGCTGCCAGGTCTCAGATTGCTAATATCCAGACATTTAGGGCTCACATCTGTTTCCCATATGGCTCGATGTGAACCCAGATGGTGGTTTCTATGTATATATGAAGCAGAGATGACAGCCTTTACAGAGGCTGTCAGCCTTTACAGAGGCTGTCGTACACAGGTTGATATTTATGTGTGTGACAGGCATACTCGTTATACGCTCTCAGTTCATCAGGCTGTAACAGGGTCAGGCAAATGGTCAGTGCAGCAGAGAGCCACGGTAGAGGCCATCCGGGATAATATCGGAATAGTGTGGACTAGTGAATTTCTGGGCATATAGACATACATAAGAATAACCAATTTCTTAGTGAGGTCTATTAATGCCCAAATAGTGGGTAATAGCTCACAATGCACTGAAAGACTGAAATGGCTGATTGGTGCATACTAGGAGATTAAGGTACAATGTCGCCTATGAGCCATCCCTGTAGAAAGGATGAGGAGACCCTGGAAAATGTGCTGTATGAAAGCTTGCAGTGGGACACAGTGTGGACCAGTTGGGTAGCTTGTTCAGATCATAATCCTGTATGGCAGTTCACCCCACTCTTTAATCTCACAACTTCTGGCTAAGTCAAACTCAGATAAAGGTGTGAAGATTAAGGTTACAATTTTTATCATTAAGATAATGATAATTTTTCATTTACTCCATATAAAAAGTAAATTAAGTTTTTGAATGTAAAAGATTTGACCTAAATATCACTACTTAATATATGGGTACAAAGACTAAAATTACTATTTTATTTAGGTATATATCAAATAGTAAGTGAATCATTTTATTTATAACTTATAATTTTGAGAAAAACTTTTACTTTAATCTATATTTTCATGAATAAAGAAAGCATTAACGATGCTAATTAAATACACTAATTTTTAAAAATTAATAATTTGTGTAGTTGAGTTTGTGACAATTTTTCAAATATTACCATGTATTTGCAAAATGATTTTTATTATTTATAGAAAAATATGTACAAATAAATATAAAAAAAAACAGTGTTCCGTTGACTTTTGATCAACTGTGATTGAAAATAGTTAAACTATATATATATTATAAAACCATGTGAAGTAAAATCCTTATATAAAATGAATCAATTAAGTCTTCGTATGGTTTCTTCAATCTACTCCAGCCATTTCAACCTGTCTAGCTTCATGTTTTTGCAAGACAAATTGAACATATTATATAAGACTGTGGAATGTTGAGCTGAGGTTATTCAGGACACTTGAATGTGTTTGCTAACTGTATAAACTAGTAACTAGTTTATAATCATACAAATGAATGTGTATTTGGTCAGCAATATTTTTTTTAGTTTACTACTAGTAATTTTAATTGTATATGAAATTCTTTAAGAGCCAAATAAAAGGCTTTTGATTTTCAGCAGTCATTTACTGGTAGATATTGATATGTGAATGTCACTAAAGTTTACCAGAACTTTTCTCAAACAATATGTTAAATGTATACAATATTGAGGAATAGAACTGATAAGATAGAATTATTGGGCCTTTCACTGAAGATAATAATAAAATTATTCAGCCTGTTTACTGCACCAATCATATAAACTATTTCAGTTCTGTATGTATGAAACCTTTGTAGGCCCAAGTAGTTTTAATTAAACTAAAGGGAATAAACAAACTAATTTAAAAAAAAAAAAAAACTTTTACAATTATATATTAAGTTATAACATGTACTAACCAAGCAGGTGAAATTGATCACCGGGTGAGATTGATCAATTTATTGGTACCCGGTAATTACCTGTGTGAATTATTTTTTTTATTAAAGAAATATTAAATAAATATTATTTGTACTGTGTTTTTGTTTACATCTGAGTAGAAAGTTGAAAAAAATTAAAAAATAGTTACTTTTTGTACTAATTTTTAATATTTTATATGTGAGTTGAGTTCTGTCTTCAATACGACTATCACTGGACTATTGCAAGAACACTGTGGGACTATCTAGACGAAAAGGAAGATCAGGGAAGAAGCTGACACCAGGCAAATCCATCTTACCAAGTGATTTAACTCCATGGCCAACAACCTCATCAAATGATGCTTTGAATTCGACTGCAGGAAAGAAGCATGCTCAGTGCACAACCAGTTTAGAAACCTTAACCCGATTAGATCTCTTTTATCATCCAGCAGTGAAGATGACGTTGGACAAGCAATGATACAGTGTTAGATAATGACAGTAGCAGCGATGAAATCCAATCACTCGTCTAGCACAGACAATCCAGAGGAAAAAAAACCAAGTCAGGACGGTGGGCAATAGTTGCATACCCGGGCAAAAACAAGAATGCAAGTTTGATTACATTGGTCAGATCATGAAAGTCTTAGAACTAGATCTTGAATGAAGTTTGTAAAAGCTGATGGGTACAACAATACCATTGTTCAAACAACCAGACAACGATGAAATCGAGTAACCGTTCTCATATATTGAGCTTCCAATACCCCGATGAGCCAAGCGGAAACAACCGAGGACAGATGACCAAACCACTTTCTTCCAACGTTCTATGTTATTGTTACTGGTATTATGGGTTGTAGAACTTTTACCTGTACACTGTACAACTGTCATTTTGTCTGCCATTTATCAAACTTAATTTCAAATTTATGTTTGAATTGTGATCTAACCTTTTTTAAAACCTAAAATTATTATCATTCTCACCCCCACAGGCGACTAGGTGCATCAGTCTACAGTAACTCATGGCCGATCAATGCCTTCAAAGCCGGTCAGGGTGATCAACATTCTATTCCTTTTTTATTCCTTTCGTGAGCCAAGGCTATTTTGGTATATTGCAGTAAAAAAACCATTTCGAAATGTGATATATAAAATATTATCACATATGAACGTCAAAATTGATCAATTTCACCCCGTTTGACAGTACAAAGTTTAGTAGAGCATCTTTCTTACAAAATTGTCTTAATTGCACACAAGTGGTAAAACTAAGAGACTTGAAGTTTATGTTACCCAAAATGATGAACTAGGGAGTAAATCAATATGTTTGCATAAGAATGAAAGCTGAAATTTCAGTGAAGGAACAGATAATTGCAGCCCACTAGTGATGATAGGGTGTGATACGACAAGGATATTTTTTCAGAGTTTTTCGAAATCGTAAACATGGCAGAGTTGTTTAAAAATTTAAATATGAAACTAGCCTGAAGAGCCTCACCTCATCATCTGACATTTTTGCAATGTTGATATTTCTTTATAGAAATTTTTAACTGATTAGTTTGACAAACCTGTGAAAAAAAACTTTTTATTCAAAAGCAAAAATGTTTTAGCATGAATAACTTTCGCTGGGCTGTTAAATCAAATTAGCCAAAAATATGAATTTTCACTAAAATTGCAGAAAATTCATGAATCTCTTGATTAAAGATTTAAAAAGCTCTATAACTTCTCAGAGCTATTTGTCAAACACATTGGAATATCAGTTCAGATTGACAATTTCAAACTTGACTTTCTCAGACACCATAGAAAAAGCTCTTTTTTATGGTAAAAAGGAAGGCAATAGAAAGACTATTTTCAAAATATTCAAATTATTTGATAAATACTTAAAATGTGCCAACTGATGAACACTAGTTTCAATCTTATTTTAAACATTAGATGATCATCTTGTTTAAATGTGGAAAGAAAACACTTCTCAAATAAGTGCAGATAGAAGATGTAGTTGGGATGAAGATTATGAAAAGATGCCATGCAGTGTTAGAGTTGTATTGCTGGTAGCAGTACCAAAATTTTAAAAACTTTCCAATTAAACATTGGTTTTATTTCACTAATAAAGTGAATGTAATGAAATCTTTCAAGTTAGGAATGTGTTTTTGTCAGGGTAAAGGTACATTTTGTATCAATTTTGAAATGGATGTTTCATTATCCTGAGTATATTTTTAATCTAATGTAAGTTTGTTTTCTCCTGTGTGATGATTTATTAAACTATTTCAAGGTGTAAACTTGACTGCTGTGTAACTAATTTTAAAAAGTAAAAAGAATAAGTGTCATTGTTATACAGAATACGGTAGATTTAGGCTGAGTCATAAAAGCCCAACATTCTTAAATAAATATAATTACATCCATAACCATACATGGCATCGTATAATAACCCTTAGATGAAATCCATAAAACATAAATAATTGAGCATTAAGACACTTTTTAATGTTAACAGATCTAAATATTATGTTTATAAGCTGTTGAACAAATGTATATATAATGTAATAAAAGTAACATGGAATCCCTCCCTAAACAAAAAAGGGTCTCTGAAATAAAAGTTACCTTCAAATCTACTATTCAGATTTAATTGTTCTTTGTCTCGAACAGCATTCCAATCAATGGGACCAGGCTTCTGAACAGGTTTCCTACTAGATTCTTTGAAATCCTGGTAAGTTTTCACTGTTGTAGGAGGGGGCATACAATAAATCAATTGTCTGCCCTGGCAATGGAGAAAGCCTGCTTTTATGTTATCTAATTGTGTTCACTAATGAGGAGCATACAAGTGTATATTTAAAATATTTAACTGGAATTTTTTTTATATTTTGAATAATGCTCAGCCTAAAGATCTACATTTTTTTTTTAAATAAAACATTTGAAAATAACTACTGTGAAAATAAAAAATGAGATGTGACCAGCATTTATGCTAAGATAATTATGGATAATGGTAATTAAAACCTTCAGTTAACATAATTTGGAAATATATAAATATATATGCAGAAATTACCATGGTACACTTGATAATTTTAGCAGACTTTTTTTTGCTGCTTCAAGGTTTAAAATAAGGGACAATTAATAGGTTGTTCTATTGATACTTTTTATCTTATTTTTGAAAAACGGCCTAAACTAGTTTTATTATTTAACACAAATATTGGCTTAACATTAATAAATTTCACTCAGCAGCCATTTGAAATTCATTTTTTTCATTCAGCCATACACACATGCAGTGCTGTTTTAATGAAAAAGGTGGTACTACCTTCAGGTAAAGTGCCAGTATCTGTCCCAAAACCACCTTAAACAGGGGTAAAAAAAACAAGAAAAATCCCTATTAGTAAATACTCATATCATTGCAAGATCTAAACAATAATGAATTCAACAGTCTCCTTTTCAAATCTCAAAGACATAGTTTTAAAAAGAAACAGACATAGTGAAAAATCAACAATAAAAAAATTAATGATTTAATTACTTGTTTATTCAGAGCTGGAAATTTATATGCACAAAATTCAATAAATCGGTTCTCATACCTACCGATGCAGTTTGTACTATAATCAATGAAATCAATTTTTTTATTTAGGCCAAACAGCCTCATTTGTGGGTGACAAGAATGGTCAAATGAATGAAACATGAGCAGTTTATGACAGATGACAGTGACTACAAAACTAAACATGGTAAAGAAAAATGGGAAAAAAAAATGACATTTTAAACATGACCATGTCAAAACTGAACCCTCAATATTTTATTCAGCCAAAACAAGGTTGAATAATTCACCAATGCATACGATCATTGCCATTAACTATTTCCAACGCCGGCATCTTGAATAAGTCTCTTTGCTTCTGAGATGGCACTTTTATACCAGACAATTCTACCGAACTGTGTCCTGCTGAATCTCCATCACGGGAAACCTGAAATAATAAAACGCCATGAATACAAATAAAACTAAAATTAATTAATATGTATGGTTGATAAGACTCATACCTTTATTCTGCATCCTGTCTGCTTCCATATCTCTGATTCGGCTATCCACGACCTAAAAAACCCAATATAAATAGAGTGTTAGTGGTTATATACACATACAGAAACAGTGTTGAAATCTCTTAACAAGAACTATTTTGATCTATGATTAAGCAGCCTATAATTCTTCCAACTTCTGATAGTTCAACATAAATTGTCTCAGATTCTCCACCAGTGCTTCCACCAAATCCACCACCTCTCCCAGAACCACGAGCTACCTGAAAGCAAAACAATGACTTCTTGAGAAAATGATCATATAGAAATCCCCTTAAAAATAACCCAAAAACCATAATTTAATAAAAAATTTATCAAAATGATTTACATTTGGATAGAAGATATAAAAGGTAGAATTCAAGCCTATGAAAATTAATGTACCCCAATATTTAACAAAAAATGTTAAAACCTATTGCACCCAAACCCCCAATAAAAAAAGGTTCATTACTTACCTCTATCTTAATCATCATAATCTTCCCCAACCATCTCCACTGTCTCTATCCCTACGGCCCCATCCTTCTTCTCGTCTTCCGCCACCAAATCCACCACTTCCTCCCGCGACCACCACGATTCCACCATAACTCCTCGTCTTCCGCCACCTCCACCCACATCTCCTTTAATATATTTAAATCGAAGTGTTAGCAAAAATAGTTATTTAATACATCTGTTTAATTTCCTTTAAAATCCAGTTTAAATAAGGTAATAGTCAATATACTGCAAACCTAATTACATCAAAGCACTTTTACTAGTTATTAAAACAATTTTAAATATATTCCACAGATGAAAATACAAAATCTTTCAATATTGCTATATCATTCATATATTTGTGTTTGTATTGTATGATGTTCAAAATAAAAATATCTCAATTTCCTTACACCATTAACATTACTTAGGGACAGTTGAGTATCTGCACTAAACTATTAAGCCAGGTGTACATGAGTTTTAAATTCTAGAAAACTGTTTCATAAGTCATATAAACCTGATAAATATGTAAGCATTAATCAGTTAAAATTTAAATGTAAATTAAGATATTACCTCAAAGTAGACACTCTTATCATTCTTCTGGCAGTTTCTAATTTCTCTGTCTGTGCCACTTATTTCAACAACTTCATTCCATCTTCGTTTTTCATCCCTTGAAATCTGTTTTAATAAAGCGATTTTATTGTTTGAAGAAAATAAGTTCTTTAATATATTTCATTAAAATAACTTCCATTAAGTTTCCCTAAACGATATTTTAAAAATTGTGGCATTCAATCTCTTAATATTTCACTTTAAAATTAAAACAAAATGGTCGTGCAATTTTCAAAGTTTTGTTTATTAAATTATCTTGAATATCCTAGCCAGGTTCATATAAAATTGCTTGATGTTGGGCATCATTATACCAATATAAATGGCTTAGATCATATAAACAACAATAGGGATTATTTATTTCATTTGAATGGTCTAAGCTAATTAATTCAACAGTTTTTTTATACCTGTTTTTATTTAATACTTTAGTGTCAAAAGTATTTATCTTTTGAGTATGTATAGATATAAAAACTAACAAGCAGTGTACGTGGTAAAACAAAAAAAAATTCTTATACTATATATTGTGAAGAACTTCAATTACTTATGTTTGTAAAAATTATATACAGTATAAAGAATAGTGAGTAATACTAAAAAAAACAATTTATTGATAAACCTGTGTTAAAACTTTAGAAACAAACATGAAAATCAATTTAAAAATCACCTTAATTCTTGCATTACTGTCCTGTTTCCAAATCTCTAATTCTGCTTCCTACGACCTTAGAGAAAAAATTTTTTTTATTTAAGCCTTTATATGCAATTTTAAAGAGAAGAATGGAAATGCAAATGATGGTCTTTAAGAAAAAGATAACTTTTTTTTAATGCTATAAGGCACATTTAAAGAATGTACATACTTTAGACAAAAAGAAATGTCATCAATAAAAATTTGAAATTAATGACTGACTTAAGATAGATTTGGAAGAGGTTAGAAAGTTGATTTTCAAAATTCCTGAAGAAAATGTTTGGAGGAATCATTTGGAAAAGTATTTACTAGTGCCATTGTCATGCTGTAAAATTCTATTAAGGTAGGAGGGTATGTTTTTTGCTATAGTGGTATCAGTAAGTTGATCACTCAATATACATAGGCAAATAAAATTTTTATAACTTAGTACAGGGATTGCAGTAACTTGTTACTCTTGACTTTTACTATTAAATTTAAAAACTATATTGGCACTTTGGTAGAATCTTAACTCATATCCCCTGCCTTTCCACAGTTGCAATAAAAATCAATCCGTACCTTTTAATATATTCATTAGCTGTTAGAACAGTATTTAATTGTTTTTTAATTATATAATGATTAACTGTAAAATGATTAAATGCTCTATTTGCATGAGGTTGAATTTATACTTTTAAAAAGGTCAGAAAAGTATAACATGATTATAACATGCTGAATTCATTTGTTTGGTCATGCTGTCGAGTAGCAATATGAAGATGGGTTGGCTTTACAATAGCCTGGGACCTAGGCATATCAGGCATTTTAAAACTAACAAATTTCAATGAGTAAGCTCAGAACTCTCGAAGTAGAAGTTCAGATCACATGTGGTGATGTACAAAATACGTCTAAATTGTTTTTCTTTGATATATTTAAAGAATAGGTGCCTACTTAATTTAGATGGTATTAATGAAAAATTCATTTAATTAATAAAAGGATTTTTTCATTAAAACTAACAATAAAAACTGTAAAAAAAAAAATTATTTGTACATTTTAAAAACATTTTATCTTGATTTTGTTCATAACCTTTAGCTAAACTAGTCAAAGGGCTTTCAGTGTTAAACTAATATGCACAGTACTCTCAGTTTTTAATTTGGCATCAACCTTTTTCCTATTTCCCCTATATAAATAACTAAAAACTATTAGATTCTAAAGTCAACATGATAGGTTTTACTAATTTCATCTCAAACATCTTAGACATTTTAGTAAAAAAGAACAAGGATTGCAACTTTTACACAATACCAGCCTGTCAAAAAAATTAACTATATATGTTAAAACCTCCTTAGTGCTTCATTTCAAAAAAGCATGGGATCATGTCTAAGTTGCAGCCAAATAGCAATAATGTTTCTAAAATTTTTTAGGCAAAAAGAAACTAAAAATATCCTTTTAATGTAATGTGTGCATACTATAATTCTTCCTGATTTTGAATAGAAAAAAAGGCACACATTAATGCCAAAATTAATGCTCTACCACCGGGTTTCTGTGCCGGCCATTACACTGATTTTGACATAAAACACTTTACTAAAAAGGAAGTCGTTGAGATTCAAAATTTATATGATGTATTAATTTAATAAATGATTAAAATCCTAATTATAAATAAAAAGAATAAACAGAAAATTGATAATAAAAATACAAAGTTCAAAAATATCAAATAACTAGTGATTGCGTCCACCATGTAAACTTTGATAATAGGCCAAATGGGGAAAAAAAATGGCTTTTTTAAGTACCATCTATTTTAACTATTTCTTACCTATAAATATTTCCAACGTTGGAAGATTCCACCAGCATTGTTGTAGAGCTACTTCCTCCACCACTTCTACTAGCGCCGTAAGACATTATTTGAGTTTAAAAAGTGTAACATGCGAAATACCAATGCGAGAGGTAAAGATAAAAGATTTTTCCAGTTGACGACCTTACATGTGCATATTTAGGAATTAACAGGATAGCCAGATAATTTATAACCGTAACCAAAAATATTTGAGCCAAACCAATTTTTTTAACTATGGAGCTTTTAATTAGTACGATAAATTGAAAAGTAATTGCTTTTAATAAAAAATTAAAGATTTAATTATTGAAAAAAAATCATGGCATTTTAAATAATATACTATCAACTTTCTTTATATTCACCATTTTATATTGAAAAAAATACTTTTAAAAAGAATACATACTTTTAATGTCGATATTGTTTTTGTTTGTTGTTTGTATTGGGGTACGAGCATGAGCCTAATAAATATTTGATAATTTAGAAAAACCGTTGGTTACGAAAATAATCACGTACATCATAACGGTTAAATGATTCAATTTTGTTGTATAAAATATTTTCTTGCAATAGTTTAAGTCTATCTGGCATATTAGCTGCATAATGACTAAAAGTAAACATGTCGGTAATGAGTCGACATTACTTTGAAAATAAATGCTGTTCAGACAATTAGAATCTTAACGATATATAGTTGACATATAATTATCAAGCTCAATTTAAACCAACAAAATCATTTCAAGTATGATTTTCTAACAATAGAACACACGGATAAGATGGTGCCACTTGACAAAATGATTTTAAAAAGAAATAAATATTTAGAGCCAGGGTGAAATCCTAAAAAAAATAGTACAAGTATATCATTTGTCTAATCCACAACCTAGTACATTCACGTTACAAAAAAGTATATGACATGTATTTGTTATTACATTGAGCTTTATGCGATCAGTGTGTTGTTGTTACGTGACTCTTATTTTGCATTCGCGAATAAATTATATATCAACAACTACATAAAGGGCTTTTAACATATTTTTTTTAATAAGGTGTGTTTGTCAGAAAGATAGACGACGTTGTCAATATTTAAATAAAATGCTGGATTGCAAATCAAAAACAATTGTGCTGTATTGTAAGCAATAAGGTTTAAAATATTTAAAGCGCCATTTCTCTTATTCGAAACAATCTCGCGACTTCAAATGCTGTTAGCGCGATCTGACTCGTAAACTTTCTTTTTTTTTTTTAAATAACTCATGTCTCCGGATATATGGGCAGGACTAAATTTGGCCTTCAAAGGAGAAGCAAGGATATAGTGTTTTGCTGCCTCTATGATTTGCTCCGCAACCTTTTTTCAGCTCGCGGTACACTAATGGGTATTAACTACATACTGAATGGAAAATTCGGCGGCAAAATAATACAATTGCATAAATGTCGACCGGTAAGCGGCGAGAAAAAAGGCCCAGTTGGTTTAATTAAGGTAACCTAAACTAGTAATATTTGTAGAAAAAAATTATCAGAATCGATTTTTGGCTTTTATGTCAAGTTTTAAGTTCATTCATTTCTCTTTCAGAATATATCAAACTTTTCACACAATAATATTTAGAAATATTTTTTATTATTTTTAATTATGTCACTACAAGCCCTTTTTAAAAAGGAGGAAGGCCAAAAAAAGATAAAAAAATCCATATTGTGGGTATGAAAATTTCTAATTTTTGAAAAATTTTTTTAAAAAAAGACGCAATGCACAGTGTGCCTTTTGCACTGCCGCTCACTTTTTGACAAAATGTCAAAAAAATGAGCAATACGCGCCTGTGTCATGGGGCTAACTTGTGTTTTGTCTTGAAAATTTGACAAATGACGAGTCATAGATGCAAAAAAAAAATTTTTTTTTTAAATCTAAGCATAAAAGAGACTAAAAAAGTATTCAGGCAGTTAAGGAACACCTTGATGATGATCCTTATGTAGCTGGAGGGTACTGAATAGCTGTAATTTTGTAAATATGTTTTTCTTCTTTATTGTTTTTCTCAAAACGTGCATTTCCATACGGAAATTTGTTCACATTGCACAAGACAAAAAAGCTGTGTTCTTTCATTTAGGATGCATAATAATATGTTGAGGTATAAAGTAGACCATTTTCATTACGTAATGTTAATTGTTTCCTGATTTATAATTTTTTTCTTTCCTTGCCCTACCCCTTATTTTGTATGCTTTTTTTTTTTTTTTAACTCTGGTACATTTTTTACAAGAGAACTATAATAGCTATGTGTGTCTGTAGTCTGCGCTGACTGAAGATGTAGAATACATTGGCTAATTTTCATAGTGTTTCTTGAATGGTCTATAATCGTATCTGCACAATCTGGCCATTTTTCATTTTTTGCCCAAAATTCATCAAAATTTTTCTTCTAAAAAAACGGCTTTAAATAATTGGAAAAATATATATTTTCTTCATCCAGGGTATTGCCCTGCATAATAGTAGGGAAATTAGTCTATAATACTAAAAAATCAATTCACTAGGCTGTCCTCAAGCATGCTCAATAGGGAGAAAACAATATATTCTTTTTTTTCTTTAATCTGACTAGGGCTGGATTTACAGGTTTACTGAATATCTGACTTGGCCGTGGCCTAGGCCCCATAAATAAGGGTGCAAATGTTGAGTAGTATGCAAAAATAAAAAAAAAGAAGTTAGCAATATTTTTTTATTTTCAAAATGTGGCCTCAAATTTTGTTGGCCTAGGTCCCCTAAAATTGTAAATCCATTTCTTAATACGCATCACTTCTATGTTTACTACAACATAAAGCATTGACTATAACGTTTTTATGTATTAAATATATCTTTATATTTTTCTTTAACATTTTTTTAATTGACTTTTCTTTGGAAATCTCAAGATGGTCGTTAAAAAAATAAGAGTAGGCCCTACCGTCCTTGTGAGCTCAGCACTGAAAACTGTTTTTCTGTTACTAGTTTTGATTTTAACACAGCCTTGTTAGTTCTATGTTGTAGCTTACGTCATCAACGTAACTATAGTCATCAATGGGGGGTCATTCCCTGGGGCCCCCACCACCATATCACCTTGTTCTAGACCTGTCTATATTCACTAGGAACGACTGCGTGTACTTTTCCACCAGCTAGTGTGTGTAATCCTGTAAGGATGAGATGCAATCTCTTGTCCTATAAACCACTAATGGGACAGTTTTTATGGTGCCTCTTTCATCCCCACCATAGCCGATGGTGCAATTGTCAAGGAGGCACCACGGAGACACGGAGACACTTCAAACATGACCTGAAAATTTACTGTTCAGTGCGGGTCGAACCGGGAGGGGGATTAACCTATATGTATAAAAAGCAACTTCGACAACGACGGCGCGCAGGACTATTTATAGATTTGTGGAATTCCCGATCACAGACGACATCAGTGAAAAATGAGTATATTTTAGATTCTTTTGATTTACAAAGCCAATGCTGCTCACAGCCGCCCCAGCTCAGTTATCCTCTAAGCCCATGGAAAGTCGCACTATCCCGAGAAGCCTACAGGAAATAATTTAATGTTCTTAGGCGGCTCAAGTACCATTTGATCAACGAACCGGAGTACAGGTCCATGGCCCCGGTGGCTGAGGATACATTGCTGAACCAGTAGTTAAATATAACATAAAGTTTCGTTATTCCATAGTATATAATATGTCAATACTTTGCTATATTTCACTATGTCACGTAATGTATGATGATATGCCAACATTGCCTATACACCAGTGCCGAGACCCTGGGGTTTAGGGACACGGTGGGGGGGGAGCTTGGCCTCTCTTGTATTCGACATTATGGGCATGAGATAATGTACTTAATATTTAATGTAAAAAAAAAGTGTGACCCCCCTCAAACTGAGGTCGGGGGACTCCAATTTGGACCCCCTCCTAATTACGCAATTTAGTGTACAGTTAGTAAGTCAGCTTTCTTTGTTGAAGAATTGATATTAATATTATTTTCTTTTACTAGTGTGTCATTTTACAAGTAATAAGAAATCTATAAAAAATATAGTCAGAAAAATGAAATGGTTAGTAATATATTTCATTTCAAGATAATAAAAACACAATGAATGCTGTTCTGACTGAAAATACAAAACGCCAAGCCCAAGCGGAGGTAACTCTATGGGTAAATAACATTTTACTCCAGATATTAGATAAGATATCATTTTGCTCCAATCAATTTTAATTATAATATCCGTAGGAAGCCAACGACGTTATTTGGAATATAGATATGGAGATTGTTTATTTCATGCAATGAGAGGACACAAACCTGCAGGCAGTGCCCCAAACTTCAACGCAGTCTAGATAAGATTCTACAAGATTGTTGGCCATTCAAAGTTTGAATTTGGTGTCCTTCTCAGGCTTCTGTACTGCTATTGCCGGTACAAGAACCCTGATTGCCATGAACGTACTTTATTTAGGCATACATAAACAAAGTATACCCCGGTACATCGTCACATTGTGACTAAGTGACTACACTGACAATGTTCCCCCCCCAAATTAATTCTAAAAAATCAAATTTGGTCTAAAATATACTTCTTTATCATTGTGTTTCGATTTTTTCCTGCATAACTCTCCATGCGTCCCCCCGCCCCAAGCCATTTGGCCCCCCCCAAACAAAATCCTGGCCTAAGGCCTTCATTACATAGGAAGGCCAAATACTGCATATTTGAAGAAAATGTTATTCTTAGACTTAGTAGACTGGCTGTGACTTATAGCTAGAAAATTAAACTGAATTTGTAATATATATTATAGTAATTATTATAACAATGTGTAGTAAGTTCCATATTAAATAAGATAAACTTACCACTGAACTCATTAGTAACACCAGGTTTAAAGATGACAAATGCGGTACTGATCATATATATGGGGAGTGGGTGGGGCATTGATGAAAAATACTGACACCAAAAATTAGTAAGGACAAGTGTGGGAAAACTCTCCAGTGATGCGTTTCTGCCAAGGAGGCTTTACTAAAAATTATTGCAGTATGTATATATTTATCATTTGCTTTAAAGTGTTGAAAAATTCTCATCTATCTTCATTCTACATGAATGTATGATTCATTTTTTCCAGTTAATCAGGTGACAAAAATAGACAAAAGTGATCTTATCAAAAGGGTGCAATCAACAATTTTCTATGGGAATTCATTTGCATAAAGTATTGTAAAAGGATTTTGCAGACAGTCTCACTTTCATGAAGATACACGCAGGTCATGCCTGAGTAAATGAAAACTGTGCTGTGTGATGTGGCTTAAACTATTCATGGGTCTGGTCTATGTGTCAAAAGATTAGACAAATAAAAATAGACAACAAACTTTCTGTGCTTAACACAGACAAGCCATACAAAAGAAGTGTAAAGTGCAGGCTAATTCAGAAGCAAAAATTACAAGCGGACAAAGAGGGAGTACAAAAAAACCAATGGTTTTTATACTAAATACGGATTTATGGTAAATCTAAATGAAATGCCCTGCTTCAATTTTGGATTACTAGACTGACTAACTGTCTCAACAACTAAAATTAGACCAGTGATTCTAAAAGTCTGGTGGAACGATTTTGAGTAAGGTTAGACAAAATGGACATTTATAATTAAAGGATCAAAAATCTATGCATATATCAACTCTATTACTCTATATGCTGTAAAAGAGTTGACAAAAGATATAATTAAATATTATTTTTTTTTAGAATGCAATTTAATTATTGAAATTCAAACACATTTTTCTTATTTGTTTCTCTAATTTATATGCTATTATGTAGCTCATTTTCTTTGGGTGCTGCCATGCATGTTGCATTAGTAATTATTTACAATGACATTCTAATAACATAAGTATATTTCTCAATGACTTCATGCTGGCCACCCCTGGTAACTGGACTGTTAAAAATATAATATCAATATATTATTTTTTTAGGTGTAAATAAAACCACTTTCAGATGTTGGCTATTCATGAACGTCTGAACTCAGCATGTAAAAAAATTACATCTGAAGATGTCTGGAAGCATCTTTCAACTCTATATATGATTTACAAGCTCTGGTATGTTTATTATTTTGATTTGTAACTATTAAGCGTACAAATGGGAAGGGACTAAGAAAAATAAATAAACACAAAGAAGCATCCTCAAATTGTTAGCCTTTGAAAGCAGACAATTTCGGTTTGATCTATGGAAATGTTATATATAGTCATCCTTTTTTAAAAATGCAGAGGCTACAAGGCCAAGTCTGATAGAATCAGTCAAGTGGCTAATTAAATTTATTTTATTAAGCATATATATTTTTATATTTATAAACCCTTCCCACTTTCTTTTAATCCTTTTACACATTTCTCCCATACTCCAATAAATTGCTCTAGAAACATACAATTTTATTAAAATCATAAATATTATATAGTAATGGTATTTCAATAGAAAAAGAACAATATTAAAAAAAATCAAATAAATAAGCTGATGATGTCTGATGTTCATGGTCATTTAATTGTCATTGTCTTTTGAGGTGGCATACATATAATTTGGGTAAATAAATTATGTTTTTGCAGCGAATCTCGATAACTATATAATTATGTTAAATAGGTTGTTGTTGTGCCAGTGCCTAATAGTTAATGCTGACCTTTTTACACATGAATAAATAGAGTAGCATAATTATTAATCCAATTTTAGTATACTTAAGAGAAAATGGACGGCAGAGTGGTGTAGATACTCGACTGTTGACCTGGTCTGGATTTAATCCTCTGCCTGTGAGAACCATGGAATTTTCCAGGTGTTGGCGGTGCAAGTTGTCCCACAAGTCCACCCAGCTTTAAATGGGTACCTGACTTTAAGTTGGGTTGTAAAGGGCGGCTGGGCGTTGTGCTAACCACACAATCCCTTCATATGCCGAGGTTATAGAAACAGATAAATTCTACACTTCATCTGCCTCGATGACCCAGTAGGGCTAAGGGAACTTTCAGAGAAAACACATTTAACAAAGTGATAATAAACTGGAGAGGCAAACTTAAGAGAAGAGGTCACAGTTTGGTATCTAAAACAATTGCACTGAGGAGTTATTATCAGGTGACATCATTTTGAGTCACAGTGATGGGACTAAATAATGTCAGGGGTGTTAAATTAATTTTTTCAGTAAATCTTAAATAATTCAGTTCTGAACTTATTTAAATGAATAATATTCTTATTTTTGTGTTCATCTAAATAAACTTATGAATTGGCTGTTAATTGATTCTTTAATGTCTTTTCATAAACCAAGATAATAATTGATTGCCTCCAAAACATGCTACATATCAGAATAGCTTACAAAACCAACATCAAATGAATTACGACATATATTAATACATATATAACTGTATTACACAAAAAAGAAAAAACTGAAAAAAAAACTACATGTTAATAATGTTCTATGAAGCTGCAGTAGCCACTGCAATATGGTGAAAATGACATTTTGCTAACAAAATATAAAAATTTTTTAAATTCACAAGTTTTAGATAAATCCAGATTTAATATTTTTGACAAAATTGTAATTAACAATAATTCATTATTTGTTTCTAGCATGAATCAGAAATATTACCATTTCCCAACAAAGCTTATGATTTTGATTTTCAAGATTCTGATTGCAAGATTTGACTGAAAACCTTTCCTAGGACACCTTACATAAATATACCTGCATTAACTGGGTTTCTAAAGTAGAAGGTAGATTTTATATGTAATTTGACAATTTAAAAAAATTTTATAGCATGACTAATTGTTAGTTATTGATTCGAAATTGATTGATTCCTTTTAAGAATCCAGAACATTAAAGCAGTTGAATTAGTTTCTAGGACAACCAACTGCATTGCACTATATCCAACTATACATATTTTCCTCAACTAAATTCATAACTCGTTTTAGTTGGGAGGAATCATTGATGTCATCTCAGGTTGAAAATTTGACTAAATACTGAAGGGAAGGGTTTATCTAATGCACTATCACCCTGTCCTTTTTAATTCAAGCATAATCTAAAAAGTTAATTGTGAAATTTACACCACTTTTTTAAATTTTGAAATAATTATCTTATTATCTCTAGTTTTGTCAAAAGTACCCCAAAGTTGGTAAAATCTGAGATCAAATTAGAGCCGAACATCTTTGCATAAGTCTGAATCTCGTGGTAATACATACCATCTGTGAAGGTTGAAAATAAACCTAGTCCAGCTTCAGTTAAGATATCTCAACAAACAGTTTACACCAAGCACCAGGTCAGGAACCATCACCCAAACGTACTAAAAGAACTGAAACGTACCATCTGCCAATGGTCCAGCTACACCAACTGAATAACCCAGTCAAAGCGACGAAGATAAAAATTATGAAATATTATATTACTATTTCTTTTCTGTAGTATTTTTTAGATGAAGAAATATTGTTTAAGTTGGAACAATCAGGAAAATTTTTATGTAAATATTGTGTTTATAGTTCATTTATTTTAATTACTTTAATTTATTTGACTAAAATTGTCTGCTAACACCTATAAGTAGAAAGCCATTGTTAAAATTAAAGTCTTTAGCAGTTTTTTCATATGCAACCTATTAAATGTTAATAATATTGTATTTCCCTGAAAATAAGACCCAGCCATATATTCATTTTTTGCTGTAATTATCTTTGAACTTATTTTCAAAGGGAACATCTTATTTGTTCATCCCCATGTTCAAGAATAACATTTACATATTTAAATTTAATTCTAAGTAAATCATTACATAATCACAAGTAATATATGGAGGGGTAGGGAGTTTGTACCTGAGAACCCTGTAAAAAAAAGCCAAGTTTTTTTTTACTCAGACTTTTTTTTGGATATCATGGCAAGCTTATATTAAGAAAAGAAATTTGGCTGATCAGAAGATCAGAGTACATCAATGTGTCTTGTTTGTACCAAGTGACTTGACTTAATTCCTTGAACTCCTTTTGGAGCAAGGCCACCGTTGTCACTTTTCCCACTCTTTCATGGGTGGCCTTTTCCCATATTTCCCCATGTTTGGTTCCCCACGCTTGCAACTTTTCCTCTCTTGTTCACAAGAACTTTGAGCGGCCGACCTTTCTCTAGCCTTGGGGATTCCACTGCGAGCCATTTTCATGATGTCTTCTGGAGGCTTCTGAATGAGTGGCCCATCCATCTCCATTTCCTTCTGGCTATAAATAGATTATCCTTTATTCCTGTCATATCATATGATATGATGTTGCAGATGTTGGTTTACTTTAATTAATTCAAGCATATAAATATCTCCTAGTTCACAGCTATGGTTCTCAAAGTGTGAGTTGCAGAATTTCATGTGGGTCGCAACCATGACAGTGTAAATGGGTCAAGAATGCATGTATGCATAATTACAACTCAGTCTCACTATATGTTACTTATTTAAAGAGTTTTTTATCTGAAAAAGTAAAAAGGAAAAATCTGTAGGTAAAGCCTAATGCTGGTTTATTATCTTTTAATGATTATAGTTTTCTTTAAAGGTGGAGTAGTGAAAACAGGCATATAGTTTTCAGGTGGGTCGCAAAAACAGAACACTTTTCATAGTGTGTTGCGAAGCGAGCCAAGTTTAGAGAACCACTGGTATAGTTAAACTATCTTACTTATAAAACTTAATTTTGTATGTCTAATGCTCAGCTGCAGTTGGTATTCAAAGAAAGAAATCACTCCACTGAATAAAAGAATGTTTAAGTAAACAAAAATATTTTATATTTAAAAAAATCCAACTTTTTAAAAACAAAATTTTGGACTTAAAAAATTAAAATTTTGCAAATTACTTTACTATTTTACTTAGGTTTCTCATTACCAGTTCAGAATAGATTTTGTTCTCTCTCTTTTTTTTACAAAGGTTGAGATTTTTCTTTGTCTTCCATGCTCAAGCGGAGCAGTTATTTTAATGTCACATTTGTGACATAGGCAAAAATGTCACCTCTCAACATATAATATGATAGTTATGATAAATTATATCAAGGCCAGGAAATCCTGTTATACAACTTTTAGACAAATTTTAAGTCAGAAGTGTCCAATTTTTTTATAATTTTATATAACTTGTATTTTAATGTTTAATACTACATATAAAACTGTTCATAGTATGAATAGCTACAGTATTCCAATATACGGAACTTTCACAAAAGTGTTGGTCATAGTTTTTTTAAACCAGTGTATGTCAGAGAGGTAATCAATAGTTTTTATTTAATTTATATCTAATTTTTCAAATGTTGAAAGCTACATAAATTGTTCATGTATGAATAGCTAAAATTAGTCCATTACATGTTAAATTTTATATTTATTTATATATATCTTGATAGCTACCACAGAATTTATATCATGCAGAAAGTGCTTTATTTAAATGCCTTTAAAAATACAGCTATTTGTGGTTATTTTTCTTTTTTAAAATAGTGTAGGGCCATTATATCTATAGTGGGACTACATATTGAATTACATATAACACAAATATGAAGCAAGCACTTCAAAGTCTTTAATTGATCTATCTATGTAACTACAATATGGTACATTCTGTGATAGCTAAACAAAATATTCAGCTAAGATGTTCTAAATTTTTGATCCAAGTGTATGGCTGAAGTGTCTAATTGGTTCAAATCAGATAATTCATTTATTGTAATGTTGATTTCTACAAAAGACTTTATATTTTTTCAGTAAAGTGTGGAAGAAACATCTTGTGGTCTAAATCTGATTGTTAATTTTTTTAATAAAACACTATCTGAAAAAAATTTGAGCTTCTTTATATAATAAATTTCCGTTTAAAGTGTTTTCCAAACAATTGTATATTATTTAGACTTTACATGCAGGGTTGTGCAATGTAAAGTTGTACTTGTGTGAATACTTGTTCAAAGTAAACCACAGCATTATCAAGTGTCTGACCTTGAGATTTATTAATAGTCATCTTTAAAAAAGCTAGTCTAATTTGAAATTACAGTCTCTGCAGTTCTAAAGGAACTAAATCACTTAGATGTCAAAATAATCTTTGGAATCAAAGCATATTTTCTTATTGTAAATGCATAATTAATCTCTGAGCTTAAGTGATCAATCAAACCTTCAGATGTGATTAGATTTCTTATCATAATCATAATATATCTGGTTTAGTATTATCTCCATCATTTAATAAACCTTCACCGACTAGCAATCAGTATTTTCTATTGAATTATACTCTGATGGATTGGTAATTTCACTGCCCATTTATGCCCCTGCCATAAATATGACTTATTTGAATCAGATAACAATGTCATATATTTAACCTTTTAGAATGACAGATAGCATTTAACCGAAAGTCACCACTGAAAAGATTTTTTTTGAGCTGGTTCTATTCATTTAATCTTGTGATACATATGCGTGGATTCAGATATGTTGCTTTTAAATACTATTTGAAGAACTCTCATTCTAGTCAAATTCAATTGAAATTTTAAAGGAATGGCAAATCGAAATGACCTGTACAGTAGGGTGTCAATGCTCGGGAAAATTATTTTTTTTAATCTTTGGTGTCTCACCCCTGAATGTGTCACTTGGGTACAATGAGTGAATTGGTGAAGTTGTAGCTCGTTTGGGTAACATTTAGAGGACCCCCAAGCTTTAAGTTCAGTATTAGGCCAACATGCAAATCAGACGAATCGTGGCTCCAAATAATTTGCAGTTTTTTTGCATGCCATATATGAATAAAATGAAGTTTCAAATGTACTTACATTTACCTCCATGCTACCATTAACTAGAGTTGAAATTGTATGATTTAATGAGAAAATGTAATAAATGCGAAAAACATATAAAATACCTAATGTACATGTTTTGTGCAATGTGCATATTTTGAAGATTGATTGTTTTAAACTAAGCATGCTAAATTGTCAGGCTAGAAACAATTATGAAATTATTCTCTACCATACTGGAAGTCTCAATGGAGCTTGCACTCTGTTAGAAGTAGCCCCTGGGACGTAATCTATTATGGATGGCATGCGTCATTACATGTTGGAAGAACTCCTTTCCGATGCATTCAATGTTTTGTCTTGGACCATCCACTGGACCAGAGATTTTGTTATTTAAGAGGTTTTCGAGGAAAAATGGCCAGAATTAAACCACACCCGGCCAGATCAAGCCCCTTTGATAATAGTGTCTGATTCGTTAAAGAATTTATCAAATGTCAACTTGAGGTTAGTCATTCACGTGATGATTATTTGGAATTTCTTCTGCTTGCTGCACAAATGGTTGGGTTGGAGGTTGGCGTCAGCGATGCGCAAGCGATGATTCTATGGTGAATTGGATGGTGAAAGCAATCTATGCATTCAAAATCAAGCAGCTGTTTGCGAACCTTGAAACCATCTTTCAGTTAACAGCTCAAGGATATACAAAGTGTATTCAAGCTTTAATCGGTTTACCATATGTGTTTATCTTCAATCATGGTTTTCTGGCTGGAGCTCACCGCAGATGCACCTTTAAGATAATATATCTTGTTGATACAGCGTTTATACGAATATGATGATACTGTTCTTGATCGACTGGATTGAAAACAGAAACTGGTGCGTCCTCATGGTACTTGAGTCGGAACTGTTGGCTGCGTTATTTTCCAACCCTTTTGTCGGACGAAGAAAAACTGGCCTTGTTTGGACCAATCAATCACAACGTGGACCGTATCTCATAAAAACACTACCAAAAAGTATTGTTGATTTAGGTGCTTCTACCACATTTTTGAAACATCTAACATTGATGCCAGTTTTCTAGATGTTCCTGTTGAAGCATGGTCAGACACACCATCTTTAAAGTTGCAGCAGATTTTGTAAGAATCTGGCTTGTATCAACAGACCCTGCAAATGCGGGTGTAGCATTGATACAAAATTTCAATGACAGTATCACCAGGACGAAGAACAAAAACAATGTTTGCTCCAAGTGGTTGAAAAACATGGAAAAATTTGCAGAGTGTAATCGTGAACAGCTGACTAAAATTTAGATTTGAAAGAACTTTTTTAAATTTTTGTCTACCCTAGTACAAAAGTACAAAATAAATAGTAGAGTCTTATTTGCATTGCTTATTATTATTATTTTCCAAGCAGATTGACATTCTTTCAGAATTAGCATTGACAAAATGAATAAAACTTTGTTTTCATAATTTGTAACTAAATTTCAAATTTAAAAATATAAACCATTCAAGATTTATATATTTTTTGTTTCATTTAATATTATAAACAATACTAAGCATCAATTTGTTACTTAATATATCAGTTTCGCATATAATGCAACATTAACGCAGTATTAGATTTGACCGCAGAATGATTTTACACCAAAATCTGAAACTTTAAACCTTTTGGGGGACTCCAAACATTGTCCAAATGAGCTGAAATTTTGCAGGTTAACTATGCTACCATACAGACATATTCTGTGGGGTGAGACATCAAACATTTCAAAACTTCATTTTTTTGGACGCCCTACTGTACAGCCATTAGATAACAGAACTGAAGCTATTCTGTTGAAGCAACAACTAATGCAATTTTTTTTTTGTTTCTTACCCTTTTGATGTTACACAAAAATTTTTCCCAGTGCCTCCTGGTTTGTCGATGAAATATTGTCATTCTTGTCATTGTAAACTTCAACTATTTTTGATGAGTTTATCTTTGATCAGAATTAAAAAAGGTTCTTTAGTAATTATCCCTTCAAACATTGGCTAACTTCTTCATCAGTAAGCATTTCTTCAGCTTATATTGATGACTACAATCCACGCTTTTTATAAATTGATAACCATCACTACTTTTAGGGCTGATGATTGTCGCCATTAATGCTTGAAGAAATTATCCAGTGAAATTTTAAAATCAACATCTGGATGTTAATTTTTCCCAAATTTTGTTATTTCAGTTGCAGAAAAAAATCAAGAGAAAATGTCAGCAACTCCTTTCTATTAACAGAAATTGATCAGAAAAGATAAAAAAAAGAATATGTGAACGCAGAACTGTCACATTTATATAAAAATAGTAGCTAAATGAACTTGGAAACAATAGGACTGTCATTTCTTAATTCCGTTTTTCGACCCTGAATGATACAGTTAGTTAACATCTGCCAATACTTTGAATTTGATTGACAGGTGTCATGGGTTTGAAATGACCTATGAGATGGAACTTCCTGTCAACTTTTTTTGTACAGTGGGGTATGGTTATGAGGTAAGCCGAAGTTAACTTAGTAGGGAGAGAGCTTGAAGTAATGTAAAAAATTGATTCAGGGTGGGTAAAGGGCTTTAAAATTAAGATAAAAAATTTAGTAATAAGTAAACAACTTTAACTATGGCTATACTATAATTTTAAGAAGTTTAGGGAGAAATTATTACACATGAATTTTGATTATAAAAAATCGAATAGCAGTTCTACTATTGTTTGTTGATTCACAGAACATGTTGGGAAATCTTATTGTATTTTATTCCTCAATTATCAGTAGTTATGCATTAAGCAGAAGGATTGAATTCACCACATGGATGGCAGACTTTCTTACCTTTTATTTCTGGGTTAATCTTCAGGGTCTCACCAAATCATATGGCAGTGTGTGGGAAAAGACACACAAATAGTATTGTGTGTTTCTTGAGTCATAAAAAATAAAATATTGAAAGTGGTATCAATAGAATCTCTAATAAACGTAAACTGTTCAACTAATTAGATATGCCTCAATCTTCATCAAGTCAAATGACAATGCCGCTTAGACTGGTATGGAGCTGCATTGCCAAGGCAATTCAACAGTCGACAGATCCCAAGTACAGCCCATGAGTACAAGAAAGAGCTCATTTGAGCGCGCGTGCCAAGATCTGTCTTTGGGCAGTAAGAGTGGTTCTTGAGCTGGGACCATGGGGTGAACTGAAGAAATGTCTGTTTCTGGGCAGCCGTCAAAACTGACCCGTGGTGGAAGCTTAGGCGAGTCAGTAGGCGCTAATTGCTGCAGTTCCGAACTGGGCACTGTCCTATTGGCGCGTACTTTGGGGGAGGTTGAGGCTTTTCGAGTGTCGGACTGGCGGACCACAAGAGTGAGCAGTCCGGAAGCTTGCTGGCCATTGGGCTCTATGGCAGTCTCCAGATGTTGAGACACAGCAAGTCTGATCTCACGGGCTCCTAGAGACTAAGTCTCAGCCCGCAGATTACTGAGAGAGTTCAAAGAGAGAGAGAGACTGGTGGTGGCAATGAGAAAAAAAAAAAACTAAATCAGAAAATATGATTTCTGACTTCCAGATATTTTGGATTTATTCAAGCACCGCTTTATGTAGTGTGTTCTACAAGTGAGACACTTGCAAACAAAACACCCTGACCTGGCTATGAAACCACTTGAATATTTTCAAAGAATTCAAATGGAGAAGGCTAAAGCAAGTTAGCATGTTAGAAAAAATGACTGAGTGGGAGGGGGACTGTGTCCATGGGCTTAAAATTTGAATCCAGATCCATGAGGATTGGTTGTAGACTTCCAAGTTTTAGGATTTATACCATCTTGGCAGTTGTTCTCAAAGTGTGGGTTACCAGCACCCCAATGTCATTAAGTGGCTCTCAATTTTAATTGCTTGTAATGGTGCAATTTTTTTAGATTTTCTCTCTTCTGTCTTTTCATGTTTACAGATGATGGGTTGCAAAAGCCAAACTGATGACCAAGTAGGTTTCAAATTGCAAAAAGTTTGAGAACCACTTATCTAAAAGGTTTTTTAAGTTTTAAAAAAGAATTAAACTTGCTAATGTTTGATGCACACTTTAGCCTAATTTGGCTAGTCTTTACAAGGTTTAATAAATCTTAATTTTATTGCATTTACTTCTTATTTAATGTCCTATTTTTTCCCCATAAAAAAAATTACTAACAAGTAATTAGCTTAGTAATTCAACAAGATGTATTTATGGACTCAAATTATTATAATAGTGTAATGTTATGTAGAATGTACACATGTGCCAAAGTTGACTCGTTCTCACTAATGAATTACAAGATTTGCTAACAAACAAGCACAAAGAGTGAAGTTAAATAAAAGACTTAAATGCGTTAGATAAAAACCAGTTATGTAAATCTGATCACATAAAGGTAGATAACCTTTTTTTCAAATGCCTGTCTTATTTTAATTAAACTGGTGCTAGATATAACAGTTACAGTTTTCAATACAAAGTGTCGAGATTTGTTAAATTTATATATATATATTAAGTCCAATATAGTCAATATCCAAGCAAAATTACATGGAAGGCAACTTTGTTCTAGTGAATACTTATTATTTTGGTTAAACTTAGAGATTTTAGAATGTTCAATAAGCATCTAATAAAGTGAGATATAAAAATTATATACCTATAGGGGATATTTAACAGAACCAGGCAATTCTTTACTTTTGATGATATTCTGTTAATAGTTATTTTAAAGGTGTTATTGTTATTGATTAAAGAAAGATGTAAATAAGAAAAAGCGTATGGAATATCTTACAGAAAAAGATTTATTAAATTTTTTTGTTACATAAAAATTTGCTGAACAAGTTTTAATTAAAGAAATTGAAGTTTCAGGCAGGTTATGAAATTCATTTCCAAGATTGTATGTCCACAAAAGAGTCTTTAATTATTGGCTTACATTTTTTACAGCTACTTACTCATCACGACAATGATCTAAGTTAAAGAAAACAACAACAAACATTCATGTATCTGATGAAGCTGACTTGAAATAAAGTAGAATAAACTGAATCATATTTAGAAAATTAATAAAATATTAGTAAAGTATTTATAGCAATCTCAAAAAAAGGTGAAAGGAATCTATCTATATGGGCTGAGAATTTTTTACACCACTCTGTACCGAAGATTTGTTTTTAAAAAACATATTCAAGAATGAGTTTAGTAAAATCTGCATTCTTACAATTCTTTGATAAGAAAGAATTACAAACTAGTGTAATAATCAATAATTTTATCAAGGAATTAACAGTGCTTAAAAAAAAAAAACCCAAAAGCTTCAGTTTCATTTCATATGTATATTTCGACAAGTGGTCATCAACATTAATATTACAATATATATAATTTCAACTCAATGTGTAGTTTTGTTTAAATCTGTGTATTTTTACACAAACATATTAAATAAATGTATAAAACTAGAAACAAACCCAAAAGATCAAATTTAGCTAAAATTTATTTTAAAAAATTCTCTATTATTGTTTGATTTGTTTCCAAAAAATGTTTTTCTTCAATGATATGTTTATATCATATGAAACAAAATGAAAGTAGAAAGACTGAAGAGAAAAGCAGTCACAGGGGCAGGTGTTAAGAAATAAATTCCAAACCAAACATGTAATTAATTATGTGGGTAAGTGCAAGACTGGTGTGAATATACATAAAGCTATAACTATAAACATATATATATATACACATAAATGTATATATAATATACATATGTGCATGTATCCCAGCCATTAATTTCAACTAAGATATTTGAGACATTTTTTTTTTTTTTTTTTCCATTCTGTTTCTGGGCACTATAGCAACCTCAAATTGCCCAAGGTACTAAGAAATAGACAAACATACCTGCCCCTGAGCCTTTAAACAAGTTTACACACACAGTGTTAACTGGTACTAAGCCTAACCTTTTTTTTTTTTTACCTATAGTCATTTAATAAAAAAGTTGTCAAATTATTTAAATTGCAAATTATGTTCTTGGGTAACTTAACCTAATTCAATTTATATAGACCAAGTACATACATTTGTATTGTTATTATTTAGCTGTAATGCTAATTCAACTACATTTAAAAATAAATTTTAACATTTAATTTTCCAATTGTTGACAATATTTTTGTTAGGTTAGGAATTCAAAAATGATTCTGGTAATAAATTTAGTGATTCAATGCGGAAATTCTTTAATAGAAATCAACATATGCCATAATGTTTAAATAACCTTCATATCCACTTAATATTAGACCAGCTTGTTGGTAATACAAGCACAAAATATTTATCAACTGACTTCACATCCAATTTTGTTAAACTTAACTCAGAAAGAATTCAAGGAGGGAAATTCATGTTTTTTGTACACCAGTTTTAAACAACAGATAAGCTAGAGTTTTTGCCACAATTTATCCCCAGAAACATGCATTAAATGTACATCCCAAGTTTTTATCAATATATATATATCAGATAATTTAATAGTTTACATTTAAAAACTAAATATGAACCAAAAATAAAACAATCACTTTTCCCCTAACGTAAATAAACAAATGTGAACAGATATTATTCTGAGGTGTACGTGAAAAAAAGTTTCATGCTTTATTTATGAATATAGTGAGATAATAACATTTAGGTAATAAATTATTGAACAAAATAAGAGCAACTTTCATGGTACCGGACCAAATCTTGAAACAGTTTTACTTAAGTTGAATAATCACATTTATTTTGTACGTTTATTTCACATCCTTCAGATTCTCTGAAACTAACAACTTGAAATATTTAAATGTCATAAATTTAGAGAATCTTATCTTTCTTTTAAACCATATGGTTACAAAACATAATTTAGGGAAGAAATCAGCTGTTAAATTACATAAAAATGAAACTTGCTAAACAGAATGACTGGAATGTCTAGAAAGTAAAAACACTTTAATAATATAAGACAGCACTGCATCTCTGGCAATACTTTAAAAAATAAATTAGTGTTCTACTAACAATAACCAAACCAATAGCAGACATCAGTTGTAAAGGCTCAGTACATTAACCTTGATTCGGTACAGTAATATACAATTAAAAAATATAAACGCTTTTCTTGACTTAATGAGAGCATCAACTGTAGGGTTAGAGCTAGTATTTCAACGGTGTACTTCATTTGGCTTGTTTTGAATTTGAAAAAAATATACATGTAAATGTGATTTTAGAATGGTCAACTTGAAAGTTATGTCCTTTAAATGACTTCAATTATAACATTGCAACAAAGAATTATTTGTTTCTCCAAATATTTTCTAATTGAAGCATAAGCTGTGCTAATAACACCATAGGTTGGTAGAAAGGGTCTGTCCTGAGCTTGGTTTACCCCAGCCTGTAGTGTTTTGTGATGTCTGTTGGTTTAATTGAAGGAATGACATCTCTTTATTGCATCTGGAACATGATATACACATGTATTAATACAATGTAGTAATGTAACTTTTTTATAAGAAGAGCTTTAATTAGAAGATGAATTTTATTCAATTAATAAGTCCATTCTCACACATTTAAAATAAGTAAAAGCAAAAAGCACCAGAGCCACTGGCACCTACCTGCTGGAACTGAAGTTGTTGTATTTGTTGTGGTGTGTACATAGCTGGAGCACCTGCCACCATAGGAGAACCATACATAGGAATCTGCTGATTAAATAAAAAAATTTTTTAATTGCTGCTGACATTGACCATTGCAGAAAAAGTAAACAAATATTTTGCTCTAAAGACTACATATGTAAGATTTTTTAAAAATCTGGACATATCAGAAAAAACCTGCTGTATTTCTGAAACACAACTAAATGCTAAAATTTGGTATAAAAATAAGTTAAAATTTTGAAAACTCTTACTGGAGCAATATTAATAGGTGCTGGACTAGCCATAACTGGAGATGGCCGAATCATTGTCTGCTGTCGTATATTATTAGGCTGACCCATCATTCCTACAAATTTTAATTCCAAAAAGAAATAAGAAATATCAAATTAGGAATTTGCTGGTGAGAAAATTAATAGTAATAAACAGAAAAAGCTGTATCCTTGGATTAGTTAAATGGTTATTTATAAAGTAAAGGCAGAAACAAAATAAATAATTAACTTGTAATAGTATGCTTTTATTATAATGTACCAAAAACTAATTCCAGTAAGATTAAACTACAAATAACATGTATAGAGAGAAATTATGCAGTATATAAGTGGCGCTAATAAGGTTTTTATTTCATATTTTTTATCTTGCAGTTTATAAATGGATTACTTCCAATTTACCTTGTTTAATTTAGCAATGAATAGAGTTTGAATAACAAACTATGTAATTATTCTGACATTTCATTCTGTAGCTCACATTTGATTCAGTTAATATAATTTCTATAAATATTTGTATAATTCAAAGAGACACATTTTTAGTACATTTTAATAAAAGCCTATTAAAAAAAAAATTCTTTCTTCATTTTTTAATACTATTTAATTAATCAAAAGTATTTCACTTGTTTTTGTTTGTTAAGTTAATGTAAACTAATGAGGTATTGTGACAAATAAAATCTAGCATTTTAAACCTTATTATGTTATAAGAATTTGATCTGCATTTTTGGTAAAGTTTACATAAAATATTTAAATGAATTACGAGACAAAAGAAATAGACAACAGCTTCAGAACTGCACTTAAAAAACCATAATCTCTTAAGCCATTTTCCCCTCTTTATATAAATATTACCAAAAAAATAATAGCTTTGAACTAAGATTTTAATTAATTGACTTAAAAATTTTTAAAACAGCGCATTGTTATCAGGAACTCAAAAAAAAAAAAACGTTTCAAATTTCAAAATGATTGGGTATCAAGAAGCTAGTAATAGTGATTTTAGATTTCTCAAAAACATGACAAACCAATGTCCAGACAGACAGTTACATAAATATCTACAGAAGCAAAGGTATTATCATTTAGAAAACATACCATTTCAGACTATCATAGCTGGTGACTGAACCATTAAAACAGAAGAATCCCAATACTGGTTGAGGCTGGTTAACCATACCAGGGTATATTGGTTGTTGGGGAGGCTTCTTTGTTTCACCTACATGAATGTAGGAAAATTAAAACAGTAAACATTATATGGATAAAATTATTAATATGAATAAAAAAACAAAGAAACTTGTGAGTCATATACTGACAACTTGTTATATGAGATCATTACTATTTCTGTCTAAAAAATAAAAATAATGCCACGACATAACAGTTGTATCTGGTAATTAAAATGTATTTGTTGTGATCCAAATGTGTGTTGGATACAAGCTCAAGTTAGTTTAAGAGTTTTTTTCCTTGTCCTTAGATGGCAACATGTATGCCTTTGTTATTGTGAGAGATGTTAGTGTAATTTGACCATAGATACAAGTGTAAGTGTGTGGTAGTAGTGGGGGGGGGGGGTGGGGGAGACAAGTGCATTAGTCTACAGCAGACCAGGTAAAAAAAGATGTGGATACATATATAGTGAGTAGATAAAGGAGATCTTCTAATTATATAACATGGAGTAGGTATATATAGCTGCCTTTATTTATGTGAATAGACGGAGTTTGTATTGTAGTGAGTTGTGATAATAGTCGATAGTCACATTCTATGATTTATATGTCTATGTTATGAATAAACTATATTTATAATCAGAAACAGTGAATAAGCTATATAATCAGAAACATGACTTTGAATTTACTGTAACATGGAGTGTGATGAAGGATATGACAATATTAATAAAACAGGATAAAAATCAGTTAATGCGAATTAGTTATTTACAGTAAATCGAAATTTTTATGTTAGCAGCACATTTTAATAAGAAAAAAATGTATTGTAATACACTGTGAGTTCTCGGCAAACCAGTTCATCTACAATAATACACCTTTTGTGATTCAAACGATCTCCTGGGACTGCATTTAGAATTAATTTTGTTATGTAGAATTTAAATGCCACAGTTTTAAACATTAATTAGTTGACAAAAAAACAACTTTTCCAATATCCGTTATTAAATAATGAAAAATATATGTCAGGAAAACAAACTAGTGAGCTCTTGTTCTAATTATATAATCAGAATAGAATTAAGATGATTATAATTACTAACCTGGAACACCGTACATAGGTACCTGCCCAGCTTGTTCCTCCAAAAAGTGCCATTATTGAATCTTTTTGTTGATGCTTTCTTGTCACTCTGTCCAGAATTATCTTCTACTAAATAACTGCCATCTAATTGTCCATTCTGTGATAGTAAAATGATGTTGATTTCCACAAATAATATTATTCATAATTATTACGACACAAAAAAAATGGCAATGTTATTGTGTTGAACCAAAAAGAAAATAAATGTCACAGAATGTTTGAACACATTACATACCCCACATTAAATCTGCATTGCTGGATGCAGGCACACTATCTCCACCAAATAAGTCAAGCAGTTCATTGCCTCCAGTGGATGGTGGGGCAGCGGCTGCTTCTGTAGAGTATAAAACAAAATAAATGTAGATACAAAAAGTCTAACTGAATCAAAAGTTAATATTTGTAGCTAGCTCTAAGCTTATAAAAAAGAAACACCTAAAACTATATCAATCTACTAGAACATACAGAAACACACTTAAGGATGCTTGCATGTATACAAGAATAAAATTTTAACTTAAACTAACAGTGGTACCCAACTAATGTCTATGATTAATAACCATACTGAGTATTTCAAAGCCCATAGTAATCTACGGGACAGGTATGAAGTCCTGTCAGGATAAGATGAAATCTCTTAGAACCTGTAAACCACTAATGGGACAGTTTTTATGGTGCCCCTTCTTTCATCCCCAAAATCCATTGGTCATCACCTGGGGATCGAACCCGGTGACACTCAAAGTCGACAGTTGAGCTTTACCACACGACTATCCGTCCCCTATGAAACAGGTAGAACCATTTAAAAAATGAATTTAACCATAAAACATAACTCAAATAAAGAAAGAATTAGATACACCATCCTTCTGTATATCTAAGCATATATGTAGTATCTTTGTAAATATAAATTATTCAATTTTATAATAAAACTACTAGTGTCAAGTTGTAATGAAAAACCTAGTGAACTGTTAAAGACATTATTATACTTTCAATTTACTGTTCATCCATTCATATAAATATTTAACCCTTATTTTAACTTGAAAATATGTATTTATTCTTCCATTGGTTTCTAAAGCCCATGCAGGGCTCTATTTTCACTGTACTACTCCGCTCACTTTTCAAATCCATGGTTGTCTTCCTTCACTCTTTCACTCTTAAGGAGCTTTAGGTCTTTTTGCCTCATCGTTACATCTGTCTCTTGGTCTGCCCTTTGACCTTTTCTCATTAATTGTGTGGGTCTTTTATGTTGCTAATTGCCTCTGATCTTTTCCCAGTATTTCCATTTGCCCAAACTGACTCAATCTAATCATTTTGATTTCTGCTGAATAGTTATGCTCCTCAAGTAAATCATATCATTCTGAATTTTTCTTACTACTTCATTTATTGTTAACCTTTGTGGCCACATATTTTTAATACTATTTTTTTCTTTCCCAGATGTTTATAATAGTTTCTGCTTGCTTGCTGACAGTCCATGTTTCACTATGGTATGTAAGTGCTGATATGATTATGCTCTTGTTTAATGTTATCCTAAAGATTTCTGGAAATCTGTCTTTTGAGTATTTTTATTTAAATGCATAAAATATTCTGCGCCTTTTTAAAAAAGAAAAATCATTAATAAACTTTTTTGTTAACTTTCTGGTATGAACAAAATGAAATGCAACAGTATACAATTATACAAAACCCTATATGTCAAAATAAGTTTTTTTCATTTAGACACAATTAAAGATAAAAGTGGTTTTTTAAATAGGCTTTCATTAAAATGTACTAATAAGGAAAAAATAATTCCTTAGATCAGTGGTTTCTTAAATATTTGGGTTTTGTAGACACAATGAAAACTGTTTGGTTTACATGGCCTACTTGAAAAAATATGTTTATTTTTGCAACCCACCTGCAAAAGAAAAACTAATAAAAGATAGAGATAGAGTAATTATGCACACTGGGCTCTATCTATAAGTTAAAGTTTAGTCGTGCAACCCACCAGTCTTCATGATCCAGTTAATTTCATTCCCCTGCCGTTTGTTTCTCTCTACGATTTACTTCTTTTGTAAGTGCAGGGTGGGGAGATCAATTTTCGTACCTCCCCCCGGTATATTCTTCCTTAATTTCAGTACAAGTATGATACAACACTTTGTAAGGGCTAAGCGTGATTCATACACACCTCTCTCTCTTTCCTTGATCATCCTCCAACTAAATACTATACTACATTATTTAACAATGCTCTACTAAGTCGATCATTACTAAAATAAAACACTATTTGAATGCATATAACAGATAATGTGAAAGCGTTCATTGAATAGTATGACTTTGTAGAACATTGTTCAATGAGTTATATGGGATTAAACCGTATTGGTGTTCTTTTTGTGAGCTATTTATCTATTATTTCGTTTATTTGTACTTTTTTATTTTTGTTTTAATAAATTTTAATATTTGATGTGAAGTATACAGCTACTTGCTGTAACTAGTTTTCCTGAGCAACTCAGTTTTTACTGTTAGTAAATTTTAATAGTAGTACATGCTGAGTACGTTAGTAAATTTTATATGCTAATACAGGCAAGGTTAAATCTCTCTAGAAAAATTTAATATATAAAATAATTCTTTGAATGATTTTTTCCAAAATACCTCCTTAAAGATGTTAACAATCAAATTAAACTAGTATATGAATGGATTTGATTTACAAAATTAACAGCTTCTTTGACTGTGCTCAATTCACACTGGAATTTATTTTAAAATGTTTTGTGATAATGCTATTAAAAAAAGTAACTGATTATAGGAAAAACTAAGCACAATTTTTATAATATGCACTTGAGCTGATTCCAAATGAGAAAGACCTTAAGATAAGAAAAGACCAAAAGTTGATCAAATAACAAAAAAAAGCAATTTAAAAGAGAAAAATGTGATGCAAATCTCTCTAGAAGCAGAGCTCATTTTAGTCAGTATTGGAGTGCAATAAATTGTAATTAGGAAGTAAGCAAAACAGTTCAACTGAAAGTAAAAAAGTAAAATGTACAAGTGCCAAAGTCCCATTATGAGTAAAGTATGTGTTTATGTGAACTGATTAAAAATTTTTTGTGTTTATAAGTACAGAATCTGGAGTAATAAAAAAAATATGGAAAACTACACTACCAACATATACATGTATGTTCTCACATTTTTATGTTTTAAAAAGTGGAAAATAATCATAAATTAAGCATGAATAAAAACATTAATTTCATCAACTGGTCAGATGGTCAGTATCTTCAGTATAACAATATTATATTATGGTCACTATCCTCAAAATATAATATAATGGTTGCATGTGTTTTATAAGCATACAGTAAGAAATAAAAAAACAGAAGATGAGTAGGAATTAAAAAATAGATCAAAACACCTTTTAGTTTCAAGCAAAAAAAAATTTCTTTCTATTTTTGATTAGAGATCAGCTCTCACACCACCCAGAACAATTAGAAATGACGGGAAGGAAAAATTTAGATGTACAATTCAGATCTTATTAGCAATCTTAAATATGCCACAGATAATTTGCCTAGTAGTCATCAACAAATCAAATATTTCTAAATGCATTAGGAAAAAAAAAGGATAAAGAAGCAAATGACAAAAAATACAGAATTTGATGAACGAATACATTTTTAAAAATAAATATATATCCCACCTTTGCCAAAGTATGTGCATTAAGATTTTTATATACACGTGAATTAGTCTATAGATGTATTAGTCTATAGATGTATTAGTCTATAGATGCATGTTTAGAAAAAGAAGACTGGGCCTGATGAAGATATAGATGAATTTTAAGTTAAACAGTTGCAAAAAAGTAGATCAGTTAGCCAAATAATTTGAAAGACTTTTATATAAGAGATATTAAAATAAAAAATGACACCCAGCTAGATTCCCATGCAAAAACTTACTCATGGTATCAATAATCCATAACCTATATCTAGAAAATTTTAAAACATCTTTTTAATTAGGTTTAGTATCAAAACTGAGTGGTTATTAAAGGAAAAAAGATAAAAAAATTAAACAGCAATATTTTACAAGATTATTCTTTATACATTTTACACAATTAAAAATAGTAATACTTTCATATGATTTGGATGCTGCTAAAAACCTTTTTCAAATATATTATGTCATTATATTATGCTACTAAGACAAACTAAAAAACAGATCATGTGTCTTTGCAGCTTCCTGTTACGCAAATATTAGAACAGATGACAGTTTCTTGTACTCACTAAACCTATCAAATCATTTGACGCAGAAATTAGATACAGGTTCTAACTTTGCTACTGCTGGTTTTGGTAGCTGGGTAACTTGTTATGGTCCCCTGCTGGTGTTGATGTGCCTGTCTGTTAGATATTTAGAAATATAAATAAATCAAGATAAATTACTGACCATTAGGGACAATAATTTAGGTTAATCATATAATGGTGAATTCCACCAAAAATGAAACTTTAAACAAAAAAATTTTTTTTGGTTCTTTACTTTTTTTTTAAATTTTGTTTTTAGTTAAATAATGTTCTATGTACAAAATTATCGACATTTTTTCAATATCTATGCTAGTGTGTCTGTGGGGTAGCCATATGAAAGTGCCTCTAGAGTGTAAAAAAAAAAAAGTCCATTAATTTTGGTAAATAAAGTTTTTCTGAAATAATTGTTAATAACTACAAATAAAACAGATTCGTTTTTTTGTATTGTTTTACAATTAAAAATAATTTTTTTAAATAAAAAAATGTATTTTGGGTGATAATAGAGATGAAAAAGTATTCAATATTCAATGTTGCGTCAGTTACATTTTATGCTATTTTTAAAATTATGTTAACAAATCACAAAAATTTTTTTCTAAAAATTATTTTTTTCTTACATTATTATTCCCCGAATCAAAAACTAAAACTTAAATGCTTGAGGTTCATGTGAAAAATAACTTAATTCTTGTAATTGATGCAACATAACTAGCATAACTGACGCAACATAACCAGTGTAACTGATGCAACATAACCAGTGTAACTGACACAACATAACTGATAATAACTGACGCCTTATAACTAGTGTAACTGTGCCAACATATTTTTCCAACATAACTAGTGTAACTGATGTAACATATTTTAGTACCTGACAGTCTTTACCAAGAATATATTAAAAGAATAGGGCAACAAAAAGCATCGCGAGAAAAATGGAATTTGTCAAGGAAAACAGTAAGCTAAGGATGAGAAAATCAGAATGTTGAAGATGACTGGTCAAAATGTTATTTGCATCAATAAAGAAACACCAACCAAAGCTTTTGAAACACCACAATCACTTGGCAAAGCAATTAGAAAAGTCAAATCAGCTCTTTTAAAGCCCTAGAAAAAAATTGCTATAGTGAAAAACTTGTCAAGCAGCTTGGAATAACAGTGGCTGATAAAAAGAAACTAAAAAAAGCTGATATTTCTGCCTTAAAAAGAAAGAGTTGTAAAGATTTTTATAATGCTGATACTATATCCGTCAGATGCCCAGATCTAAAGACTATGCAATTGAGGTCAAAAATAATATAAAAGAGAGGATACAAAAGAAAATTCTTACAAGTGTATGGAAGTTTATAAGCAATTTAAAAACAAAATATCCTAATCTGAAAATAGGTAAATCAAAGTTTACCCATTTAGTTCTTAACATATCGATACCAATATCTGAGAGCGATCACACAGTTTGTTGCTTGTGTATATCATGAAAACTCTGAAATTCTGTTAATAGGAGGTTCAAAGTTGCAGCCTGATTTGCAAAAAACCAAATGATTTTATTGTTAATTCAGTTTGTGGACCGTACTTGAACTGCTATTTGAGAGAATGTAATAGATGTTCAGATACTAAAACATATGTTGAAAGTCGGATGACAGAATTTTAAAAGGGAAAAAAACAGAAGCTCAAAAGTGTCATTATAAATGCAAAGATGTTCATGAAAGCATATTATGTGTCGGTCTTATTACAATGGAAGGAATGGATGGGCACTAAAGTTCCTGTTCTGAATGACATCAAAGAAACAATCCAAAATTTAAAAAATAAATGAATGTTCAAACATAAGAAATAATTTGCTTTTTTTTTTAACCAGTTTAATTATTATTTTCAACTTTGGTTTGTATTTCATTGAGATTGCGTCAGTTACAACTTTATGTTGCGTCAGTTACACTGAAAATTTTATATTGTTAAAACATTTTAAATATAAAACTAATTTTTTAAATTATTTTAATGCAAAGACATTTATGAAATGATAAAAAATCTGTTTTGATTTAAAGATTTCAGAAAAATCTGTAATGATATTACTTTCTTTTTGAACTGGGTAAAAAAAGTTTTGAAAACATTATGTAATATTATCTTGGAAATGATTAGCATAAAACTGCTAAACCTTTTCATTAACATTAATTCAAACTTATATTTAATAAAACTGGTTTAAAAAAAGTCTCTAATTTAAAAAGAAAAATTTGTCTGTTTAATGTCAAAAAGCTAAATTGTTTTCCAAATGTTACGTTAGTTACAGTGGAATTCACCAAATCTAAAATATTAGTTTTTTGTTCTTTAAGCTGCTATGCTGGAGAGTTTGAAAGTGAGTAAAAGAAAGAAAAACCAACATTTCATGATAACTAAATAAAAGTGTAAATTATATTACGGTCAATGGTAGTGGAGTAGCTATTGGCTTGGCTTTAGGTTTCTTCTTATCACCCTTTGAATCATCTACCCACTGGAAATGAAAAAAATATTTATATTTCAGATAACAATCTAAATTATTTTTAAGCATACCATTATTAAAGCTATCTTGAAAAAACTATTAACCGCTTAGTACAGGTCAGGTCATGTTCTATTTTAAAATATTTAACAGAATGGAAGCTGTAATAAGTGTACTTTTAATGTTCACTACTGAGCTAAAGAAAAGAAAAAACAACAATTTAGCAAAAAGTAAGCGATTTTAAAAAATGTGTGTCACTCATGACCAAGCCAAGCCATTTCATAGGCTAAACTGTGACCTCCTCCACACCCTGCAGGTGGTGGTGAGTGGGGGGTAGTGTGTGTGTCTCCATGCCTCACACTGAAATGGCATCCAAAGTACCCTACTGACATTAAAGATGAAATATGACTTTTTTCCTGTGTGCAGCCACATATTATGTAGGGTGGGTGTATGTGGGGGGGGATAGGACATTGATACCTCCAACCTGTGACCACAATGGATATCTTCACATGACAGAATCAATGAACTAGTTATCCTTAACAGGGCATCAAAGGGCACCTTACACCAGTCTTACGGTGGACCACAAACAAGATGTGGCCCTCCCATGACATATGAATGAGCCACCCAGATGTGGCCCTCCCATGACATATGAATGAGCCACCCAGATGTGGCCCTCCCATGACATATGAATGAGCCACCCAGATGTGGCCCTCCCATGACATATGAATGAGCCACCCAGATGTGGCCCTCCCATGACATATGAATGAGCCACCCAGTTTTCACTAAATCAACAACTGATCAGTGTCATATTTCACTGACCAAGTATTTTTTTTATAAAGAGCTTTCATGGCGGGAAGGGAGTCACGTGTATCTAACTCAATCCATTAAAATAAAATGTGTCCATGTGTTATTTTAATAAGAAATGGTACCAGCAAATAAGCATTAAACCTATTATTATATATTGTAAATTTGTTCGCAGGATTGGCGTTTTGATACATATCTCACACAGGGGGACAGAATATAAATGTTCATAACAATTGACGAGAAACACAATGAAGGAATCACCCACCCTCTATGGTCTGATAGAGACATGAGTTGCGTGTGATAAACAATATCACCAGGTTATCTTTCTTTTTTCCCTAGACTCAAATACTGACATTTCCCCCTCCTATCTAATCTCCACACAGGTATTTTTTAAAGCTACGAAACAGATGCCTCAACTGATAATTTTCAGTCATACATATCTGACACGAGACAAAAATATTTCAGCCAATTTTTTTGTACCAATTAATGGCTTGGAACAGATCCAAATGACTTTATGTTAGGGTCTGGAGTTAATTCATTTAGCTAAAATTGACATACAACGTCGAATAATATCAGAAAGGGGGCTCCTGTTGCATTATCAAAACAATTCAACTAAAAAAAAAATATAGCATGTTGACTTTTGCCAAGGCCAACCGTGTACCCCCCCCAACCCTCTGCCACCAAACCTTTTTTTAGATGGAAGATCTGCTTACCTTGTAAACATTTTCAACGACCTGCATAGCAGCCTGATTGGGGGCATTCTTTCTTTTCAGCTCTGGACAGTTTTTATTTATACTCTCAAAAAATAGTTCCAGGTCCTCGAACGTGTCGTACATCATTCCGCTTATGTCCTGGCCCGACTTGTTACGGCCAGAGTTGACCATAACCACTGGGTATTTTTTACTCCATCCGGGAGGCAAAATTTTTTGGGCGGACAATCAGCCCGTGCACTGTGTAAACCTTGAAGTTGATGTCTTCCTGGTTCTCCCCGAGCAGACACGTCATCATGAAGAACTGCTGGCAGATGGGACATGATCCTTCAGTTTCTTTGTCTATGGCTGATGCCTAACCGGAAGAAACAAAACAAAAAAGCATATTAAAAAACTACTAATCAATTAGTTGTCTGAAAAAAGAAGTATATTGGTATGTTGTACAAAAAAAAAAATAGTAATAAAAAAATATTGTTACATTTTATGTCATTTTAAATCAAAACATCTGACTTCAAGGAACAATGTTAAAAGCATCCATTAAAGTTATAGAATCCATACAAAAAAAAAAAGGGATAGTGAAAGCAATAGAAATAATAAGAGGAAACAAATGTTAGTGTTAAAAAATGGTACAAAAAAAAAAAAGTAGACACTCATCTCTGACATTGGTAATATTAGGGATTGCTTGTTCACCTCTGCTACATTATCTTCATTACAAAGGTGAAATGTGTGTGTGAGTACTGTGTCCATAAGTCAATGATAAGAATAGAGTGACTTGTGACACTTGGGTACTTTATGTTTAGGTAGGGCACCCCACATAAAAAAAAGGGTTAATTTTTACCAGGAGATATCACCATGTCCATTATGATGAATAAAGAATATCCCTTCTCATTCAAGAAATAACAGTGTAGGGTAAGTGTTTGTGTGAAAGACATGAATCATGATTTTTTAAATTTTAGACTTGGATGATTCATTACAGCCTATAATAATAAATTAGTAGAAACTCCTATAATGCAACATCAACAAGTAATTGCTTTCATTTAATATGTATATTAATGTTACATCATGTAGTATATAAAAATATTTCATATAAATACTACATATTTATTCCAATCATAATGCATTTTTTTATAATTTACAAAATACAACAAACTAGTCCTAGACCACAGAACATTCCATGTCGACAATGTCAATGACCAATGGCCCGACCATATTACTGATTTATGATGCAAAGGCAAAATACACTACAAAGACTTCATCTCTTGTTTGTTGTTGTGCAATAATATATTTTAGTAAGAAATATTTTAGCCTTAAGACATGAGTTTTCTAATTACTGGCCATTATTTATTAATTTTATTACAACATTAAATCGTAGCTAGAGTATAACATACTTTGGTTTCGCGTTCGAAACTAACATGACAGACTCATGCCCAAGGTAAATATATGCGAAAGTATTTTTGTAACTCCCAAAGTAGATAGTGACAAAAGTGGTAAAAGAAATAATAAACAGACAGTTTCACATGTCCCTTACCTTTATGTATAATTCGAACACTTGCATGGGGGTTTCTGAATCTCCACCGTTCGCAGACATTATGAACAATTCAATAGCCGATATTTTGAGTCGGCGAAAAAATTAAAGTCTTTAGTTCTGACGCAAAGACCTCGCCCAAATTAATCTTTAAGTGCGCATGCGCGAAGAGATAAATATTTTTGTTTTAAATTTGTCTTCGGCGCTAGCGATACGACCGTTTATCAAAAGTATTAATTAAAATCAGTTAAATTGCAGTTATTTGAAAGTTAAAATGTAATGCACAATTTAAAAATAGGAAAATTAAGTTAAATGTCATGGACATTCTCAACTTATCTCCCCTTTAGTATTTTTAAAAAAAAACAATTTTTAGCTATACGCTGTGTAAGCCTGTGTTGCAGAAATAACACCATCCGGGTTAATATTTCGAATATACTTTTTTTTTATTAAATGCTAGTAGGTTTAATAAAAATTTAATTCAATTCAACTCGAGCAGGCAGTCTGGGATCTGGAGCCCATGGCAATGTCGACGGGCTTTCGTTTAATTAGTGGTTATAGTTTTCCTTCTTCTCTCCCCTTGAAGAGGCTTTTAGTTATAAGCTACCCATCCCCCTTTCGAAGCTCTAGTAATGTTGTTATAAATAATAACAATATGTAATGTCATTGTTAAAAAATAAATAAAACAATATCACAACAAACAATTTTCTTTGTTTAATTTAACATCTTTTTTTTTTTTACACACAACAGTATAACTGTCCGTCATGCACAAAATACAGAATCAATCTGCTGTATAGCTATTAGTCTACTACCCAGTTTCAATCTGCTGTATAGCTACTAGTCTACTACCCAGTTTCAATCTGCTGTATATAACTACTAGTCTGCTACCCAGTTTCAATCTGCTGTATATAACTACTAGTCTACTACCCAGTTTCAATCTGCTGTATAGCTACTAGTCTGCTACCCAGTTTCAATCTGCTGTATATAACTACTAGTCTGCTACCCAGTTTCAATCTGCTGTATAGCTATTAGTCTACTACCCAGTTTCAATCTGCTGTATATAACTACTAGTCTGCTACCCAGTTTCAATCTGCTGTATAGCTACTAGTCTACTACCCAGTTTCAATCTGCTGTATAGCTACTAGTCTACTACCCAGTTTCAATCTGCTGTATATAACTACTAGTCTACTACCCAGTTTCAATCTGCTGTATATAACTACTAGTCTACTACCCAGTTTCAATCTGCTGTATAGCTACTAGTCTACTACCCAGTTTCAATCTGCTGTATATAACTACTAGTCTACTACCCAGTTTCAATCTGCTGTATAACTACTAGTCTACTACCCAGTTTCAATCTGCTGTATAGCTACTGGTCTACTACCCAGTTTCAATCTGCTGTATAGCTACTGGTCTACTACCCAGAGCTGTTCTAATTTTTTTAGGAGCCCTGAGCATGTTTTTTTGTTTAAAGAAATACTTGGGAATGTTTTGCAAAAGTACATTAAGACACTCAATTTGATACAAATTTTGTGATGGATGTAGGGCAACGTAGGTCAATTTATGTGGACAGTTCTGCAGCAGCTTGACTTATCCTCCTTTTTTTTTTAAACTGTATGAAAGGCAGTCAATCACACACATTAAAATGGAGAGTTATCAATCTTGCACAAGAATGAATTCTTCTATGGCTAGCAGTAATTTAACCACATACATTTATTTTCAAACATTTCTACACAAAAATGTTCTGGATGTCTTTGATATGGTTTAAAATTTGACAGAAAATAAGTAAGGCTACTAATTCAAAACAATGATGTTTAAGATTAACAGAAGACTGCCACAAGGGATGGGTAAAAAATATCCACCGCTTACTCAAATAAAGTAAGTTTTTCTTTAATCATCCTGATTAAAAAGGTAAAGCAATATGGACAAAGAAATAGGAAGAATCTGTCTTTAACTAAATTTCACTACTTATCTTGGTTTGGCGTCTTGCTTATATGCTTAGTATGGAATCTTCATCTTCATTCATTTATTGTTTTTTAACAATTAACTACTCAGTTGTTTAGTTTTCTACACTTTTTTTACAGAAATAATTTAAACAATGAAATAAAAGAAACAAAAAGTGAAAGGAAATACTGATTGTTTTATATACATTTTTATATGACATGAAAAATTATGATGCATCATCTCGAAGACTCAGCCTTCATTTCATTTAAACATTCAACGTCGTTAGTCAATAGTTGAGCACAGCTGGGCAGCCACCAATATTTTTGTGAACTTTCTTTCAACTGTTTTCTGAAACGATATCGGGACATGTGAATTTTGAAGAGCTTAAGTATGACACAAGTGTTATTAGTAAAATTGAACATTTCATTTAGTTTTCCCAAGGGCTACTCTCAGCTTCGAACAGTGGTGTGGCGGGGGGGGGGGGGGGCCATCATGGCCCGGGCGCTACTCACAAAGGGGGCGCCAAATGGTATATTTTACATATATTATATTGTTTTTGAATGGGGGGGGGGGGCTAAAAAGTTATTGTGCCCCGAGTTAAGCTCGCTACACCACTGGTCTTGAACAAAATTAACTATATTAAAATGTGATTATATAATGAATAAGTGCATTAAGAAGTATGTATTACTGTAATTCCATCTGCTTTTCACCAATGATCACATCAATGTCTTCTCTAGAGCTGTAAGTTATTTTTCTCTCCTCAAGCCATTCTTTGGTCATCTCAACAGTTTGTTGCCTTTGTTCTCTTGACAAAACAGTTCTCAGATAGCGAGCATAAATATTTCCTGGAATACACACCATGGAAAGTTCATATACATAAGAAAGAATAAAGATATGACAGTTAAAAAAACAACAACTATTCAGTTACTACATAAATTTAAACCTCCCCAAGGACTGCCACCTTGCCGCGGTGGGGGGGCTTGCGTGCTTTGATAACCCTGAGAGCTAAGTTGGCTGGAGCCTCGTGCTCCTGGTAGGGCCTCCCATGCCAGACAGGTCGACGGGTAGAGGCCAGACGAAGAGCAGTCCACTGGTCCTCCAGGTTGGGGGTTGGGCTGGGGGTTAACAACCCACTCCCGTAAAAAACAAGCTTGTTATAGAAACCGAAACAACGAACTTAGAAAGCAACTTAGCTGAGGATGAAGATATCTCTCCAGTAGAGCTTATGACGCGAGCTGGTGAAAGCCTTCGGGAAGCCAGTGCGCCGACCTATCTTCTGACAGCCAAGACCAAAACCAAGATCGGAACCTGGAACATCCGAACCCTGTATGAAAGTGGCAAAGCAGCACAAGTCGCAAAAGAGATGAAACGATATGGGCTCCAAATTTTAGGACTGTGCGAAACCAGGTGGAATGAAATGGACAAACCAAACTGGCAAGTGGAGAAACTTTCATCTACTCTGGGCCAGAAGAAGAACATGTACAGGAGTTGGACTGCTCATGACACCAGATGCAGCCAAGGCACTAATAGAGTGGGAGCCTGTCCTCTGCAAGGATACTGACAGCACGACTCAAGTCAAAGGGAAGAAACGTCACCATCATACAGTGATTACGCTCCTACCATTACGGCAGATGAAGAAGAGAAAAACAACTTCTACAGTGCCTTACAAAATACCATTGACAAAGTGCACAGAAGAGACCTCAAGATACTGATGGGGACCTGGAACGCCAAAGTAGGAAACGACAACACTAATAAAGAGCTCATCATGGGCAAACATGGCATCGGAGATATGAACAACAACGGAGAACTGTTCACGGATTTCTGCGCTTTTCAATGACCTAGTGATTGGAGGCACCATCTTCCCTCACAAAAACATCCACAAGAAGACCTGGATATCCCCTGATGGAAAACTAAGAACCAGATAGACTACATTTCCATCGGCCGCAAGTGGAGGAGAAGCCTTCTGGATGTGGAGAGGGTGAAACAAGGAGCAGACGTTGCACTGTGACCAACACCTCAGTGCAGGCTACCGCAGAAGCTGAAACTGAGGAGCCCACAAGGACAAAGCACAGAGACCCTCCTTCAAGTAGCAACGCCCAGAGCCTGAAAGATGCCAGAAAACCGCAGGAGTACCAATGCAGTTGGAAAACCGCTTTGAGGCACTGCAGCTGACTTGGCTGAGAAAACAATAGAGGAACACTGGCTGGAGATTAAAAAGAGCTGGACAGATACCTGCAAAGAAGTCCTGGGAAAGAAGACAAAAAGCGCAAGGAGTGGCTTGACCTAAGCACCTGGGACCTCGTGGAGAGAGGAAAACATTGAAAGAGAGGATCAACTACAGTCATGACCAACAGGAGAAAAGAGACCTGCAGGCAAAGTACTGTGAAATAAACAAGAAAGTGAAGAATAGCGCCAGAGCAGACAAGAGGAAATTCATCCACGACCTAACTGAGGAGGCAGAAACAGCAGCAGGCAAGAGAGATATGAAGAGGCTGTACGAAAATTACCAGGACCCTGGCAGGCAAGAACACGCAGCAAATGTGCTCTGTGAAAGACAAAGACGGGAAAACCATCACAACTGAAAGTCAGGAGAGAGAACGTTGGGCCCAGCATTTCACAGAAATTCTGAACAGACCCCCACCAAAACAACCCCCCTACTATACCACCAGCAGACAGTCTTCTAGATGTCAACACTCAACCCACCCACTAAAGTGGAGATCACCAAGGCGTGTGAAGAATATCAAATCAGGCAAAGCCGCAGGTCCAGACGGCATACCACCAGAAGCCCTGAAAGCCGATGTCCCACAACAACAAACATGCTTCTCCCTCTGCTCCAGAGTCTGGACGCAAGAACAAGTACCTGCTGAATGGAGACATGGGCACCTCAAGGTTTTGGTCCTTCCCGAAGAAAGGTAACGAACTGGATGAGGCATCATGCTCCTGTCTGTTCCAAGCAAGATCTTTGACGCTGCATCATGCTAGAGAGACTGAAGGAGGCTTTGAGACAAAGACTAAGAAACTAACAGGCAGGCTGTCCGCAGGACAAGTCATGCACCGACCACATCGCCACCCTCTCATGCATCATTAGTAGAGCAGTCCCTTTGAATGGCAGTCTCCACTCACTCAATCTTCGTGGACTTCGAGAAGGCCTTCGACAGCGTGGACCGGAATGTTGTCTGGAACCTCATGGCACACTACGGATCCCACCCGAAGTTCATCGCCATCATCCAACAAATGTACGCCAGTTCCACATGCCAGGTTATCCACAAAGGCAAGCTGTCGGAGCCTTTGAGGTCAGGACCGGAGTGAGGCAGGGGCTGCTTGTTGTCGCCAACCATCTTCCTTCTGGTAGTAGACTGGATCATGAAGAAGTCCACTGAGAATGCAAACACAGGAATTCGATGGACCTTCACCAAACAGAAACTGAATAGGCTCGCAGACGAAGCAAACAAAGTTGGGCTCAACATCAACACCAAAAAGACAGAAACCATACGGATAAACAACAAGCAACAAGATCCAATCCAAACTCACAAGGATCCAACATCGGTGAAGTGGACAAGTTTGTCTACCTGGGCAGTGTGGTGAGCAAGGATGGAGGAGCAGACGAAGACATCAGAAGCCGTATCAACAAAGCGAGGCACACCTTCAATACCTTGCGTCCCATCTGGAACTCTACCGCACTTTCTGGGCGGACAAAAGTCCGCATCTTCAACACCAACGTGAAAGCAGTGCTACTATATGGTTCAGAAGCCTGGAGACTGACCAAGACAACCACCACAAAACTGCAGGTGTTCATTAACAGATGCCTCCGCAATATCTTACGTATCAGATGGCCAGAAAAAATCTCCAATGCCACCCTGTGGGAAAGAACAAAGCAGACCCCCATTGACCAAGAGATCCGGAAGAGAAAATGGGGCTGGATAGGCCACACTCTGTGCAAGAGCCCAGACAATGTCACAAGGCAGGCACTAGAGTGGAACCCGCAGGGAAAGAGAAGAGCAGGCAGGCCAAAGGAGACATGGAGACGCTGCACTGGGCGAGAGATGAAGGCAGCTGGATGGACGTGGGCTCAGCTGAAGAGAGACGCCCAAAATAGAGTTCGCTGGAAGAGCGTTGTTGAGGCCCTATGCTCCCACGCGGAGTCAGAGGATTAAGTCATAAGTCAAGTCACATAAATTTAAAAGAATATCGGCCAAACTCATACATTCGCGCGAATTTACTTCTTCGTACAAAATGAATAGGTCTGTGCAAATCATATAAAACAATTTAAGCATTTAACATACAATAAAAAAAAGATGTAAATCAATCACAAGATATCTAAATTAATTGAATATGTTATTGGTACAACAGAGATAAACATTACAGAACAAAGGCTTGTCTTTAATTAATACTGAAAATAAAAAACTATCATTAAAAGGTAAAACGTGTGATGATAAGAAATAGTTAACGGAGTTGCTGACCACCTCCCATTAGGCCATGTGATCAAAATCCTATTATGTTATGATGCTTACATTTAATATATATGTACTAGTTGCTATATAAACATTTCATCCATCCGCTCTTGGTCCAGTCTATTATTAAATGTAAAAAACTATTGTGGCCCAGGAGTCTAAAAGTTTGCCGACCACCCCGCCCCCACCCTAGAGGTATTAATTTTAAAGAGGTAGGGCATGAAGATAAATATCACAATTGGAATGCTTGGTAACAACGGTTTCTGTTTTAAAAGCAATTTAAAACAAGGATGTAAATACAGGTCTTAATCGTCTGACATCTTCAAACAATATGTAGCCAGAAACAATGTTTAGGGAAACAATGATGTTTAATACTTTTAAAGAGATTTCATTTTTGCTAGCAAGGACATTTCATGGAGTTATTTTTAATAACCCTTTCTTAGACAATAGCAGTCTATTTAATAAGTGTTTCATAACCTAAATTTATTATGCACTCTTTAGCACATATACACATACACACTCTTTGTCACATTTTCTTAATTGTCTATGATCCAAAGAATAAAAGAAAACTTTAATATTTTTTTTTATTAAAATGTACTAAAAAGTAAAAAAAAAAATAGTTCAAAACTCAAAAGGTCTATAGACTTAAATCAGAGGTGGGCAAAATTTTTGCATCACGGGCATCATAGGTTAGCATATTGGACAGGTGGTCTGGACCAAGAGCAAATGGTTGGAGTGATGACATGAACTAATATAAATTAAATGTTAACCTCATAACATAACATAGGCCACTGCTGTGCTTTATTTTAAAAAGAGTGGCTGGCCTCAGACCAGGTGGGCCAGATTCGGCCAGTGGACCATAGATTGCCTTTGGCTGGCTAAGATCATACAAACATTTATAAACATTATATTGACAAATAAAAGTGTAAGCGCTGATACAGAATAACTAATAGTAGCCATAAATATAAATTTTCACCAGTCACAAGCCCGTCAATTTTTTTTTTCTTGATATCTCTACTTCTGTCCATGTGTACACTGGACATCCAGACACAGCAAGTTAAATGAAAGTAATTAATAAAAATTAAATCATGCGATGAATTAAGCTTAAATGATAGGTACAAATAAGAAAGAAAAAGTTTGTAGGAACGAACTGGTTTAAGGAAGCAACCACTAGGAAACTAAAGGAAACAGCAAGCCTAAAAAGTTTCATGACAAAATGCACTGCACTAGTGCAGTGGTCCCCAGACCCAGGGCAGCAGACCGGTACCGGTCCATGGATCGAATGGTACTGGCCCGCCCAAGAAACATTAAAGAAAAAGGTTGGGGACCACTGCACTAGTGTATACATTTTGATGGTCTATAAACTCTTACTGGGCTCTAACTGTAGTACAACAGAACAGGAATTCTGAGCCAACAAATGCTGCCGTCTTCTCCAGGACACATGAGCCATTCTAAGGGCGGTGGCCACCACAAGCTCTGTCCACTCTGCAGACACATCTTCCTCCCCTCTGGTGTCTGTGCATGAGTTGCCGTCGTCGTCCAGACGCCTCCTCTTAAGAGACGGCTGCTGTAAAGAGGTGTCGTCCTGTGTCCTACATGTCGTGAAGACATTTAATTCTGAATTCATCAGAAGGCTGTACACTCTGGAAGAAATGCAGAAACCTAATTAGTATTTAGTGCTACTGTCAAAGCGCAAGTTAAAGCACATCGTCACATGTAAATTTTTGAAAAGTCGGCTGTAGCCTGAAGGGTTGTTTATAACTAATTTGTCCGCTTAAATGTCAGCATGAAAAAAAACTTTTTTTGTCAATAAGAAATACAAGTTACTCGTGTGCTAAAATATAAACAGCACATTTTTCACAAGTTACTGGTGTGCTAAGATATAAACAGCACATTTTTCACAAGTTACTGGTGTGCTAAGATATAAACCGCACATTTTTCACAAGTTACTAAAGTAGATTATAAACAGCACATTTTTCACAAGTTACTGGTGTGCTAAGATATAAACAGCACATTTTTCACAAGTTACTGGTGTGCTAAGATATAAACAGCACATTTTTCACAAGTTACTGGTGTGCTAAGATATAAACAGCACATTTTTCACAAGTTACTGGTGTGCTAAGATATAAACAGCACATTTTTCAGAAACATATAAATCAAGGTCAATGAAGAAAACACGAAATACAACCAACAAAAGCATTTGCTGATATTATAAGCATGAGTATTTCCTAAACGCATAGCTGTTCCCTCTAATTTTTCCAAAGGGGCTTAAGAAACAGGCTGTGTAGAGCTTTGGAAGGAAAATTTAATTTGAGTGCACAACATAGCAGTGTAAAGACATACTAAACAAAATTCTGTTGCAATGGGGTTGTGTGCATACACACATTTTTAGGGAACAATGAATGACATTGAATTTTTTTTGTTTACCTATAACCTCAAAAGTTTTTTTTGTTCAGTAACTGACCCATTTACCAGCTTTTTTACTAAATTTTATCAATGCTAATTTAATTTTTTATTGCCTCTAATGACTTTCTTTGAACCTGGTTGTAAGAAATCTAACCCAAGTTTGCTGACCTATGGCGTAGAGCAATGAAGTTAAGGATTAAAATGGGTGTTGGTGAATTAGACCAAGTACTTGAACAATGTGAAATATAACAAGTAAAAACCATACTTTGACAAACATTGCACAGTGTCCTCACAAGGTCCTTGGATTGCAAACAAAGCATCAGCTTTGGAGAGCAATAGCCTGGTTAACACTTGGAGACGTAACCAGAGTTCTACAGCTGCCTCATCCGTCTCAGCCTCCACAGTCAGAGAGGCAGACCTCAGTCTTTTCCTCAATATCTGGCAAACGTTGTGGCTACATCTGCTGTTCCCTTTGCATCGTTCTTCTGACAACAGTCTATTAGCTACCACTCCTTTACAGCCAGACAGCTCATCACAAGAAGATGTGACAGAGTCTACGTCCTGAGAATCACTAAATAAACTTTGTTGAGAGTTTTCAACCAGATCCCACGAGTCTGTTGTATTTGGCAAAGTCCGGTTAAACATCTTGGATAGAGATTCATCGCTGCTCCAGCAAGGGTAATATTTATCACAGAAAGAAATACATTCAACATACTGCTCTGCCAAAGCCATTTCTTCCGATGTCTCTGCTAGGACTGTGCTTATGTCAAACTCCATTGGTAGATTAGAATTCTGGAATTATTGATGTAAGCATTTAAAAACTAATAGCTAAATTTTAATTATGATATAACTAAAGAGCCAAATTTATAGTATTTGATCATTACTTTTTTTCAAACAATGCACACAATTTTAATCAATGACCTTCTCTTCATAAAACAATAATTGAACTTTGCGAAATCTGACTAATATTAAACGGTAAATCTTACACCGGAATAAGTCCCTGGATTTTCTAATTCTTTCAGCAAAGCCAGATAATGTTGTGTGGATTCTTTATGTCTGTTAATGTAGAAGCAAAATAAAATAAAAAAATGTAATTTTATATAGAAAGCAAATACAGCAGACTCTGTCCATTTGGCTTGTGATTATCTGGCCAAGATAAAAAAAATATTTATCCAAAATAAGATGATGAATAAAATAAGGTTTTGCTAATAAAAATGGGAGAGTTATTAGTACAGGTGGGATGATTATCTACAGCCCCAGCCCCATCTTGCTTTGATGGTATCTTGATGACCCTTTGGCCTCAATAGGCTGGATAGCAATAAAAAGAAATGTTTCTTGATTACCACTAACTCAAAGCTAAAAAAAAAAGGATATTCGGGTACCTTTTCTGCCTTCTGCAACACAGCGCCATGGCGTAGTATGCAGATGGGAGATTTACTTCAGGAATAATTTGACAAACAGAGGCCACCATGACATCTAGTCCTGTCATTGGCGTACATTCTGAAGGGTGGCTGTCTATCTGTTTTAAAGACTGCAACAAATTGTTTGATAGAAAACTGAATATTATGGTTCTAATGTTCTTTATAAATGTTTTTGAAAAGTGAAAAAAAAGTTAGACACAAGCAATAAAGCATGACCAAATAGAATACAAAGATACAGTGCTTTTTTTGTAAAAAAAATAGGTTCCGGTAGTCAGTGATGATATTGCCTAAATTTTAGCTACAACCCAGCGTCTAGTTTAGTTCTTATTGCGCACAACTTTAAAATAATTCAATTTTAACAAATTAATAATATAATAAATTAATAATAAACATTAAAATACAAGAAAAGTAATAATTTTTTTCCCCACACTGAAAAAGGTGCCAGTATGCCGTACCGGTGCGTACAGACACAAAAAAAAAAGCACTACAAAGATAACAAATGTGACACCAAAATCAAGCACACAAATGTATTTATACACAGAGTAAGGTACATGAAAAAAAAACCCACGAAAACAACCAACCTTAATCAGTAAAGCTAAAGTTTCTAGTTCTGCAGCGTCTAATTTTAATCTCTGATAGACTTTTGCAAGATGGAGCAAAACAGACATGTTTTTCTTATATATCATCAGGGCCTCTTGATACATTTTCAGAGCCATCTGAGGAAACCCCTGCAAAATGAAAACATTTTAAATATAATGAACAAAAAAAAAGCATTGTTAAGTTTCAGAAAGATTTAGAAAGTTTTTTTTTAAATATTCAAAATAATTTAATAAAATAAAAGGGTGTCCTGCTGAGTAGCAAGGGATGGATTTTGAACATTGTAAAAAAAAAATGCGTTCACTACTTCTTATGAGAACATTTTGAACTTTTATTAAACTTTGCTTATACATGTATCTGCATCAGTTAATACTAGTTTTATTACCATAAAATGTGATGATTTTGGAGAAACATGCCTTGTCTTGAGGAACCCACCTAATTTTTAAGATATATTTACAATGCATTTTTACCACTGGGCAACAAAATAGTAAACAAAATGGTGAGGTCAGGATAAAAATGACGACAGAAATAAAAAAAATCGTTTTCAAAGATAAAAATCACACCAGTGTAGGAAATCTATAAACTTTTAAAAAAAAACAACAACTAAAATTGTTTCACTAAGATGTGGTGTATTTATTTTCAAAGAAATTCTGAATCCATCTATTGCCACTCAGCAGGGCACAAAAGTAAAAAAAAAAAGTGTACCTGTAAAAAATAACATTTTGCAGAAAGACACAACAATTCTGACTTCTGCTCAGGTTCTAAATAACTTTTTAGAATTTTTTCCAGCCTTGTTAACGTTTCGAAATATTTTTTTTGTTTCATCAAATCTTCACCTGAGCAGTATTAAAATTTGCAATATCAAGAAATTAAAACAACAGTAAACAATGCAAAAATGCATTTTCTTCCCCCCCCTTTTTTTTAAATTTAAAACTATAGTAATCAAATTTGTAAGTGAAAAAAAGATTCAGTCTACTTATTAACAGAATGGTGGTCTAAACAAGTTAGAAATAAATTTGGTACAAAAATTCCTTCAAGTTTGGACTGTTGGATTTTTTTAGAAAGATTTTAAAACAATATTTTGTAACTTTCATAATAAAAAAAAATATAACATCTTTTAAAAAACATTCTAATTGTAATTTGATTTAAGATTATTAGAAAATATGTTTCCTGTTGAAGATATAGACCATTTTAGAATAATAAGTAATTTAAGCCCTTCATTTGTTTGTGTTTCTGTAAAGTTCGACATTCACATATTAATGTATATTTATTTCAAAATGAAAATAATTTTTCTGAAGAAATTCTTTTCATTTCTAGTAAAAAGTCATGAGCATGGCACCCATGTCTTTTTGAACAAACTTAGGACTCACAATATAGCAGTGTGTGTAGCCACTCCCAGCGGAAGTAATCAAGAGTGACATCTGTCTGTTGTACTTTACAGCCAGCCAAAACCAGCCTGATCAAATCATTGACAGATGGACAAGATGGCTGAATGTCAAGGGTTTCATTTTTAACTTTACACAGAAGCAAATCATGCATTAGCTGTACTGGTTCCTAGAAAAATGTAGAAAAGGGAAGACATTTTTTCAAACACTAATACATAAGTACAATAATTAGAAGACTAGGGGCATTAAAGTTAAAAGAACATGGCTGTTCTGAACTTTAAATAATTATTCACAAACACAAAGCATACTCATAAAGTTAACTAAACTGTATAATACATTTCCAAAGAAAAACACAATAAAAGCCAAATTCTCCAAAGAATTTCTATCATCAACTGACTGACAATAAATTATTAAAATATTCCCACTGCCAAAATTTTTTTTTACAGGTGTCAATTTTCTATTATTGGCCAGACTTTCATATAATTTACTATGTGTGGCCAAATGTAATAGACTTGATAATTACAATGCTATTATTATTGCATTAGTCAGTTTTTACTATTGGTTTGTAAAAAATTAATTAATTGTCAAAATTCAATATAATTCTGTTATTATTATTATTAGTGAAAATTTAAGTATTTTATCATGTTCTGTATAAGAAGAATGGAAGTCAAGCTCTACCAGTGGTGGCTGCGCCTGGGAAAGTGAGAGTCAAGGTGTTTAAGATATTAAGTCATGAATCTAGTTGTAATTGGTGTAATCTGCAAGTTTAACCTAAAGAAATGTTAGAGGTCCAAGAGCAGAAAATGGTGAGGTAGTAAAAGAATTTAAAGGAATATTCAACGATGATGAGTTTCAGGTTTGAAGATTATGGCCATTAAAAAAAATAATAACAAGCACTTACTTTTAATACTGACTGATTGACAACTTCTTTAAGTTTAACTAGAATCTGTAATGCATACTTGGTTTGTTTTACAGTCCCCTGTTGCCTTCTGTGTAAACAACACACACTCCAAAGCAGCAAAATATGAGGAAGTACGGGCAACACTGAAAAAAAAAATACCTTGTAGTTAACGAACTATACAGCTGTCAAAATATAATTTAAAAAAAAAGTCCACAAAAATAACCTTAAAAATAGACAAATGAAAAATACATCATTAAAATAATAATAAAAAAACTACACAGAATATAACAGTCAGGTCACATTAACAGAAAATTTCAGCATTAAAACATTACTTGATTCATATGTTCTTTTAAACTAACAATTTTTTTAAATAACTGGAAATTCATATAATTGTTATCACCACAGATTGTTTAAAATTTAACAATGGGATAATTATAATGTTTCACTGGTCTAATGTTTTTAAATTTCGCAAAATTAACATTACACAGTTTTGATCATCATGAACTATGTCTGTTTGTTATGTGTAAAGTCATTAATAAAGCAAAGCAACTCACTTCTGAAATGTGTAATGGGATCCTTAATGCAGTGGAAGATTTCTAACATGGTTGAGTCAGTTTGAAATTGATCATCGCAGTGTGGCATTTGTGATCTGTCTTTTTTGGCAAACTCATAAACTATAGAAAATTCCAAAGCTAAAAATCCGTGCAAGGAGAATGAAATTTTGATAAAACGAAAGTGTTGATAAAATAATTTTCATAAGATAAAATAGATTTTCAACTCAAATGCTCATCATGTTAGCAAAGGCCACATGTCAATAATATCAGTGTTAACAAACCTCTCTCAAAAGTCTTAGATACAATGGTATTGACAGTCAGTTCTGATGGATGGGTATTTCTAGATCCAAGCATTAAGTTGAGTATTATGTAATTGTAAACTAATGTCATCTCAAGAGAAAGACTTTCAAGTGATGGAGGCCAGACTGTTGAAGAAAAAAAAAACAACTTTATGTTAACAATAATGAAAAGCTTTTTCTATAGGGTCAGATGATAGTGTTATTAATTACTACCTGCACACTGCAAGGCATATCAAAAAACTTTCTTTTTATGAGCACTATAGATTTACACAGATGATGTTGATGCTTAACAATCACAACTATCCCTAGATATCTGTGCAAGTTGCTATTCCACAAATATAATAAATCCTGAATTTTGTACAACTACTGGGTTATTTTTTTTTTAAAAAAGCATCAGATGAAATCCAAGACAAATATAAGTTCAGACTTCAGCAGGAGATGCCATCCTTTGAGCCTTATATTCATAGTTTTATATTTTAAGTAGAGTTCTTTATGTATCACCAACTCATCAGACAATATGATGACCATGAAAACACAATAGTAGCAGTGAAATATATTCGGCAGAATCTAAGATAGGGTTTACAGTTTAGCTGCTACCAAGACACCCAAAAGTGCCATTTTCAGAAATGAAATATTTAATTCTGCCATATTTTATTTAATTAACTTTTGGATGGAGTAAAATTTGGATTTCTTCAGTGTCAAAGAGTAATTAGGAGTTACGGGTAAAAAAAAAATGTTTATGCTTAAGACAAATAATACAGAACTAGGATATCATCTATGTATCAAAATATTATTTTACTTAAGTCAGTTTTGATATAGGCCAATGTTTGCTAGCCTGCTAATGCCAGGCGTTGGCCAGCAAAACTGGCTAGTGTTTACATTGGCCGGTCAATGATGTGAACATTGGCTGAGTGCAATCAGCCATTACACATAATATATCAAATCAAGGCAGTCAGTCATGTCTCACATCACACCCAGTGGTCCATGTGTTTGTAATAAATTTATCCCTCTCTAATGTTTTTCTATAAGTCTGTTTGACTTATAAGTTCATCTTGTTGCAACAAATGGTGAAAGAGAATTAATATTTGAATAACCATTTAATGTGTAAAAAAAAACTAAATACCTACGAAATAGTACATCTACCACCTCACTGATCACATAACCATCCCAACAAATTATCTATATAAATAATAGCGGTATGGGTTCTGCGTTAAATCGAAAGCGGAAAACAAGAATAAAAAATGGTGTCTTGCCCTTGTTTCGATTTGATGTTTTTTTTTTAATCTACAGTTTTGAAAAGCTTCTTCTGTGATTAATTCCATTTAAATATTTGTTTGTTTTTTTGTATTTCTACAACGTATTTCATCTTAAAATTGTAATAATATGAAAAAATCGGATCTGTCCAAAACCAAAAATAACCTAGCCTACTGATCAAACCTAAGGGAAAATAACTCTATGCAAAGGTTTTGCAGGGTACAGCTAGTATAAAATCATATAAAAAGAAAGATGATTTATCATTTGAAATATGTTTACTCTGTAGCCCAGAGGAGTAAAAAAAAATGCTGCGTCTACATTTGTTTCTGATAATTTCTTTCCTTTTGTTTAACAAGGGATGGCAGAGAAAAAGAATCAACAGTTTTAATTATCTCAATTAATAGCAAACCAACACAAACTTGTTATAGATGTATCTTACTTTATTGTTTTCCCACATTAAATTGATATTATCTTTTTCATATGATACTGTTCACATCGTCACTCGATATAGGCCGGTCACACTCAGCCAATGTTTACACTGGCCTGCCAATGGCATTGTCTGACAATATATAATGTGAACATTGGCCAGTTTTGCTGGCAAACATGGGCCGTAACAGATATACAACTTTCTTGAAGTTATTCAGAAATAAAATATTATTACTATTACCACTATTTAATTATTTAGTGTAATTTTACATACCTTATTGCCCTTACTTATTTATTTAGTCTTACCTTGTATTTCAGATAAAATGTTTGTAGTATTTTTGATCTGTAATAAGATTTCGTAGCTCACATTTACATTTCTCTGTATGAAGAAACAAAAACAATGAATAGAGCTGCAAAAACAAACTAAGACTTAGTTACCAAACTGATGGTAAAGGGCTCGACTATTGGTCTGAAGGTAACTGGTTAGATCTTTGTCTTTGGTGACTACTAAGGAAATTTTTCAGGTTTCAGGATCAAGTTCCCTTTATGTCTCCCATGGCGCCTCCATGGCCATTAAATAAGAGACTTCATCTCATAACTTACACTTACAGGGACTTCACACACTAAACTAACTTGCTTCTCATTAGCTCGTCCAAGCGTAAGCTAGTTAATCAACAGTAACTGAGTTAGTAATATTAATTTGATTTTTTTAAATATATTACATACAAATACTTTTGACTTACATTTTTCGTTCTATCATAGAAATTACTTGTCATTTTATTTATTTCTTTACTGTAGCGTATGTCCATTTTCGTATTTGTTAAATTGGCTGATGCTGTGTGAACATAAAGTTGATTGATAACCAGATTTTGTTTTCGGAGCTGAATAAACTCCTGGATAGGAAAAGGGGAAGCTACTCTTATCATCAATTTTATTTATTTAAGTTGTTGATATAAATAAATAAATGAAAGAACAAAATGATGGCATAGGATAAAGAATTTACTAATTCCTTTTGTGAAAAAAAAAAATTAGGTCACCATACCCTCATTTTAATTCAGCGATTGGTAAAATTATTAATTTAAAGACAATGAAATCAAATATCAGTCTGAATATTTTCCCACTTTTTATTAAGTTTAATTGGGCTGCATTTTCTAAGATATCGCGAAGACCCGCAGTCTAAGACTAAGTCTAAGTAATTTTCTTTCAGGATAAACACAGAATTTAATTGTTTATAAAAGATTTCAGAAACATTTTTTTTTACAAAATAATTAAATATAATAACATTTCACATATAGCTTATTCAATAAAGTATTAATTACATTTTTGTTTTATTTACAAGAATAGGTGCAGTTCATAATCGTACAATTAGTCAAAGACTGACACCACAGGTCTGGGAAAACTTTACAAAAGTATTACTCAAAATAGTTAAAATCTAGGGGGGGGGGGGGGGGGGGGGGGGGGGGGGGGGGGGGGGGGGGGGGGGGGGGGGGGGGAAAAAAAAAAAAAAAAAAAAAAAAAAAAAAAAAAAAGTAAAGATTTAGCCTAAGTCTGTAGCTACTATGTTTTTGAGAGGCACCACTGGAATTTGAAACAAACAATATGAACTAAATTAACTATAGTATAGGGGGGGGGGGGAAAAAAAAAAAAAAAAAAAAAAAAAAAAAAAAAAAAAAAAAAAAAAAAAAAAAAAAAAAAAAAAAAAAAAAAAAAAAAAAAAAAAAAAAAAAAAAAAAAAAAAAAAAAAAAAAAAAAAAAAAAAAAAAAAAAAAAAAAAAAAAAAAAAAAAAAAAAAAAAAAAAAAAAAAAAAAAAAAAAAAAAAAAAAAAAAAAAAAAAAAAAAAAAAAAAAAAAAAAAAAAAAAAAAAAAAAAAAAAAAAAAAAAAAAAAAAAAAAAAAAAAAAAAAAAAAAAAAAAAAAAAAAAAAAAAAAAAAAAAAAAAAAAAAAAAAAAAAAAAAAAAAAAAAAAAAAAAAAAAAAAAAAAAAAAAAAAAAAAAAAAAAAAAAAAAAAAAAAAAAAAAAAAAAAAAAAAAAAAAAAAAAAAAAAAAAAAAAAAAAAAAAAAAAAAAAAAAAAAAAAAAAAAAAAAAAAAAAAAAAAAAAAAAAAAAAAAAAAAAAAAAAAAAAAAAAAAAAAAAAAAAAAAAAAAAAAAAAAAAAAAAAAAAAAAAAAAAAAAAAAAAAAAAAAAAAAAAAAAAAAAAAAAAAAAAAAAAAAAAAAAAAAAAAAAAAAAAAAAAAAAAAAAAAAAAAAAAAAAAAAAAAAAAAAAAAAAAAAAAAAAAAAAAAAAAAAAAAAAAAAAAAAAAAAAAAAAAAAAAAAAAAAAAAAAAAAAAAAAAAAAAAAAAAAAAAAAAAAAAAAAAAAAAAAAAAAAAAAAAAAAAAAAAAAAAAAAAAAAAAAAAAAAAAAAAAAAAAAAAAAAAAAAAAAAAAAAAAAAAAAAAAAAAAAAAAAAAAAAAAAAAAAAAAAAAAAAAAAAAAAAAAAAAAAAAAAAAAAAAAAAAAAAAAAAAAAAAAAAAAAAAAAAAAAAAAAAAAAAAAAAAAAAAAAAAAAAAAAAAAAAAAAAAAAAAAAAAAAAAAAAAAAAAAAAAAAAAAAAAAAAAATATTAAAATTTTATCAAAAATTTTAATGTAAATAAAGAAGCCAGTATTAGTGTTTTTCTATTAAGTCAATGCTGATATAAGAAATATAATGATACAAGGAATATTATTGCAACTTATAATAGGAAATGAATGATACCTTTTGCTACAAAGCCCTCTATGAGAATAAGTCCAAAAAAATTGCTCATTGCCTTATTACAGCCTGATAACTCTAAGGTCCTACTTACTCCCATATAGTGACACTAATAATATAGTCTTTACCAGTGGCTCTCTAAGTGTGGAGTGGTTTGAAAATAATTAATTATTTGCACTAAATTGTCTAAATTATGTACCTTTATTTTATAAAGTGTCATGACAATAGAAATAACATATCTACAACATATACTAATTAAGAGTAGTTTATAAACCTGAATCAGTGGCAGGTGTCAATTTTTGAACATCTTAGCAGACTAAAACTGAATATCCTAAATAGATACTTGAACAAGCATCACTGCGACATATTATTGGAAAAGTTGAATCTCGTCTTTTTTTTATTTATTTCTTATCGTTGTCTATATACATTTAGCTATGACCATACTAAAATTTTAGATTAGTAAACTTTACTATTAAAACTGAGTTTGGAAATTGAGAGTAAATTTCTAGTATGTAGGCTTGTCCTAAAATATCCAACAGAGTTTTAAGATATTATTAACATTTAAATTTGGGTGCACAACCTTTTTCCTATTAGGGTCACATTTAATGTTTAATTCCAGTAAGGACAGCCACCAGACTTATTTATATCAATATATTAATGAAGAAACATAGAATATATAATCTTTTTCACGTCTGCCATGTACCTCTCATACGCTTGCAGATTGTGCACCTCTGATTTAAATTGTCCAAATGTCTAACAAATATCATTTAAATTGTCCAAATGTCTAACAAATATCATTTAAATTGTCCAAATGTCTAACAAATATCATTTAAATTGTCCACAAGTCTAACAAATATCATTTAAATTGTCCACACGTCTAACAAATATCATTTAAATTGTCCACACGTTCTATCATCACTAAACAATAAAAAGACTACCTTTAATATTTTCTTATTTCTCCATGTTACAGGTAGGGCTGTCATAAAGAAATAATAATGGCAGTTGAAAGCAGTCGTTCCAAGTTTCACTTTTACAATTCTATGTTGTGCCTTCTAAAAGCTCTGGAAGGTAAAAGAGTGACTGTTGAAATCAGAAGTGAGAAAAAAATATATGGGATACTGAACTCTGTGGAGAGAGACATGAATTTAAACATGTCAGACGTTATTTATTCTGATGTAAATGGGAAGCATATCAAATTTTCTCAGTTCTATATTCGAGGAAGGCAGATTCGTTTTGTGATAATACCAGACGAAGTAGACATTATTGAAGCAATGAAGTGGCAGTTGAACAAAGGTGAATACTATAGAGAAAAGGAGAGAAAAGAAAGGCAAAGGCATTTCAGACAGAAACAGGATAGACGGACCAGAGGTCGTGGGAGAGCTAAAGCAGGAAATAAATGATGTATATTTATAATTGGAATATTTTTATTGTTGATATGTGTTTAGAATAAGTGCTGAAAGATACACATCTAAAAATAAATTTGTTTAAAAAAGTAATACAATGTAGTACTTAACTGTGTATTTTTTTTTAAAGAAAAAAAAGAATGCAAAAAATATTTAGAAATTCTGGTTTATTATTCCTTTTTGAAATGTTGCATAGTTAAGCATTGGCGGATCCTTAGACAGAATGCATATTTATAGATATACCAACAAACACATTTTTTAAATGGAATATTCTTTTGCCACCAACAATTAAAAAAAAAAAAATCATACTTTGTAAACGCTGGATTTGAGGAATGTACAGATGCGAATATGTAATCATTTTAAAAATGAGTCAAGATAAATGACTGCATAAATTGGGAATGCTCCTATTTTAGGATATAAGTAAAAACCAAACCAACTTTTTAAAATTCATCTTCAGGCTTTTAATGGTACAATCCAATAGATACATTCACCTCTTCTTTGACATACTCTTTTCACATTGTGAAAATACAGATATGTAAATGTAAACATAAAAATGTTTTTGATATCTAAAACATTTAAGTCTGGTACAGAAACCTAACATTCAGATAACTGTATTTAATGACATTTAATCAGTTAAAAAAAAAAAAAATTCTCATGTTAGTTTAGAACTTTTGCTTTTAGTCATAAACAGGTGCATTCAATTGTAATAAATACAAATTTCAGGAATGTTTAAGATCCAAAAATATGTTAACAAATATATACAAAATACACATTGTTTACAATAAGATACAAATACTGTTAATTTTATTATAATGAAATACAAATTTATTTTATTTCAATATTTCTCTTAATAGTATTTTTGAAACAAAAGGTCTGCATTATAAGAAACATATGAAGTTTTAAAAAATACCAATGATGTGGTCATATAAGAAAGTAAAACTGTACTGAAAAACATTGTACATCAACAGATAAGTAAATGTGGTTGAATAAAATTGCGCAAAATCATTACACTAGGTAAATGTGGCTGAAAAAGATTGTACAGTAATCATTAATAAAACAAAAAAAAAAAAAAATAGGAAAACAGGTGAAAATATTGAGTGTGTTAAAAATAAATATTTCATTAACTTCTCAAATTATAAAAATAGCGTAGAAATTATTGCAAAACTCTTAAACGCAAGTTAAAGTAAAAACTAAATTTAAAAAAAAAGCGATTAATACTACATGTAATAGCACTTTTATACATGTATTATGTCATGTAAAATAAAAAAAAATGAGATTAGACATTTGTAAAGCAAATAAATTTATGTATTTGGAAGACGAACAATTACTTGATAAACATATATACCAAAAGTAAAAGGTTTATATAAAAATAACCCAAAAAACCCATGGTTAAAACTCAAATAAGATTATGCAATAAATAAAAGTATAGCAATAACTATTTGTCAACTTTGTTCCAGTGAATCACAAAACATATAGGGGGGGGGGGGGGGGGGGGGGGGGGGGGGGGGGGGGGGAAAAAAAAAAAAAAAAAAAAAAAAAAAAAAAAAAAAAAAAAAAAAAAAAAAAAAAAAAAAAAAAAAAAAAAAAAAAAAAAATTACAGTATTCAGTTACAGCATACAAAAAAAATAAAAACTACACACAAAGAATGAAAACACTTTCTGTGGAGCTACTTGCAATCATATCTGCCAATATGATTTAATTAATCCATAAGCGCAATAATGAATACCAACTAAAAAATAAAATACTAGCGTCATTTTTTTTTCCAACATAAAAATGATACAATTTTCATTAAGGATTTGTACACAACACTATGTCACACCAAAAAAATACATATTCCAGAGGTTACAGAAAAATGCCTGGTAACAGACCATTCTTAAAAGTATATTACAAAAATAATTTAAATTTAGAATTTTATCCCTCTAATTTCATGAACTGATATAGCTAAAGATCAAGCTATTTTGTATACAAAAAAAGAATTTGGCACCAATTTCAATGAACAGAAAGTGCTAGACATGATTATTTACATCTGACTCAATTTCTATTTGCAAAAAGAAATTAACAAATAATATGATTTACAGAGGAACAAAAAGTTCATCTTTAGAAGTTTTCCTTGTTATAATAAAATTTTGTCTTCTCCTGTGAGTTTGAAAATCTGTTGCACAATTTATGTAGAGTAGACGACAATGAATTCGGTCCACAGAAGAAAACTCCAGTGCTCATACTACATAGAAAAAACAAGAAACAAATCAAAATATTTGAATAAAATGAAGATGTATATTTTGAATCTTTTTCTGAATTGATTACAACTTTCGATACTATTACTTAAAAGTAACAATATGAAAAAAAAACAACTATTGTTAGAAGATTCCCAACATCTTAGTATACATTTGAAAATAAAAAAAATTCCAAAATGGCCAGATATTTCATTTGACTTACCCTCTGTGTAGTTGTGAAAGCTCCCTGAACACATTTTCCCACTGTGGCCTCCCAAAATGGGTCTTGTGATGAAGGCCAGTCACAGCATCATAGACGCTGACATCATCATGAAGGATGATATTCCTGGCCTGGAACGAATTTAAAAATAAATTTGAAAGACAATTTTCTTAAACAATTAATAATGATCTATAATTCCATAGCACCAGGAGCTTATACGATGTAAATGTTTGGCAAATGAACTAGTTTTTTTTTTAAACTTGAAAGACAAAATGAAATAATTTTTTTGTGTGACAATTATGCCATGTTATGAACAATTTTATAAGAGTACAATGTATTAGCAGCATTATAATAAAAAAAGCGGATTAATTTACAGAACAACTTATGGCAAGAATAACCATAAATAAAAATTTTAGAAAATGAGGGGTGTCATAGTGTAGTTGCTCCTTTTATGGTTTTAATCTTCAATGAAAAGTCTTGTAATAACAGTGACCATCTAGTCAACTTTGAGAGTTTTTTTTATACTTTTGTGATTGAATTCCAATAATGGTTTATGGTCCACTAACACCACAAATTCTTGACCAAGCAGGTATTTGCTTAGTTTTGTGATGGCCCAAACCAATGCTAAACATTCCAATTCAATAATTGAGTATTTCTCCTTTACATGGTGAGAATGATATATTACATTCGTTACAGAGGGTTTTAAATCACTAATTTTTTTTCCAGTGATTGAAAAGTTAATGTTATAGGAACAATATCATAATTTTTTCTAAGACCTAATGAATTTTGTCTTTTGGAATATCTTGAATGCTTATTGCTTACAAAATTCATGATTTAAATGGAGAAATGTTGATAAATAAAAGTGGCGAATATCAATTAAAGCTATAAATGTCAGAAGGCATCTTCACTGTCAGCATCAATAAATCATGTAATGGGAACTAAAACTATCAGTCTATCAAGTTTTGTGAGATCTAGATAAAACTATCAGTCTATCAAGTTTTGTGAGGTCTAGATAAAACTATCAGTCTATCAAGTTTTGTGAGGTCTAGATAAAACTATCAGTCTATCAAGTTTTGTGAGGTCTAGATAAAACTATCAGTCTATCAAGTTTTGTGAGGTCTAGATAAAACTATCAGTCTATCAAGTTTTGTGAGATCTAGATAAAACTATCCCAGTGTTCTAATTCAATTATGCATTTTATGAAAAAAAAAAAAATTAATGATAAATAAGTTAAACCCTTTAGAACCGAAAGGCAAACAGGATGAAGCCCTATTCATTTAAGACCCTGAATTATAATTAAGACATAATGTTTAAATTTTCTAACACAAAAAAAAACAACAACATAAAAATCATAGATGTCAGGTTGACCTAACCCAATTTCCCATTCACAATAATGAAAAGAAACAAGCATAGTCCCGTAACTTTCTCAAAATTTCAAAGAAGTTTAAAAAAATAACAACAGAATGATAATGTGACCAATGACTTTTTGTTTTAACAGAGTTAAATAAAAAGGCAAAATATGGTGTGACCCCTCCCCCCCACATCCAAAACTCTTTTAAAAAAAATTATCAAGTAAAGAATATGCTCTGACCTGGCTAGAATCCCACCCTCTGGTTAGGTAAATGTGAAACCGCAGGAGTTCCTCCCTGCTCTTCTGCTTCACTTGTCTCTCCAGGTCTAAAAGAAGTCCCTGGAACCACTCGAATGCTGTAGTGTCCGGACACACCCAGTACAAGTAAATACATTTCAATGTCAGATTTTGGCCAGGTTGACAGATATGATACCTGTTGGATTTAAAGGATATAAAATAACACTTCATGATAAAGAGAATTTACTAAAAAAGGACATTCTCATAAAGTAATGAAATAAAACGAATGTATACTTATCTTAAGATATCCACATATTGATCAGGAAAAAAAAAGTTTACAGAAACATTATTTTATACTTTGAAAATCTTTATGTGCTTCTTAAAAACACAAATACAGCTTCAAAATATATTAAACACCCGGGGAACACGTCTGAACTATGATATGAAAACAAGAACACCAACACTCTTCCAGACACTTTCACATACAACATGACACTATCACATTGATTTCAAAACAATACCGGCATACAGCATCTCTACATCGATTTCAAAACAATACTGGCATACAGCATCTCTACATCGATTTCAAAACAGCGTATGACAGAATAAATTACTTATTCACAGCCTCCAACAAACTCAAGTCTAATTAACATGACATTAGTTCTAGAAAATTTTAAGTAAACCAAAGTTTTAGATATGGGAAACTCCCTTTCTTGTATACTATTTAAATTAACCTCATAAAAAGTCAAAAGAAACATCCACCGCAAATAAAAGAGGAAAAATAGCACACTACCTAAGGAGTGAGAAAGCATGGACTATCTGAACAGGAACCGTATTCACAGAACCTCACCAGTACCCTCACATACATAGATGACATAACATTGATAGGAAAAACAAAAGTAAGGAAATAACAGAAACTTCCACTGACCTAGATTTTACTATTCGTTTTAAATGTACACAAAAAAAGAGCAACAGATTAAAAATTAAAAAAATGGTGGTTGTAAAAAGGAATTGCATAGAAAGGATAAATCCATTTTTTAATCTCTATATATATTTGATCATTTAGAATTTTGCATTTAAAAAAAAATAAAATAAAATAAAAAGAAGAATGAATGCGAACTTACCAAAGTGATTTCAGAACGGAAGCGAAGGGTGTGACGCCGATACCACAGCCAACCAACACAGCCACATCATATGCAAGAACATCCTGGGAAATAGTTTTATCTCATGAAATTCATACACATGTACATGTATAGGTATTGTGCATTTAGTTCATCAAGATGAACAGACCATATAATATTGGACTCTAAAAGTTATACGACAGCTGGCGTTGAATAAAAGTGAGTGACATGAGACTCAGGATATTCACACCCACACTTGACATGATATTAAATATATGAATGTCAACTATTTATACCAATGAATGTGACACATGTACTGAATAAAAAGAAGAAAGAAGCTAACCTCTGTTGCAGTTCCAAAAGGTCCGTCTACTTTAATTCTGAAAGTATTGTTTGAATAGGAATCAATATATTAATCTGTAAAAATGTATATAGCTAAGCTATTGTCAACTAGCATAAAATACAGATAGCTGTTGGTAATATTTCTGAAGCTATTGTTAGCTAACATAAAATACAGATAAGTGTTGGTAGCAGTGCTCGATTTAAGAAAAAACCAGTGCCGGGGATGAACAAAAATTTCTGCAGAGCCGGTAATAAATGTCTATGATTTCATCCCCCGCAGGGATATATTAGCTAAAGCAGAGCCAGGGATGACAGGTCTCAGTGCCGGGGATATCCCCGGCGGTAAATCGAGCCCTGGTTGGTAGTATTGAATAAGGATGCCTCTAAATAATAACAATTAAACAAAAAACATGTGGAAGCTACTACACCGTATCTGACACAATCAAGCAACTTACCTGGGCATTTTGGAGGCATCTCTAAATTCTTCTTTGTCCACATGGCATAAATCGGCCAAAGCATTTGTCCAATCACCTACTCGCCGTATGTGGACTGAGAAGTAATCATCATTTGGAGCCTAAAATATAAAATAATTTCACATTGAAACTTTGATGGAATAAAAACAACCAATCAACATAAAACTGGTATGAGTGAACGTGATGCAGGCCCATAACCTAATGGTTTCTGGTTCAAGTCCAGGTGATTGGGGGTAGGTAGTTTAGCAAGCCTGAAAGGATAGTCAATTGTTTATGGAACCTCACACTAGCAGGACAGCAAGGTCATGTGTTAGATACACAATTCCCTTGAACAGCAATGGCATGTATGCACTAGAATATTATTTCAACTAGAAACAGGTTCAACTCTTCTTCAAATGGTGTGTAGGCAGTAAATTTCTTTATTTTTATTTCTGAATTTCCTTTCAGCTGCACCTTTTGAGATCATAAAAAATACTTAAAAGACACACATCTATGTTTTTATTGCAGAGCTGCAGATCAATTAGTGATTTTACAACACATAATAAATACCGGTTTCGTACACTTAAAATTTTGGGAGTTTTTCTATATGTTGCAACCAATTTCCATAGATAATTTGGCAACTAAAATTAAAGATTTTAACAATACTTATAGTTGCCAGCCAAAAAGAAGGTTCAATGTCAGCACTTGTAAAGAGTCTCAAGCCTTGGCAGTTTGGTGTTGTCGGGGGGGGGGGGGCAATTTTGAAAGATTACAAGAGGTTCAACATTTCCAACCGTCGGTCTCTGATAGCTTTTTTTTTTTTTTTTAATCTATGGTGTCTCTAAATTTCATCAGGTGTCTCTAAATTTCATCAGGTGTCTCTAAATTACATCAGGTGTCTCTAAATTTCATCAGGTGTCTAAATTACATCAGGTGTCTCTAAATTACATCAGGTGTCTCTAAATTACATCAGGTGTCTCTAAATTACATCAGGTGTCTCTAAATTACATCAGGGGTCTCTAAATTACATCAGGGGTCTCTAAATTACATCCAGGGGTAAATTACATCCACAATGTCAACACTAATTAAAAGAGGCCAATTTTCTTATTTTTTACTATCCAGTCACATCCTGTGTGACTTTTTACACATAGCAATTCAATCCCATAAGTCCCATGCAAGAAGAAGATGAGAGCTGAATTCCAATTTTTTTTATATGATATTAAATAAGCTAAAGAACTGCACCAAAGTTAATTTATCAAGATTTTGTAAACAATAGTAACTAAAGAATAATAAAAACTGGCATATCGGGAATTGCATAAAATTCAATAGTGTACAGAATTTCAATGAAAAAATGACAGGGAAAGGTGGGGGTAACTCTGGTGAAGTGACATGTCCAATTAAGCAGACGTCAACCTACCCCAATTAAACTCTTTCTTTATTTACCTTATAACTAGGCCACAATGTCAGTACCAATCAAAAACTTGATATATGATTCTAGTCGTCATGCACGTCACTATTGAAATATTTCAATGTCCCAAGAATCTCACCAGAGGGATAAATTTTGAAATTCTAAAGGTTTTCCATGTGTTGGCTCAATGTTTTTCAATAGGGTTTTCCATAGGCGGTGGGACGGAAGGCTGAGTGGTGTAGATACTCGGCTGTCGACCTGGATTCGATCCTCTGTGAGAACCATGGGAATTTTTCCAGGTGAAATTTGTTTCAAAGTCATCCCACAAGTCCACCCAGCTTTAAGTGGGTACCTGACTTAAGTTGGGGGAAGTAAAGGCGGCTGGGCGTTGTGCTAATCACACAATCCCTTCATGTGCCGCGGTTATGGAAACAAGATGAATTCTACTGCCCCGATGGCCCGTTTAGGCAAAGGGAACTTTCCATAGACTAGAATTTCAATTTTTAAATTCCACAGGTATTTTAGTAAATGAATCCAGTAAATAATAAAACAAACATTTTGGTCATGCTTTTCTGCTTCAGAATAAAACCAACATTGTTAACTGCCTGCAGAAGAAGCCATTGAAGTGACATTGAACTTACTGAAGTTAAGGTGAATGGATGCCATTCAAGGCGAGAGATGCTGGGACACTGTATGAGGATGTACTGCCCGGGCGCTGCCTTGAAACCTTTTTTCTGCATTTGAATTTCAAATACTCTGGACTGATGGGTAACCACCTGAGAAAAAATGTGGACAGAAATGATATTGGATTTCAAATGCAAGTGCGGATATTTGGGTATAATATCAAACACGATTGAAAATTTTTATTTTTTTTTCACTTAAATTTTTACCTTTCAATAAACATTTTCTAATTTGTAACACATGCAAAAAAAAAAAATGTGACATGAAATATTAATGAAACAATAAATGAGCTGATATTTGTGACCAAGTAAGACGGACCGATGCAATTAAGAAAGCCTGAGCATCAGTTTCATTCATTCAAAGTGCACTAAAGTTTCAATTTTTTAAACATTCCAGCTGGAAAGAAGGAAAGTAGATAATTAATTAAAGATAGTAGGTTACCTTAGTTATTGCAACTCGTCTAAGGCCACTGATGAAACCAGCCAAATGGTCTAAAAGAAATATCACAACAGGGATGAGTAGCCAGACCCAACTCTGTAAAATATGATTAAAAAGTGATCAATGGTTCATTTTTTTATATTTCTAACCCTTTCAATTCAAATAAAAGGGTTTCTTCTTAAGTCTTTAAAAATAGTTAAAACACTATGTATTAAAAATAAAAACATTTTTAAATAAGTATTCATTTAGTTTTATCTGTTCAAAGCTTAAAGATATAAAGCTTCTAAATATAATCTAATTTAAAAATATTAATAGCCTAAAATGTTTACTAGCAATGGGAAACATAAGGGGGTGGGGGTCTATCAGTAAAATTCGGGTGGTGCTTTGGTAGTGAGCCGCATCTGGGTGCTGTAGCTATATATACATGATGTGGGCTGCATATGTTCAACTCTTGGTGCGTCCAGACACCTATCTCTATCTCCGAATGGCCATTGCACCATCAGATATGATGGGGATGAAAGATATGCACTATAAAAAACCATCCCATTAGTGGTTTGTAGGACTAAGAGATGAACATCTCATCCTTTCAATGCAATGTGTCTGTACAGCTATTACAATTTGCAATAGGAAGCTGAAAGTGAACAATATTAGGTAAATAATTAAAAAAAACCATCTCACGTGCCTTGGGAAGTGACCCTTCAAACTCTGGCACAGGGCACTCACTGCTACCCCACGACCGGTATTTGCTGGAGCAGTCAGCTATGGGATGTGTATCTAAATTTGTCTGGTGATGGATGAGTCTCCTGGGAAAGGAAGGAGGGGGGGGGAAGGTGTTAAAGTAAAAGAATAAATTAACAGACAAAAACCATCTTGTTTAGGATGGCAGGCATTAGAGCACATGACTAGCAGCCTGAAGATGTATGGTTCAAATTCCCTGTAAGTGATAGGAATACTTGTGTGAGTGCATGACAACAGATAGAGAATGCAAAACAATCTCAAGTGGTAAGCTAAGTACACAACTACTAATGCAGCTAATAAAAACAATTTATTTCTACTAATGCATGCGACGTAAAACGGGTGTAGAATTCATCTGTTTCTGTAGCCACTGTATTTTTAGGGATTGTGTGGCCAGCACAACACCCAGCCCGCCTTTACTCCCCCAAAATTCAGGCACCCGTTTAAAGCTGGGTGGATTCTGGAAACTTGCAACCGACATCCCTCCAGGGCCTAGAAAAATTCCATTGGTTCTCAGAGAGGATTAAATCTGGGACCATCAGGTTGACAGTCATCAAGCTCTCTACGAATCTCGACCATCTGCCCCCCCCCCCTGGAAAACATGTATTAAAAAATTGACATTATTTAAAAACCCAAAAGAGAATGATAATGCAAAGATCAGTTTCCTTTTTTTTTTTTTAAAAAACTAAATTGTTAATTGACTAAAATAACTTACTCAGCTCCGTGAATCACAAACCCTATACAAAAAATGATGTATACATGATGAGTGAACCAAAATAGCTCGAAATAGCTGCGTCTGAATCGGTTGATAGAAAAAGAAGAAAAAATAATTAGAAGAAGAAATATAAATAAAGGTAACATTTTATCATACAAAGGCTGATGAGATTTTATATAAATATGGAATATTTTTAGTTTTAAAAATATTTAATTTTTAATATGTGTATTATTTAAGCTGATGCAATAAACTAGACTTTTAAAAGGTACTTTAAATTTCCCTTTATATAAAAAAAAAAAACATTTTTGTTGTTTAGGAATAATCATTGTCTAAAATTACTGGTCAATCACTTAACATATTTCAACTGTGTTTGGAATAGTTTAGCAAATAGGTTTAGCCCATTATCTTCAAGAGTGCAGTTTTTGTCTGCTGCATTTTCCCAAACTTATACAGTGTCCAAACTGTACATGTATTACTAAAAATTAGTCATAGTATATCTAATGTATGCACTAAGTTTTTTACTGCTGCAGGATTTCCAACTGAAAAGTGTAATTGTAAATTACTTCATTCACCAATGTGAACTTTTGTGCAAGTTTTTGAATACAGCAGGATTTAAAATATAAGGGTTGACAAAAATTACTTCTAGATCTGTTATCTTTTTTTTGTGTGCACCATGTGGTTTCTGAAACATGCCACAAGCAAATCAAATATGCGATCCTTGCTGCATGTTTGCTAATGTTATTTACAAAACTGATACATATATAACAGCACACATAATTTCTAATGTCAGAAATAATCAATCCAAGTACACCAGCAATAGTTCTCAAACTTTTACACTTTGCAACCCAAACTGTTTTATTCTCACAACTCAATCAGAATTTTTTCCCCATTAATTTTATAAATTGAGTATTATTTTTAATTTGCAGAATAACAAACCAATGGATTTGTCACATAATGAGAAATAGTTATTATTATGCACCCATGGATTCTTGATCCCATAATTATAAAAAAGATTTTTTCACGGCTGACCCAAAATAGCTTGGGAAACACTTTCTTAGAGGTTATGGAATCAATGCAGGGGTACCTACCTGATAGTTTCAGTGGATGACGAGACCATAACGATGAGGCACAATGTAATCACTACTCCAGTGACACCAGCGACTGTTTTCATAAGTTCTTTGGTGAGATCCTGTGGCAAAACAAAACCCCAAGAAATTAAATCAACCCTTCAAGTAATGCATGTGTATCTTTTTTTCCTTTTTCTGTTTAATCTACATCACTAACTGTTTGTGTTGAAATTTTATTTGGATGTTTTAGTCCATTCAGATAATCATATTGATTCCAAATATTATTGGCTGAAAAAAACACAAACTGACTGATTGCCCAAGAGGATACAGACTAAATTATAAATATTACTGCAGCCTTATGGTCGTACAATAATTAACATAGATCAAGTTTTCTGTGACATCTAAAGACAAAGACAGTCAAGTAAACTATCTTATCAGAATAAATAAGTAACATACTGGATTAGATGTTCGGATCGGATTTATCCATGATCCGTTTTGGGTGTACGGCAAACGACTAAGGAAATTTCTGATATCATCTTTTTTTGATGTCTGAGCATCGGCCAATCTCTGAAAGTTGAAATAATGAGCTCCAATATGTATTGCTGCAATACACGAAAAATAGATAATTGTATGCAATAAAAAATAAAGAGCATTTTGATAAAATATGTATTCCATCACTTCTCACCAATGGGACAAAAATCTACCAAAAGATATTATTAAGAAGAAAAAAAACAAAGAAATTAAACAAAGAGGCTAATAATTTTCACTGTAATGGACAATAAGTATAAAAATGTAAATACCAGAGTGCAAACAGATCATGTATGCGATGTACTTGTGGTAAGTTATGTTTTTATCCAGCTGCTTGCGTAATCGTCGAGGACAGCACTGTAAATATGCAAAAAAACTATTAGCTATGCAGCAACATTATTTATTTCATATAACCAGATCTCTTGTTTTACCAGGATGTTCAGATGTGATCTGCTAATGGATCATCTACATAAATTAAGTCAATAATTTTTTATGAAAAACATTTGTTTGTTCTGATTTTAGATACTAACCTTACAGGAGCCCCTGATTAGACTGATAAGTTTACGACAAACAGGGAGAAGTATCAGCATCATATTGAAGTTTAAACATGCTGCACTGCCCTCGTGCCCAGCACAGCGAATCTTAGAAACATAAGATAATAATTAAATATAAGGTAAAATACACAAAAGTTTAACAGCATTAAACATTAGTATTATTCCATCTGCTTCAGCTATTCATATAGACAAGGATGAGTAAATTATAATATAAAGAAGGGGTTATTTCGTTTTCTTATGATTAATCTCAGTAATTAATTAGGAATAATAATGCTTGTTCCTTAGCCTATATGCAATCTGCAAATGTTTCGAAAGTGGGGAAAAAATGTCATCTTTAGTGAGATCTTACTGTCAAAACTTTATTACTATAACTAAAACTTTTTAAAAAGTTCTAAAACTTATAATGATTAATAACTGATGTTTATACTGTCCATAACTCAGGCGACTGCAAGTTTATCTTCATGAATGTATTAAAATAAAATTATTTTATAAATACTCCGCCTATAATCATAAGGTAATGGCCTATGCAAAAAAAAAAATTATTTCCATTAGCTTCCTTTGCCAGCCTTTGGGAATTATTTGCCATCCCTGGTTTAGTTGTGGGTGAAGTCCCTTGATACGAAATCTCTTAGATCATATAAACCACTAAGTCTAATGGGATGGTTTTTATGGTACCCTTCTTTCATCCCCACCATTGCTGATAGTGTGATGACCATGGAGGCGCCAAAGTAGATGACCTGAAATATCTATATGACCTCACCGGACAGTCAACCACTACCACCCACTCACATGATTCAGTTATAACTTTAACCCTTTTAAAATAAAAAAAACTTCTCTGTGAAATGTTAAGGCACTCACCCCCAGCTAAGCACGCAAATAGTAATACTCTTCTCCGTCTCTGTAGCTGACGAAGGTTACACCAAAGATGATTCCATTCAGGATAAGCCAAATTCCCTGCAGAAAAATTCATGATAAAAAATAAAGAAAATCACCATTGATGTTACAACTTCTCAATAGTTTTGCTATCATCAAGCTGACAATAGACAGAAAATATTTGCCTTCTCGTACGGAGATAATTATCAAACTATATTATATGATATTTAAAACTTTAAATGTATCTTTGTCTCCAAATGACTGATTTTTGTAAGAGAAAACAAGTGTCAGTCATTATTATTTCACAAAAGAAAAAAGTTTTGGTATGGCTACACTGTGTGTAGTCTAGCTAGTACTAGTGTAGTCTACAGGTAAAAAAAAAATGTCATAAGTGACAAAAGTGAAGGAAATACAGCTCCCAGCCGATTAGTAAAAACATACATTAAAATGTGAGAAAGATAAATGTCATTGACAGTAATAAAGTTGGAAAATTACGCTGATCCCGCTGTGACATAAAAAGTACAAATCGTTCTAAAACAATAACAATTTCTTCATAAAATAAGACAAGTTATTTTAATATACATGTACTTACTATGACAATCCATCTAGGAGCTTCATTGATCATCCAGTCAACCATTGCTGAAATACGTCCAAAACAAGCCCAAAGGCAAAGGTAAAATTTATTCCCGAGTAAGATCCATCATATTTCTCAGTTTTGTGTCATTCTTGGATGCCATCTCAGCTGAAAATTGGTTTTTGGTCTGTTTATTTGGAAACAAACACCTATTTTTAGCTTCACTTTCTTCTGTGCTTCAGAATTTATTTTCAATTTTTTTTAAGGTTTCTTCAAATTATGGAACCGTTTTTTATGGTACATTAACTAGAGTTACATATTGCAGTTATTTTAGTACAAACTTTGGTAAACTTGATCAATGAAAACTTAGTTAAACGACATTGACAAATCTATCTAGCATTTAAACGGTTTTTTTTAAAGTTTTTTCTTTAAGCATACCAGTTTTTTTTTATGCAAATCAAATATGCCTACGGACACTGGTTTCTGGGTAGCAGGGCCACCCAAACACTTTTATGGGACATAAAATCACTATAAGTTTTATATTCATAACTTATGATATTATTACACATCGAGGGAGGGGGGAATTCACTTACTACATAGCGCTGGTTTTCTTTGATCCCCCTCCACCTCTCTCAAGGTGTTACGTAATATATGAAGGTCCATTGGTGCAAAATATAAATGATTATATAACTAATGGTTACATCAGATTGTAATGTTTGTTATTATTTGACTCTTGGTATGCATAAATTGTACCAACTCTCTTTTAACGTAGCAAGTTGGGCGGCGAGTTCTGCATGTGAGTCAGGCGTGTTTTGTTTTGACTATGATGTGGACACTCATTAATTGAAAAAATACATTTTCTTGCAAGGCTACTTAATCAGTGTTAAAGCTGCAGAGAAGCTTAGTTTATTTTTGTGAATGGGCTTCGTAAGATGGCCAGCTTACTTCTTTCACTATTTCCCCCCCCCCCCCCCCAGTCCCAGAAAATTTTAGGATGCATATTTTATTCATTGTAAAATAATACAGACTACACTCTATTCTGTTCCAAATTATATGATACAAGCCAAATATAAATATTTGTAGCAAAGTGTATTGTAAATATGGAAAATTCATTGTGGTCTTTCTGATTACAGGGAATGTTAGAATTACACAGCAAAATTAAAATCCACCCTGTTGAATCTTTTTTTTTTTTTTTATTATAAAGAAATAGTTGATTCTTAAAAAAATAATCTAATAGACAAATGAGGTCAAGGATCACATTCAATAAATACACAAATGAATACATTCAAAACAGGAAGTAATGTTTATATGAAACAATTTGGTTTTATTTAGCATGTGCTAAAACATACAATAAACAGAAAACAAAGTTTTTTTTTTAAATTAAAAGCTCTACAATTTTTTTTTGTCATTATGAACACATTTTCTGAGTCTAACACACAACACCAAACAAGGATCTTCTGAATACCATACAATAATAACTAAAATATTACGATAACTATTTACAAATATCAAAATAATGTTTGCACATATGCTTCTGCTGAACATATTAGTTCTAGATATTAAAAACATAGAAAAGTGGACGAGAACCCCTCATTATGCAGATGTCGTACAACACTGGCCACTGGTTTAAGTGGCATTAACAGAGCAGATGAATATATATATAAAAAAAAATTTATTCACTTTCCCCTCCCCCCCCACATAAATGTGAAGATCTGATACAGAGTAATGTGTAGTTTTTGGTTAATTTGGACACCGCTCGTAGAAGAGAAAGGCAGAGGCACACCTTAATGCTCATTGGTTGAAAAATTACAAAATGGTTCCGCGATAGCATTTCGCTGAATCAAAAAAGAAAAAAATCAACAACAAACAATGAACACAATTGATCTGGATATTTTATGGTCATCTCTCACATATGTGGAGGAGGATGAACGTAATTGATAATCAATTATATTCAGACCTGACAGGGGCAATGCGCTTTTTTTTTTAAACATTATTATTATTTTATAATACGGACCATCTGGGTCTGAGAGTAATCTGGATAATCAAACATATATATAAAAAAATAATGTGTGGTAATTGATTGCTGAATACATTCATGCCTGTATTTAACGGGTGCAATTTATATTAAAGGGGTGGGGCACAAAAGATACACAAAGTAGTGTACTATCAATGCATCTTTACAACCAGTGACAGAATATTTCCAGCAAAAGCGCAGAGTGCTTTAAATGAAACATAAACCAAAATTACTCAAAAAACCTCAATTTAAGTCAGGTACCCATTTTAAAGCCGGGTGGACTTGAAAAACCACTTAGCACCAAAATAACACCTGGAAAAATTAATGTTCCGGGGCACTGAGGATCAAACCTATGGCTTTCTTTAGGTCAACAGTTGAGTATCTACACCAAAAATTTTTTTTTTATGTATGTAATTCCCCCCCCTCTCCCCACCCAGTGACTAAGAAAGTAAAATAAAAATGGGAATGACATTAAAAATGATAGGAAATGGTAGAAATGTTCCATCGACATTTGGTACTCGGGGTAGTTAACAAGTGTTACTTCCTTAAGAACCTGATTAGACAATTGTGAGCCTCAAGGCGATCTATATTTGCACTATTTTGGTCAAAATGGCAACAATGAGTGGTGCACCTCAGCCACCGCAACACCCAACCTGGTTTATTCCAGAATTGTGTTAAACATTTGCTCATACATAGGAATTGGTGTTCGGTGTTCACATTTGAAGTCAACGTCAAATGCAGGAAAAAAAAAATTAATATAAACTGATCAAACATCAGCGTTTTGACAATCTCAATACATTACAAACGAAAAAAAAAAAAAAGAAAATCTTCACCATATCAAAATACAAATAGTTGTTAAAAGTATATAGTGAAATTTGAACAGTGTAAAATGATGTCGTTCAAGCAAGTACAGATGTATTTACTATTTTTATAATTGATCAACAACTTTAATCTTTATATTATCAAATTCACAAAACAAGTAATTTTTTTTTACAATCATCTTGGCAGTTGAAGCTGGTTAAACATTGTATAACAAAAAAAAAAAAAAAAAATGAGAAAATCATGAAAATAAAAATATGAGGTCGACCAGAGCTACATTCCAGATTGTTACATGCAAAAATACCTGAGTAGAGCCACACTACCTGAGTAGAGCCACACCGCTCGATAACACCGCAATTCTTTTAAACCAATAATACCAGTAAACCACACTACCAGTATTATTATAATTAAATAACCATACACTATAGTCAATATGATTAAAATATGTTGAATAAAAGGAACGGCATAGCAGAAAAAAACAATTGATTCAACGGAAGCCACATGGTTAATCAAGAGTGCTTTGGGACACCATTAATAGATATATACACATTACATGTACATTGCAATACCTACACTCATCAAATTTTAGCCTTTTGTTTTACCCAAATAACTGAAAAATATCTAGAAAATAGAACGGCGTTGCATGCAAAGGCCCCTACAATTTTTTTTATTTTTAAAGAAAAAAAAAAAAAGGCTTATTATTTTGAAAAATTGGAAAAACAACAACACTAAGCTGTTTTATCTGAAGCATTTACAAAAAAATATTCTATAGAATAATAGCTGAACAATTTGAGGGCTATATGATACCTTTTAATTTTTTATTAAAAAAAATATGCTCTTTTTCATAATTCACCAATAGAAAGGGTTCTAATTGGTTCTTTTAAAATGTCCTTCATTGGAAATACAAAAATTTAGCAATGCGAATAGAAGTATTTTTAATTATAAGAGAAGTCAAAAAAAAAAGAAAAACATTGAACGTAAAATAGGAGAAATATAATAATGCAACCTGACACATGATATGCACAAGGAATAAACAAATAATATCAGAAATTTTAAAATATAATACAACAATAATACTTTCAGACTAGCATATCGTTTTTTTTTAAATGCTGATGCTTCATTTTGTTGAATTACCAAAAAATCAACATAATAAAGAAAGCATGACAAAAAATTACAACATATGAATAACGGCTTAGTGAAATAAAAAGCTTTCAGAGCTAAATTGAGTGATATTCTTAGGCGATTAAAAAAAAAAATCCTTTTTGTGATAAAATATATTTATTTTGAATAAACTAGTAAAGGAATAGGATACAATAAATACAGACTGGTAAGAACAAATTATTTGAGGTGAAAATAAATTAGGAACATTTATCAGATTTGCTACAAAATATCTTTGTAAACAAAGGCAGAAAAATCTCAGAAATTAATAAAAATCTTGAAATGGATAAATTAATATTTTTCAGATCTAAGTCAAGTGCACATTATAAGTTAAAAAAAATATGCTGAGCTTATTCAAACATTGACAGTGTAAACTGTGTTGAAGATGGTGAGAGAGTTACGTTATACATGCATTAGCAAAAATACAAAACCAGAAATAATAACAATACACAAGGCTACATAGCCTTAATAACTTCAGTTCAAAGTCTGAAACGTTCCAGTTACATGCATCCACAATAACAGAATAAAGAAACCTACTTTCCTGTAACCAATACTTCAGAAATTAATTAACACTTTTGTCACCAATGATTGATATTACAATTTCTTAAGTTAGTTCGAACAGAATGTTACTGCATTTTAAAAGGAGCAATTAAGTTGTCATATAACTTGTCAATAAAATTGTAAGTACCGTACTGAAATTATGTATCATATTTATAATTCTACAAAATGTTAACAATAAATGTTAAATAATTTTAAAACATTGACTGTTTCCATAAAATGTCAACATTGTGATAATTATAATAAATAAGCTTCTTTCATGTATCATCATGTAATTAAAGTAGAAACAAATTAGATCATATACCATGAAAAAATAAACAGCAGACTGATGCACATTTTTACGTTATGGCTTTCAAATGTTCATTCAATATAATTTTCTAAAATAGCCAACAGCAAAAAATATTAAATCATACTTTAAAAATAATGACTTAAAAAATATTCAATGTATTCTTAAAAAAATGCCGATGTTTTAAAATGTCTACATGAAATAACTATTTTCCGTGCATTTAAAAATACAACTATACACTTTTCATGTACAAAAAAAAATATTTTTGTGTGGAAAAATTAGCAGTTATAACAGCTAAAAATGAAATTAACTTCAATAAAAAGATAGTTGCCATGTGAATATTTAAAAAGATATCAATACTTCACCAAAGAACGTGATCTAGTAACATACATTCAGCCCAAAAATACGATATTAATACCCAGTTTTTTTCCTGTTAATTTAATATTTTTTTAGCGTCATAGCTAACTTGCCTACATTTACACAAAAAAAATTTCTAAAAGGTAAAAAAGCACAAAATTTTTTTTACAAATAACCATAAGTGATTACAATACAAAACTTCTGTTATTTACCTATCAGGCTTCACATGGACATTTACATTTGTAAGTATGTCGATCAATGCACAAATTCATGAATTAATAATGATAATAATGGTTTTTTATTTTTTTCAAAAAAAAAAATAAATTTCACAGCATTATAACCTCTCAAACCAAAGTGAGAAGGGGAAGTGATTTTATAACTGTTTTTTTTTTGTTTTTCTCCCTAAGTCAGTTCATTGCATGACTACTGATCCTTTTTATCAACTTTATTGGACTCTGTAGCAGTCGGTGACTCCAGCTGGCTCTTTTCAAACACAGATTTAGGTTCAGCTGCCAAAGACTGCAGGAAAATGACCAGCCGACAGGTCAACAGTAGGGAGAAAACTATAGCAGGACTCATTTTTTCTAAGCCTTCGTCCAGTGCATAATGAGCGTAGATCTCATTTAATGTGATCAAAAGAAGAAAAATGTTGGCAGCTTCCTTTAGTGGGCCTAGTAAAAACACATAAAATTAGAAATTTAGATATTTTGAAAGATTAAAAATAACTCACTCAATCAAGGTATACAACTGAAATAACTATAAAAGATTTACTAATCAAACTAAGAGATAGACTAATAGTTCTCATGGTAATAAAACTTGCAGTGTAAAAGAGTAAGGAAAAAAAAATCAACTAATGCTATATTACCAGGAAGGAAAGCTAGAAAAGCACCACAGATGATTTCTGTTGAGCCGACTGTTTTTCGATAAGTGTGTGGGTTGGGTTTCCATCCAGTCTGTTTCACAAGGGGGAAGACTTTAGAATTTCTGATGTAAATTTTTCTCTGAAAAAAAAACCAATAAAATGCTTTAGCCAGAGCCATACAAAGATTAAAGAGCCAAATAAAGTAAAAAAAAAATATTAATGTGATAACACCTCACTAAATTTTGGTTGTTATGGACATCTTTTTATGTGCACTCATAACCAACTAATTGAAAAATAATTTCTTTTCTTAAGAACTGCCATGATATCAGTATTTAATATTCCAGTTCAAAGATGGCCAAGATTGAAGTCAATAAGCTGCAATCCAGATTTTTACTTCATAAGAAATACTTCAAATAGCTGCACCTTAGCCTACTCATTGTTTTAATGAAATTAACAACAATAGGAAAAATATTGTCCGATGGGAGTCACGTTTCATTGCATGAAATCTTTTCTTGTATAGACACACGAACTTGTGCTCATAATATCAAGGCAGATATGTCCATAGTGAGACTGGTTCTAAGATTATTCTAGATTATAATAATGAAATAACATCTTATATTTTTATAACTACAGAAAAGTAATCAGATATATCAATCATTATGTAGGATATCTTTCACTCACTGCTACTTGTGGAATCGCTCATATCTGTTTGCTCACTATATTCTTTTTTCTTTAAGTAAGACGTAAACAAGTAGCATAATTTTTTATTTGCTTTTGCCTTCATTGAAAGGATTTTCCAGAAAAATGACATGTATCTGTACATGTACATCTTAATTGTGAGAAGTTTTCAACATTTGACACACCTTCCAAATCTCCTTGGAACTGAGGGATTTCTCACTTTTTTTCTTCATTAAGCGGGAGTTGGTATTATTGTATTTCAGTTGCTATATGGTCACAATAGGTATAACATTTAAGTTAACACTATTTAAACTTAATCTTACTGAGTAAGAGCATGATTCATCAGCATGCATATATGTCAGTAGTGATGTGTTGAAGACAAAGCAATTTATATGTTAAACTTGTAATAATGCAAGACCTAGGTTGCAAATAGTTAAAACTCTTCTTGTATATCAAGTCAAATATTATTTTAAAAAGTTGTGTTTGTCTTTCTAAAACATTTGAAACACTAATTTGGCTAGTTGTATTTTCAGTCAAGTGAACTCAGTCTTTAGCAAGATATGTATTATGTGAAGCAGATTTCATATTAGAAAGTTTTCATAAGAAATTCAGCAGCGAATATTCAGGATAACATTTAAAATTGTTATGATGGGAAGCCTCTTAGTCTTAGTAATCAATTATTTGCAAAATTTTATGAAACAGCATATTCGACATAGGCTTGTCTTACTAATATAATTTTATGTGATTACATACAAGAATATGTAATACTAATACTATATAATAGTAATGGCACAACACTTAATGAAATAAAACTGCTCTTAAACACTACGATTTTTTTTGAAATATCACACTTGACTTAGAGAATAGTTTGGTCTTTAGAGTTTTAAGTTTAATCTTTAACTGACATTTCAGACAACAAAGCAATGACAAAGCCTGCAAAGTAAAAAGTGATCAATACACAATAAAACATAACGGTAGAACAATGAGAGAACAATGGATTTTTATAAAAAGTCTCGAAAAACAGTAAAATAATACAGACATATGTTAAAAGATTCTTTAATTTGTTTACATCTCACACAGTGGAGAATCATGTCAAAGATCATCAGTTTCATCACTCATCAATTATTCATGAAGCAAACCATTTTTGAGAACAAAGTCACATGTGGAGTAAACTTTATTAATGCAATTAAAGCAATTTACCATTTCTTTGTAAATGTCCGCATTAACCGATGGCGTTAGCTTAATAGTTCCGACAAAAATAAAGAACAGGCCTAATGTTAATCCAAGAACTTTAAGCACAACGGACGCCATCGTTGCTGCTTAGAATCGAACCACTCTTCACTAGAGAAAGTTAACAAAATCAATTGTATCGTGTCCTTACGTGATTGTTCCTCTGATATGATAATAATGATGACAAGACAAAGTGGAAAATTTCCAGTTCAATGACCGTCTATTATTGTATTGTATTTTACGTGTATTAAATTAACTATTTATTTATTGAATAAATATTCATGAAAGACAAAAATAAAAAAAATCGGTAATTGTTTCGGACAGCTAAATAAAAAGTAACTGAGAGTTATTGGTGATAGCTGGATTTTATTTTTGTCACTCAATTTTGATGAGCTTTCTCAACCAGGACCCAACAATACTATTAACTTAATTTGTCATTCTTGTCCAAAGATGGTCAAATGTGGCTCTAAAAAAGCCGAATGAAACACTTCATTGAGTGCAGAGCGTTTTCTTAATGAATCATTTTATTCATTTATTACCAACTTTTTTTTTTCAACAAAATATTTTTTTTTTTCAAATGAATATGTCTATTGTGAGATAATTCAGATATATTTTATTTTTTACGATGTTAGAAACTTGAATGTGTCTCTCATTGACATCATGCTAGATCACCATTTCCTAGCAGGCCCGTAGCCAGGTCAAAGTAAGCAGAGAGGCACCAATACCAAGCAAGCTGGCACCTTTACATTTTCTTTATTATTTCCTCTATTTTTTTAAGCGGGGGGGGGGGGCACTCCACACCTAGCGGGGGAGGGGCACGCCCCCCAGTGCCCCCCCTCCTTGGCTACGAGGCTGTTCCACACTCTTCACATAATCAGACAACTATTTTCAATATTGACATATGTCTGATACCAGAGTTGTAATCTAATGGTCCCCCCAACCTGTTTTCTCGTCGCGGACGGTCGACGTTTGATAATTTCACCGTGGGGGGTGTGGGGGTGTGTGGAGAGGCTTTGACTATTTAAATTTAGATTGTTTTGATTTGCATCGCCACTCAGCACCCGGTAAACCTCTATCGTCCGCGGAAAGTCGCACTATCTCCCAGAGAAATACACCGCAGTAAATAAAAAGGAAATAATTTAATGTTTCTTGGGGCATTTCATCTCTATGGAGAGTCAGCTGGTTGTCATTGTTTAACTCACCTAGACTGTCCAATGTCGCCCATCGGTCTATTGTCATTGCTTAACTCACCCAGACTGCCCAATGTCGCCCCGCGGTCTATGGTCATTGCTTAACTCACCCAGACTGTCCAATGTCGCTCATCGGTCTATTGTCATTGTTTAACTCACCCAGACTGCCCAATGTCGCCCTCGGTCTATTGTCATTGTTTAACTCACACAGACTGTCCAATGTCGTCCATCGGTCTTTTGTCATTGTTTAACTCATCCAGACTGCCCAATGTCGCCCCGCGGTCTACTTCCAGAGTCGTCCCAAATTTGCTGTTTTGCTAGACTATTGTTTCCCCCCCCCACCACCCCCGGCCTTCTGTCATTTGTCACCTTGTCTATAATTATTCGTATAAATCCTATTTGATTTGTTAGACATCTTTATCTCACTACATCAAAGTCTCTAAGCCCAACCCTGTCTTCTAACAATGTCATAAAGGTTTATTACAATATCTGCTTGATATGAATGAACACAATACTTTATCATACATCGGCTAGCATGGGCTCCAAATATACTGGTAGACCCAGAGCCAATCATAGTTCGTTTAGGGTCCTAGCAATGCCATCGTCATAGTGTGTTTCCGAGGCCAGTGGTCCTAGGCAGATAAGTTGATAGTTTATTGGTAGTCCTATGTAAAAGTACTTATCGGTACACTACTTAGCAACACTTCCAATATAAATCAATACCTGACGTGTCGACCCTCGAAATAAAACGTAAATATATTTACCACAATTGCGCCTTTCTATGGTGCAGAGAGAAACACTAAACACTTGGCGGGGGGGGGGGGGCACGGCCCCTCAGTGCCCCCCCCCCTTGGCCACGGGGCTGTTTCCTAGTCACTGATGGGAACTAAATACAGAATCTGATTTTAGTGGCATGCAGTTCATTGCACTGATCAAATCAAACATAGATTACAACAACTTGATGATGATGATGATAACGATACTGAGGCTACATGTTGCGAAATTTGTACTGCAATGCAGTCAACTGGATTCTGCAATAAAAAAAAAACTATTAAGGGCCGACACCGAATTTGAGGGGGGGGGGATAACATCTCACATTAACACAAAGATTTGGAACCCCTCCCAGTCTAGGAATGCCCATTTGTATTCGAATTTTTTTATACTGTTAATTAATTATTCTTTTTTTTTATAGTGTGAATGGCTGGCATAGCCAGATTTTTTTTTGTAAGAGGCCCAAAAATTATATTAAGTCACTGATCATTGTCATCAACGCAACCCTTTCATAATGGCTAAATAATTTACATCTGGCCAGTTTAGCATCCACACACGATAGATCGGCAAATCATGAATCCCACAGTGAGATCATTAAGGTACCGAAAAATGGTTTTGGTTTGAGACTCCGAGTGCTTCCCAGTCCACATCACGAGCTGTGAAAATGACTAAGTTGGCAGTGTAAGTTGTTGAAGTCCCTGTAAGGATGAGATAATCGGGCCGAATAAACTTCGTTTTTGGTAAAGTGAGACATGTCATGAGACAAAACGATTTTTTAATATTTTTGTTTATTAAGGTTTGTAGATATTATATTTAAATTCCCACCGTTTTCCACGAATGGGAAAATTAGTTATTTGATGATAAAAATAGATGAACGATAATATAGCTTTTGTTTTGAACAGTTTATTTAGTTAGTCATTGTTTTATAGAGGTGGGGTTTTGTTATATTTTAACTTTTCTCTTGATTCTGAAAGTTAAATAATTATTTAATTTACTATGAATGTAGTACATTTTTAAAAAAAATTTTCAGTGAGCTAGATTTCCAGTTTAGCCTTATGAGATATATGATATACCTATTGTAATCAGCTGAGAGGAAAAAGTTTTGTTGTAGCATACGCCTGATGTTAAATTATACACAAATTTTGTAGGTAGGCAGAATCATTTACTATTATTGATTAAGCTTATGCACTGAGGGAAAGAAAATATAATAGTTTAAAAGTCAATAACAATTTAGTAAGATACAACAATATTGTATCATTGAGAAATAAAAACTATTAGGTGATTGAATTTTGCAAGAATTAACTGATGGTGAAACATGTTATCTTTGAAACAATGTTTCAATGTTTTGTAAATGCTGCGAGATATCATTTAAATGTATAGTTTATAAATACATTGTTTTTATTTTATTGGTTATTGCTTACTGTTGTTTTTTTTAAATATCATATTATTAAATAAATAGCAATAATGATAAGACCTAATGGAAATTGTATATGCATATTAATAGGCATGATAATTTACTTTTTACAATATTTTATTTTAATTGGAATGTTTTAATCAATTACTATTTATTTTTCTTTAATTTCAGTGTAAACTATTATAATAAATAATTGTTAGTTTGCCTTTATTCATCATCTGCAAAAGTGTTTAACGACAAATCCAGACTTAGAAATGGCACTTAATTTGTTACCTGCAGGAACGCTTTGTGTGATATGCAAACGAGATTTTGAAAGGTGATGAATAACATTGAATTGAAAGATTATTTGGAAACCAATCCTGATGTTATTCATGTCCATGAAAAGTGTCGTAGAGGTTTTACGAATAAGCGTGGATATGAACAAACTTGTGTTAAGTCAGACTCATCCCCACGGAAGTGAATCGAAAGCCATTAAGATCAAAAGAAAATAGCTTTCAGTGGAAACAGCATTGCTTCTTTTGCAAACAGATTGTTGTATTTGATGATCGTCATCCTCAAAAAAATAATGGCCGAAGGGTTAGAACAGTTGAACTGGGCGTAGATAAGCTTGAATATCAGTATGTGAAGGTAAGGCAAGATCAGTGGGGGGTAGATGTTAAAGGAAGGTTGGAGTCAATTATGTGTTTATTTGCTTCAGAGGCAGTGTATCACAAGAATTGCCACTTGCTTGTTTTGTAGTGGCAGAATAGGACCTACTTCCTCCAAAGAATCATCTGTGGGTGTAGAGGCAAGCGAATCAAATGTTCATGGTGTGTAAACAAGAGGTTTTTGAATCAGCTTTGTGAATGGTTGGAAACTATGGATGGAGAACTCCATACATTAGAAGACTTTCATAATCGCATGACAGAACTAACTGGCAGTGATGAAACGGTTTACAGCATTAAACACGGAAGCGTAAACTGGAGGCAAAATATGGTGATCACATTCAGTTTAATTCTGTTTCGGAGTAAGAAAACTGTAATATGTTTCCGTGATTTGGCTTCCACCATTATCAATGACAAGTGGTATTCTGAACGCCCACAGCTCTATTGAAGATGAAAGCATCAGAGTGGTTACGGCAGCAGCTAACTTAATAGCAGAAATCGAAATACGTCAAACACTCTATCAAACTGATTTATATCCTCCTATTGATAATATCAGTAATGCAGAAAATGAAAGATTGGGTTCCAAACCTCCTCATGACATTTTGACAAACATGGTACGCCAAGAGTTGAAACAGGTGGCCATAGGACATTGCATTGTACAGGCAGCCAGACCTCATTCTGTAGCTATCACCGTTTTGTTAGCTACTGGTGTTTCATTGGATGAATGTTTTTGGATCCAAATGGCTACTAAGACATCTTGGCCAGGTTAGGACTAGTGCGTGTCATGGGATGAAGTTAATCGTTTTAAACAATCAGTTGTGCAGAATGACCACAATGATTTGCCTCCTGAATATCCAATGTCATTCACACAGTTTGCTGCAGACAATGTAGACAGCAATTTAGCAACCTCAGTTGATACATTTTGCTTGCTGACGTTTAACAACTTCAGGTTTCTTAGTGAACCACGCATTAAGTGATGCTGATACTAACATAGTTCATCATGCTCTACAGCTAGCTGCTAAACAATTTAAAGTTTTGGTGGTTGCCAGTGACACAGATGTGTTGGTACTGCTTATACATCATTTTCAACCAATAATGGGTGACATTTTTTTATGCAGTATGAGATCACTGGCAAAAGTGGTGGGAAAACAGTCACAGTACCTGTTCGTGAAGCTGTACATGCTGTAGGTAGAAGTGCAGCTAACCAAGTCCTATGCTGCCATGCCATAAGTGGATGTGACACAACATCATCATTGTTCGGGAGAGGCAAAGTTACTGTGTGGCGTAAATTAACCGGTAATATTTCCACATTACCTCTGACAGAAGTAATGGGATTTGATGGCATCACGGATGCAGATGTTTTGCAAGCCGGCTTACAGTTGCTTGCTCTAATATATGGTGGTAAGTGCACAGACAGATTAAATCATATGAGGTACTTAACTTATGTTAACTTGATGTCATTTCAAGTCCAACTCAACCACGTCCTGAAAGATTGCCCCTCCAACCGAAAGTAAAAGTTGCAGCAAAGTATATATCTATCGCACTCATTACCAAACTGCTGTTTGGAGATCATTAGGCACTACAAATCTTAAACCGGAGGACTGGGGGTTGGAAGCTGGATAATAATAATTATGCTCCAATAGCTACTGATTTGCCTGCTGCTCCAGAAAATTTGTTGAAGGTAGTACGATGTAAATGCCGAAAGTCAGATACAGATCGGCCGTGCTCATCTCAGCTTTGTTCTTGCCGTAAGTATACGGCTGCACCTGGTGTTAGCGCATGTAAAAATTGTAATGGACAAACATGTGACAATTCCAAAAGTACTGAATTTTGTGAAGACTGCTCAGATGAGGAAGATCATTCAGTTTCTCAGGTTCATCATTTGGGTGATGCAGTTCCCGATGATTGCTTGCTGTTTGATATCCCGTGGTTGGATGAGGAAGTCGTCGACTGACAATCATTTTCATAATTTTATTATATTTTGTAATTTTGTTTGTATATCTGTCATTATATGATTAAGACGTGCATTACAGACAATATTTAAAATTAATTTTGGTTCTTCATTTACTGTAACAAAACTTTAATAAAATTTACTAAAAATTCACTTTTTGGTGTTGATTTTTGCTAAATAACTTTTTTTCCCATTCATCTACACGAGTGGGATTTAAAATATACATTCCATATCATATTCTGTATCTAATAAATATAAACTTGCTTTGTCTCATGACATGTCCAGGTTTTTATAATTTCACCCGGATTAAGATGAAATCACGTGAATCCTATAAAATTCAGTGGTCCCCCCCCCCAACCTTTTTCTCTCCGCGGACCGGTCGACGTTTCATAATTTCACCGCGGCCCAGGGTGGGGTACGGGGGGGGGCGTTGATTTTTTAAAAAGATTTTTAGATTGTTTTGATTTACAATGCCAATGCCGCTTACATCCGCACAGCTCCCGGTTCAACTCTCCTCCAATGAAATTCGCACTTTCACCGAGAGAAATACGCCCAGTATCAGTTGATCCGCGGCCCGGGCAGAGGTGTACCTAGGGTGGGGGGAGGGGGTTCAAATTCAAAAGTCCTCCCCGGGCCCCTAGCTTGAGGGGGCCCCCAATTTTTTTTACATTAAATATTAAGTACATTATCTCATGTCACTATGTCGAAAGTCAAAATGCAGGGGCCCCAAAGAGGCCAAGCCCCCCGGGGCCCCCAGATCCCCAGGTTCGGCACTGCCCGGGCGTTGGGGACCACTGTTATAAATCACTAATGAGACGGGTTTTCACCCCTCCTCCCCCCTCCCACAGAGGCACCACTGGTGATGTAAAGGGGGACTATCACCATGACCTGATATATCTACTGATCCTCAACGGGGATCAAACCAGTGACCCCCCCCCCTCAGTTCGACAGTCAAGCGCTTTACCGCTCGACCATCCATCCGCCCCGCCCCCCCCTCCCCCAAGTGCAGCATTCAAGCGTGTTGATATCCTTTCTATAGTTTCATTTTTTACATTTTTAACTTAAAAAAACAAACAGCGAGCACAAATCTTTGCGATTTCCAGCATCAGCGGATTCAATGTCATGGCAGACAAAAAATAACAAATATTGAAAAATAGGAGTAGAATTTACTTATGCGTAAAAATTTGACCTTACATGGTTGAAAATAAACACAAAGCCTATAGTCCCATTCGCTAAATAGTAAACAGGAGTGGAATCAATTGGCACATATTCCCATAAGCTCCCCTTTTATTCCTACATATTCCCATAAGCTCCCACATATTCCCAAAAGCTCCCAGATATTGCCATAAGCTCCAAGATATTCCCATAAGCTACCTCATATTCCCATAAGTTCCCATATATATTCCCATTCTCTCTCTCTTTCGCTCTCTCTCTCTCACTTTCTGTTTCTCCCTCTCTCTCTTTCCTTATCTCTCTTTTTCGATAATTGACATAGTCGTGAATCTACTTATGCATGGCAGTTGATCATTGTATAGCAGAAAATTGAAACGATGCTTATAGTGTGTTTCATATATTGAAAAATAGGAGTAGAATTTACTGATCCGTAAAATTTTGGCCCTACGTGGTTGAAAATAAACACAAGCCTTTAGTCCCATTCGCCAAACACTAAACAGGAGTAGAATCAATTGGCATATATTCCCAAAAGCTACCAGACAGTAACCATTTGTTCTTACATATTCCCATAAGCTCCTACATTATCCCATACGCACCAAGATATTCACATAAGCTCCTAAATATTCCATAAGCTCCTAATATTCCCATAAACACCTACATATTCCCATTAGCTCTTACATATTCCCATAAGCTCCTGCATATTCCCATAAGCTCTTACATATCCCCATAAGCTTATACGCATTCCCATAAGCTCCGAGGTATTGCCATAAGCTCCCAGATATTGCCATAAGCTCCAGCATATTCCCAAAAGCTCCCAGATATTGCCATAATTTCCTACATATTCCCAAAAGCTCCCAGATATTGTCATAAGCTCCTACATAGTCCCATAAGCTCCCAGACATACCCATAAGCTCCTACATATTCACATAAGATCCTTCATATTCCCAAAAGCTCCTACATCTTCCATAAGCATAAGCTCCCAAAGGAATTCCCATTCCCATTCTTCTCTCTGTATCTCTCTTTATCTATCTATCTATCTCTCTCTCTCTCTCTCTTTCTTTATCTCTCTTTTTTAATAATTGACATATAGTTGCATCGACTTATGCATGGCAGTTGATCCCTGTATAGCAGACAATTGAAACGAAGCGTATAGTCTATTTCAAATATTGAAAAATAAGAGTAGAAATTACTGAATGGTAAAAATTTGACCTTACGTGGTTGAAAATAAACATAAAGCCTTTAGCCCCATTCGCCAAATACTAAACAGGAGGAGAATCAATTGGCACATATTCCCATAAGCTCCCACTCATTCCCACAAACTCCTACATGCCATAAGTTCCTAAATATTCCAATAAGCTCCCAGATATTGCCATAATCTCCCAGATATTCACATAAGCTCCTACATATTCCCATAAGCACAAAGATATTGTCATAAGCTTCCAGATATTTCCATAAGCTCCCAGATATTCCCATAAGCTCCTAGATATTGCCATAAGCTTCCAGATATTCCCATAAGCTCCTACATACTCCCATGAGCTCCTTCATATTCCCATAAGCTCCCAGATATTCCCATAAGCTTCTACATTTTTCCATAAGCTCCTTATATTCCCATAAGCTCCTTATATTCCCATAAGTTCCTACATATTCCCATAAGCTCCTAATATTTCCATAAGCTCTTACATATTCCCATAAGCTCCTACATATTCCCATAAGCTCCTTCATATTCCCATAAGCTCCTTCATATTCCCATAAGCTCCTTCATATTCCAATAAGCTCCTTCATATTCCCATAAGCTCCTATATATTCCGATAAATCCCTCATGTTCCCATATATTCCCATTTTCTCTCTCTCTCTGTGTCTCTCTCTCTTTCCTTATCTCTCTGACATAGACTTGAATCTACTAATGCATCGCAGTTGATCTATGTATAGCAGAAAATTGAACCGAAGCTTATAGTCTGTTTCAGATATTGAAAAATAGCATAAGAATTTACTGATGCGTAAAATTTTGACCGTACGTGGTTGAAAATAAACACAAGCCTATATTCCCATAAGCTTCTTATATTCTCTTAAGCTCCTACATATTCCCATAAGCTCCTACATATTCCCATAAATCCCTAATATTCCCTTAAGCTTCTACATATTCCTATAAGCTCCCAGATATTCCCATAAGCTCCTACATATTCCTATAAGCTCCCAGATATTCCCATAAGCTCCTACATATTCCCATAAGCTCCTTCATATTCCCTTAAGCTCCTACATATTCCCATAAATTCCTAATATTCCCTTAAGCTCCTACATATTCCTATAAGCTCCCAGATATTCCCATAAGCTCCTACATATTACCATAAGCTCCTACATATTCCCATAAGCTCCTAGATATTGCCATAAGCTCCCAGATATTCCCATAAGCTCCTACATATTCCCATAAGCTCCTACATATTCCCATAAGCTCCTACATATTCCCATAAGCTCCTAATATTCCCATAAGCTCCTCTAAGCTACATATTCCTATATGCTCCCAGATATTCCCATAAGCTCCCTTAGCTTCTAGATATTCCTATAAGCTATAAGCTCCTAATATTCCCATAAGCTCCATCATATTCCCATAAGCTCCTACATATGTCCATAAGCTCCTTATATTCTCATAAGCTCCTGCATATTCCCATAAGCTCCTACATATTCCCATAAGCTCCTAATATTCCCATAAGCTACTTCATATTCCCATGAGCTCCCACATATTCCCATAAGCTCCCACATATTCCCATAAGCTCCTAATATTCCCATTAGCTCCTACATATTCACATAAGCTTCTACATATTCTCATTAGCTCCCAAAAATTCCCATAAGCTCCCAGATATTCACATAAGCTCCCAGATTTTTCCATAAGCTCCTACATGTTCCCATAAGCTTCCAGATATTCCCATAAGCTCCTACATACTCCCATAAGCTCCTACATATTCCCCTAAGCTCCTACATATTCCCATAAGCTACTTCATATTCCCATGAGCTCCCACATATTCCCATAAGCTCCCACATATTCCCATAAGCTCCTAATATTCCCATTAGCTCCTACATATTCACATAAGCTTCTACATATTCTCATTAGCTCCCAAAAATTCCCATAAGCTCCCAGATATTCACATAAGCTCCCAGATTTTTCCATAAGCTCCTACATGTTCCCATAAGCTCCTAATTATCCCATAAGCTCCTAAATATTCCCATAAAATCCCAAATATTCCCATAAAATCCCAAATATTCCCATAAGCTCCCACATATTCCCATAAGCTCCTACATATTCCCATAAGCTTCTTATATCCCCATAAGCTCCTACATATTCCCATAAGCTCCTACATATTCCCATAAGTTCCTACATTTTCCCCTAAGCTCCTACATATTCTCATAAGCTACTTCATATTCCCATGAGCTCCCACATATTCCCATAAGCTCCCACATATTCCCATAAGCTCCTACATATTCCCATAAGCTCCCAAATATTCCCATTCTCTCTCTCTCTCTTTCTCCTTTTTTCGCTCTCTCCCTCTCCTCTGTCTGTCTCTTTCTTTCTCTCTCTCCCTCTCCTTCTCTCTGTCTGTCTCTTCCTTTCTCTCTCTCTTTCTTTCTCTCTCTCTGTATATATATATATAAATATACAGTGGCGCAACTAGGGGGGGAATTGGGGGGCATGAGCCCCCCTCCGAAAAAAAAAGTAAAAGATCACACCAAATTTGTTTAAAGTAAAATACATATATATATATATATATATATATATATATATATATATATATATATATATATAATGTGATTTTTTAATACAAGTGATTTTTTTTGCCCCCCTTTCCTGAAAGTTTTGTCTCGTTGCGCCTCTGTATACATATATATTAGGGTGGTGCACAAATACATTGACATTTTCAAAAGTTTCAAATATGAATGTGGTACCTTTTTATTTTGTTCTTTATATAATTATATTGAATTTTGCAAAATTTTAGCAAATTTGAATAACTTTTAGAGGTAGCTCATCGCCATTTTTCAATTTTTGTTTAAATTATTTTCCTATTTTGATGTTACTGTAAATTCTCTTGGGCAATCCAGTGGCCCTGAAATAGGATTATTTAAAAGTTTTCGTGACAAGTGGTAATGAATTGACAAAGAAGATTATGAAACAGCTCTAAATGATAAAACGTGTTCTGACATTTTGGCTTCTCACAGCGTACTCAAACAAGATTCACTAATTTATTTGGAAACAATTCTTGAATCTACTCGACATATCGAGATGACGGCAAGGAATTATTGGAACTAACAATTTTATTCCTTGGTGATGTTCCTCCTCGTGGATCTCATGTGATGGCTCCCGGAGCCATACACAGAGCTAGGTCGATGGCCAAAATGTTATATATTCAATGAAAATATGGATGTTCAAGAGACAGTTCAAATTAACGGCAAAAGAGGAAAAATCACTTCGAGATATAAGCTTGTTTGCTAGTTTGGTGTACACCAAATTTCGGATATCATGTCCCAATCCAATACTGGCTCCGTCGAATGATCTCACTTTTCTGAAGACTATTTTGCAAAATAAAGCCATTAACAATGGAATTTTTACAGCTGCAGCAACAACATTTTCGAGGCACTTATGGTATCTTAGTGAAGAAATGGTAGCATTGGCTTTTTTTGATAATGAGATCAGCAATGAAACAAAAACAAAAATGGTTTCGGCTCTGCAACATGCTGGAGAGAATGAACTACAGAAACGAAAAAAAATTGATTTAACTTCAATTGAAAATCTGCAACTAGAAAGTTTTGTAACAGAGAATACTTTGAATTTTTTTAACATTTTGGAATTACCAACTTCATTTTTGACAACTGTTGCCCCAGACGATTGGACCAAAAATGAAGAGTTTCAACAGGCTTTAATGTATGTAAAAAGCCTACAAGTTGTTAATGATACAGCCGAAAGAGGAATGAAACAAATTCAGGATTTTAACTGTTCAATTACCAAAAGTGAAAAACAAAAGCAATTCTTGCTGCAGGTAGCCTCTGAACACAGGTCAAAGTTTCCTCTGCCACAGAAATCTTTGATGATCTATGGAACCAAGTTGTCAAAAAAACAATAATTAATAAACTTTTTATTTCGATACAATACAATAAATTAGGAACCTGAAACACTAACTATTATTTAGAATTTTTTGAACTATTATCAAGATTTTTTTTTAAAAATACTTTTTCATTACCATAGTGAATGCAAATATGTTATTATATACCATAAGCTTATAACTTAATTTTAATATTAAACAATAATATAAATAATTTCGTTTTAAAAATAGACCATGTTTTTTTTATTAATATGCATTAAAAGTAAAAATATAATGTTGTATTTTTACATCATTAATCATTTTTAGATTGCCCACTAATAACTCGAAAAATATAAAAACTTGAGGTTGATGAGCGAACTTTAAAAGTTATACAATCATGCCCAAACTTCAAAATTGTTATTATTACACATAATGTCACAAAATGAAATGGTACCATTAGAGAAATATTAAACAAATTTTGTTTGCACTACCCAAATATATATATATATATATATATATATATATATATATATATATATGTGTGTATATATATATATATATATATATATATATATATATATATATATATATATATATATATATGTATATGGGTCATTCCATGTCAACTCAACCAGTGGTGTTCACCCGACTCTCTCAGAACTTCCTGAAATTTTCAGGGCTTGTTGTACATACAAAGTGGAGTGATTCCTGAAAATTTCAGGCCATTTGGTCAAAAACAATTAAATATATGTTCGTGTACACTCAATGTACAGTTATTGTACACATACGTTCATCAAGAAGCCTACTGGTGGGGAAGGGTTCACATGGCCCCCATTGTAATAATTAATCAGGGCCCCTGGATTTACAGGCTACGGCCCTGAATCATAATTGAATTAAAGCAGAAAATATATATACACACGGCATGTAAAAAAAATGTAAACGTTTTCTTAAATTCTTCAATTTACCTACATCCGTTGGTTAGTTTTTAAAATATGCTAGCGGTTTATTTTTATTCATTTTTCTTTTATTATTGTTTTTTTTTTGATATGCCAGTTTGTAAATTTGAAAATGTCAGACAGACTATTAACTATTATGCCAGGTTGTCATGTTATGCGAGACTAGTCTTGTGAACAATGGCATGTTCAATTTTACTGTTCACTTTTTATGGGGGGGGGGGAGTTAATTGTTTGGGTTTTGGTAATTTTTAAGCAACATGTTTAAATGCCTTACCGCTGCATTTTTATATTGGTAGAAAGGCATTCAGATAGGTACGTAGGTAGGTAAATAGGTAGGTATGTAAATAGGTAGGTAGACAGATAAATATGTAGGTAGGCTAATATGTCGGTAAGTAAATCGGTAGGAAGATGATAGGTATATATGTAGTAGGTAAATAGGTAGTAGGTAAATAGGAAATAGGTATTAGGTAAATAGGTAGGAAGAAGATAGGTAAATAGGTAGTAGGTAAATAGGTAGGAAGAAGATAGGTAAATAGGTAGTAGGCAAATAGGTAGGAAGAAGATAGGTAAATAGGTAGTAGGCAAATAGGTAGGAAGAAGATAGGTAAATAGATAGTAGGCAAATAGGTAGGAAGAAGATAGGTAAATAGGTATTAGGAAAATAGGTAGGAAGAAGATATGTAAATAGGTAGTAGGCAAATAGGTCGGAAGAAGATATGTAAATAGGTAGTAGGCAAATAGGTAGGAAAAAATAGGTAAATAGGTAGTAGGCAAATAGGTAGGAAGAAGATAGGTAAATAGGTAGTAGGAAAATAGGTAGGAAGAAGATAGGTAAATAGGTAGTAGGAAAATAGGTAGGAAGAAGATAGGTAAATAGGTAGTAGGCAAATAGGTAGGAAGAAGATAGGTAAATAGGTAGGGTTGCCAAATTTTTTCACGGACTAACCGGGACAGTTCTGTCTTTTTTACTTTAGGTTTAGGGATGTCGGTTTCGGGGGGGGGGAGGGGGGTATGAAAACAGTCATGTAAAAAAACACTTAAAATATAGAATAGATAATCTTTGTTATTCTATTCATAATGGTACACAAACATGATATTTTTACAAAACAAAACAGTTTTCTACTTGTTGTACCACTCGTATTTTTCACTTGAGTGAACTTTTCTCAATAAGTCCTTCTTCTCTTTAATTTTTTCATAAAATTCAATTCATTGCAACTAAGTCCAAAGTTAACTTTGCACACCATCAAACCGCGACTGAATCTAAACCGGGACAATTTCAACAACCGGGCGGGACACCGGGACAACACAGTATACACGGGACTGTCCCAGCGAAACCGGGACGTATGGCAAGTCTATAAAAAGGTAGTAGGCAAATAGGTAGGAAGAAGATTGTATATAGCCTAAGCATATCACTGAACCCATCACTACGGGGACTAAAAGCGAAAGAGGTGTGTGTGTAGAAGTGAGGAATTGTAAATACCATCCACTCACAACCCACTCATACAAATAAATAGGGAAAGAAATAAACCAGTACAACCCGTCTGTGACTACGGTCTGTGACTACGGTCTGTGACTACGGTCTGTGGCTACGGTCTGTGACTACGGTCTGTGGCTACGGTCTGTGGTTGAGGTCTGTGACTACGGTCTGTGACTACGGTCAGTGACTACGGTCTGTGGCTACGGTCTGTGACTACGGTCTGTGGCTACGATCTGTGACTACGGTCTGTGACTACGGTCTGTGATTACGGTCTGTGACAACGGTCTGTGACTACGGTCTGTAACTACGGTCATTAGCTACGGGAACACTCTCACCATTCCTACATTGTGTCGTGATTTGAATGTCATAAAAAAATGACTGAAATACTGTTGGACACAACATAATATAAATATATATATATTTATAGTAGTATTTATACATACATGTGTATATTTCAATTGACTTTTGTTTGTCCTTAATGTTATTAATTATCGGCGATGTGATATTCGTTTTAATGACAAATTTAAACTCTTGTTGTTACTCAACAATCACCCCGCTCATGAAATGTTGTTGACTTGATTACTGAGCGTGAGGTCTGACAATGGATGGCGGTGTTTCAGTTTATTATACGTCACGTTAATGTATTTATACACACCCCCAGCGCAAGCCTGCTTCCAAACGTCATGATTTCATCATCCGGTGATGTTTCGCTCCCGAAAATTCCCATAAGCTCCCACATATTCCCATAAGCTCCATATATTCCCAATAAATCCCACATATTCCCATAGGCTCCTACATATTCCCATAAGCTCCTACACATTCCCATAAGCTCCCACATATTCCCATTAGCTCCTACATATTTCCATAAGCTCCTAATATTCCCATAATCTCCTATGTATTCCTATAAGCTCCAAAATATTCCCATAAGCTCCCACATATTCCCATAAGCTCCAAAATATTCCCAGACGCTCCCAGATATTCCCAAAAGCTCCCACATATTCCCATAAGCTCTTACATATTCCCATTAGCTCCTAAATATTCCCATAAGCTCCCAAATAATCCCATTCTCTCACTGTTTTTCTCCTTATTTCGCTCTCTCTCATTCTCTCTCTCTCTCTTTCTCTCTCTCTCGCTCTCTTTCCTTATCCTTCTTTTTCGATAACTGACATAGCGTTGAATCTACATATGCAAGGCAGTTGAGCATTGTATAGCAGAAAAATTAACAAAGCTTATAGTCCGTTTCAAAAATGGAAAAACAGGAGTAGAATTTACTGATGCGTAAAAATTTGACCTTACGTGGTTGAAAATAAACACAAAGCTTATCGTCCCAATCGCCAAATACTAAACAGGAGTAGAATCAATTCACATAAGCTCCCACTTATTCCCATAAGCTCCCACATATTCCCATAAGCACCTACATATTCCCATAAGCTCCCTAAAATTCCTATAAGCTCCCAAATATTCCCATAACCACCAACATATTCAAATAAGCTCCTACATATTCCATTAAGCTCCTAATATTCCCATAAGCTCCCACATATTCCCATATGCTCCTACTTTTTCCCATAAGCACCTACTATTTCCATAAGCTCCGACATATTCCCATAAGCTCCCACATATTCACATAAGCTCCCACATATTCCCATAAGCTCCTACATATTCCCATAAGCTCCTAATATTCAAATTATATCCAAAATATTCCCATAAGCTGCTACATATTCCCATAAGCACCTAATATTTCCATAAGCTCCGACATATTCCCATAAGCTCCCACATATTCACATAAGCTCCCACATATTCCCATAAGCTCCTACATATTCCCATAAGCTCCTAATATTCAAATTATATCCAAAATATTCCCATAAGCTGCTACATATTCCCAAAAGCTCCCTAAAATTCCCATAAGCTCTCAAATATTCCCACAAGCTCCAACATATTCTCATAAGCTCCTACATATTCCCATAAGCTCCTAATATTCCCATAAGCTCCTACATATTCCCATTAGCTCCCACATATTCCTATAAGCTCCTACATATTCCCATTAGCTCCCACATATTCCCATAAGCTACTAATATTCCCATTAAATCGGACATATTCCCATATGCTCCCAAATATTCCCATTCCTCTCTCTTTCTCCTTATTTCGCTCTTTCTGTCTCTCCTTCTCTGTCTCTCTTTCTCACTCTCCTTTTCTCTCTATAGTTGAATCTACTTGTGCATTACAGTTGATCATTGTATAGCAGAAAATTGAAACGGAGTTTATAATCCTTTTCATAAATTGAAAAATAAGAGTATAATTTACTGATGCGTAAAAATTTGACCTTACGTGGTTGAAAATAAACACAAAGCCTACAATCCCATTCGGCAAATACTAAATAGGAGTTGATTCAATTGGCACATATTCCCAAAAGCTCCCTCATGTTCCCATAAGCTCCTGCATGTTCCCATAAGCTCCCACATGTTCCCATAAGTTCTCAGATATTCCCATTAGCTAGCGCATGTTCCAGTAAGCTTCTGCATGTTCCCATAAGCTACCAAATGTTCAAATAAGCTCCCATATGTTCATATAATCTCCCACATATTCCCATAAGGTCCCGCATATTCCCATAAGCTCCCACATATTCCCATAAGCTCCCACATATTCCCATAAGCTCCCACATATTCCCATGAGATCCCAAATGTTCCCATAAGCTCCCACATGTTCCCATAAGCTCCCACATATTCCTATAAGCTCCCACATATTCCCATGAGATCCCAAATGTTCCCATAAGCTCCCACATGTTCCCATAAGCTCCCACATATTCCCATATGCTCCCACATATTCCCGTAAGCTCCCACATATTCCCATAAGCTCCCACATATTCCCATAAGCTCCCACATGTTCCCATAAGCTCCCACATGTTCCCATAATCTCCCACATGATCCCATAAGCTCCCATATATTCCCAGAAAAATTGTAAAAATTTTGGTTTTCTCCAAAAGTGTGTCTTTAAAGGAAATAAAAACACTCGAGAGCTATTCGAAAGTTTTCGGGATTGTTCGGGAAACCTGCCTGAAGATGAGGTAGATGAGTGGCTTTTAATCGACGAGAATGAGCCTGTTGAACAAGAAACTAACCGATGAGGAAATTATCAACATTAAAGCAAACCCTCAGCCTTCTGAAAATTTTGAAGAAAGTGACTTAGATGCCGAAACAAAAGAAAAGGGCATAGGGCAGAAGCAGAATCACTAAATAAATTTATCTCTTTTGCTGAGGCTAGTACTAGCTACAGTGCTTCAGAAATTATTGATTTTCATATCATTAGAAACAAATTTTATACTACCCGCTAAAAGTCAAGAAAACAAAAAGACATTCGTGACTTTTTAAAATCTAAGTGAAATATGTTTTACAGTACGTGTACATACATTATATGAAATGTAAAATAAACTTTATTGTATGTATTTGTAGTTTAATTATTAACCTATTTTTTCTTATAATTACAGCCCGATAGACCGGAATTTATCGGTAGTTCGGCACCGAGCCGGTCCCGAATGTGCCGGATTATCGGACTTCTACTGTATATATATTTATCTCACATATTCCCATAAGCTCCCGCATGTTTCCATAAGCTCCCGCATGTTTCCATAAGCTCCCACATGTTCCCATAAGCTCCCACATTTTCCCATTAGCTCTCTGTTTCTCTCTCTCTCTCTCTCTTTATATATATATATATATATATATATATATATATATATATATATATATATATATACATATAAACTTGTGGTCGTTTTATTGTAAATGATTATGCTAACAATATTCAATAAACACAGTACCATTATATAGTATTTTCTATAAATATGACTATGACTGGTCCAGTGCCCGCTGAAATGTACTGTAGGAGGCATTGACTGGTGCAGTGCCCACAGAAATGTACTGTAGGAGGCATTGACTGGTGCAGTGCCCGCTGAAATGTACTGTAGGAGGCATTGACTAGTCCAGTGCCCACGCCCGTCCCTGTGCCACACAATTGTCACGGCCATTATTGTACATCAGCGGTCGTGGAGCCGGGGTAAATTACCCCAAATGGGGTAAAAATTAAATTTTTGGAGGTAAAAATGAAACTTTTGTGAGTAAAAAGTATATATTTTTAATTTGCTATGGGGTAATATCAACTTACACAAAAATATTTTGGGGTAATGATTAAAAAAGTTCCCCGACCGCTTTTGTACAGTATACAGATATTTTGCATTAATTCTTAAAACTAGCTATAATCATTCATTTTATTCCGGATACATATTTCCAACTATGCCGGATAATGGAGAGGAAATAGTCGATAGTTTGTTACATGCACACATAATTACATAGATTCCGTTTAGAGGTCATTTCGCCTTAAAGAGACGCGCAGAGGTCAGTTTCGTCTGAGTTGTGCGTCTTGAGATGTTCTAGTGCAGGTTGGAAAGGGAAACAATTTAGGAGTAAAATAAAACCAGGAGTAACGACCCTTTTTGATAACACCCCCCCCCCCCCTTTCCAACCCTCTCGTGATATTTTTGACAATTTGGATAAAGCCAGTTGGATCGTGGAATCAGTAGGGGGCGAGGTTTTTGGCCCGAGGGGATCGTTTTGATCTGTACATTTTCCCGTGTCTGGTACATTCCCTCAACCGCCTTTGTATTTATATGACTTTGTATTTTAACTGTATGGCCGTACGACAGGTGTAGACATTTTTATTTATGATTTACATCCTGTAAGATGGTATGACTGACTTATTGAACCTTTTGACCAATTAAATTATTACCTTGAGAATGAAATATTTCAGGTGTTGTCACATTTATTGCATGGCTATTGACCAAAATGTTTAGTTTTTTTTTTAATATTATAATATCATTTATAGTTTTTTTTGTATTTTATTTAAGACCTATTCTCCTACTGTTTGGAGTGAGTTCAAAATTCTGTTTGTATATCACAGAATCTTGAACACAATAACTTGGCGACATTTTTGTCACTCAGGAAAGTATGCTGCCTAGGAAGTTGAAATTCAGACACTTGGCGACAACCCGATTCATTCTATTTACAAAATGTCTTTGCTTTGTTTTCAAATAAAATTATATCAGCCCATTGTAATATTTTAATGGAGTGAACTCCGCCTCTGACTCCCCACCTATCCCCCCCCCACCCTCTCTCCCTTTTTTTACTCGCTTCAATCTGTAACTCATTCGTGGCTTTTACTCTACATAATAAAGACATAATTAAAAGTCCAGTTGTTGCCATGGAAACGATAAACATCTCAGGGAAACAATATTTGTTTTAAACCGCCAATGAGATAATTAAGATACTTTTCGAAATAATATTTGTACATTTGTCTTAAAAGCGCCCACTTCACTACGATTATACATTACGATAGTTAGGATTGATTTAATATTTTGAAAATATGTATATCTATAGAATTACATTCTCACACAAAACATGCATTTTGTTTGAAAACTATTCATTCAAATTTGACATAGAAACGTTATCTCAGAATCTGAGATGTTTATATAACCAAATTAACAAAATTTTATTCATGTTTCTTTGTTAGTTATTGAGATTTTTTTCTCTTTTTTGTTTAATGTCATCTCTCTCTCTCTCTCTCTCTCTCTCTCTCTCTCTCTCCCTCCCTCTCTCTCTCTCTCTCACTCCTCCACCCCGCCCCCCTCCTTTGATTCTGGGTATCAGTGTTGTGTACATGATCTTGTTGTGCCTCTAATTTATCTCCAACGTTAATACTTCAAAATATATCCACATTCTTTAAGATCAACATCCCAACTGCCTCTTGAACACCATGCACTAAATGACACTTGGGAAAACACTCGCTAATACACAACAGCGAACACTCCAAATATTCAATCATTAATAGGAACAATGTATTCATAAGAACGAAATAATGTACGTTTAATCCATCAAATCTATAAAACAGAATGACGACCAATTAACAATAAAGTCCAGACAAATAGTATAGTCACCAACGGCCCAACTTTTACACTCGTCAACTAGCAACTGTCCCACACGATGAACACTTTACTGTCCGCTTAACCCCCTATCTCCACGTTCCCCTACAGCCACCTTCCCCCCAACCCCTGATATCTTCAACCAAATACAGCCATGCTCCACTGGTCATACTGGTCACTACTCTGATCTTCCACCCTTTTTTCACGATCAAACCCAGCCATGCCATTCAACACGCTAACTGACCCAACTCAGCTCTCACACCCACATATAATATTCTAACAGTAGATAATAATCTTCTGCGCAACTCTCATACTAAATACACAACATCGGTATAAATGATAAGGCATTATTGGATTATCCTCATTAAAATGATTAAGAATTTTTGAACCGTTGTTAATTGTCATTGTCTGTATTTACCATACCACCAAACTAGGCTTTCTCACTGGCTTATCGTTTTATTGGCTACTTCCATCTCTGCCTCCACAAATCCACCCACCCACCCACCCAACCTATATATAAAATGCACACAAAATAAAATAATAATAAAGGGAGTGTAAATACTCGACTGTCAACTTGAGAGTCCTGGGTTCGATCCTCGGTGAGAACCATGTGAATTCTTCAAGGTGAGATTTGTTTCAAAGTCGTTCCACAAGTCCACCCAGCTTTAAATGGGTATCTGACTTAAGTAGGGGAAGTAAAGGCTGCTGGGCATTGTGCTAACCACACAATCCCTTCATATACCGAGGTTAAATGAACATCTGCCCCGATGGCCCGCTAGGGCAAGAGGAATTTAATTTTACTAAATTTATGTACATTGATTTTATAATTGTCATAACTATATTATACTTATAACCTTTGTTAAGTGCATTTAGTGAGTTGTACTCATGATGGTTAAAGTGTGGTAGTGATGGAGTCAGGCCCGTAGCTTGTGGGGGGGGGGGGGGAGAGAGGGGCCGGGCCGTGTGCGTTTTGTCTGGCCCCCCCTCTGTTTTTTTGCTCTACTTAGTAATATTTGTTTCCTGCCTCCCCTGCTACTGGCCTGGCCCCTGCTGTAGAATTTTCACGCTACGGGGCTGGATGGAGTAAATGAGGGCAAGTGAGAATGCTGACCAGAGGTGAAAAAGAATGAAGAGATAGCAAGCAGTGAGAGTTTGACTGTTGACACAGCAGGATGGTTTAGAAAAAAGAAGTTGAAGAATTGTGGAAGTGGTGAGAATTGGAAATTTGTTGCTATTTTGTTACATGTTCGAGTTTGAGACAATAAATCTGGAAACATGACTTGTGTTTTTTTCTTCAATGTGAATATGTGTCAACCTGGGAGTGTCAACCTGGGAGTGTCTACCTGGGAGTGTCAACCTGGGAATGTCAGCCGGGAACCTGGGAGTGTCAACCTGGAGTGTCAACCTGGGAGTGTCAACCTGGAGTGTCTACCTGGAGTGTCAACCTGGGAGTGTCAGCCGGGGAGTGTCAACAGGGAGTGTCTACCCGGGAGTGTCAACCTGGAGTGTCAACCTGGGAGTGTCAACCTGGGAGTGTCAACCTGGGAGTGTCAACCTGGGAGTGTCAACCTGGGAGTGTCAACCTGAGAATGTCTACCTGGGATTGTCTACCTGGGAGTGTCTGCCTGGGAGTGTCAACCTGGAGTGTCCACCTAGAGTGTCTACCTGGGAGTGTCAACCTGGGAGTGTCAGCCTGGGAATGTCAACCTGGGAGCGTCAACCTTGGAGCGTCAACCTGGGAGTGTCTACCTGGGAGTGTCAACCTGGGAGCGTCAACCTGGGAGCGTCAACCTGGGAGCGTCTACCTGGGAGTGTCAGCCGGGGAGCGTCAACTTGGGAATATCAACCTGGGAGTGTCAACCTGGGAGTGTCAGTGAAACCTTGCATATCAGACATAAATGAATTACATATGAAGTTAATGTAGAGGCACTGAATAAGTGCCAAGGCCACAAGATTTAAGAATAATTTTGGTAGCAGCTTTAAAGAAACACGACAATAATCAAAGATGATTTTTTTATTATTGATACCAGGTTGTAGAGTAAAAGATGAACGTCTCCACGCAAGGCACAGCAGTCATTTCACGACAGTATGGTGAAGTTAATATCCACCCCCACTCCTCCCCTACCCAGGGTCTTCAAAAAAAAAAAACTGCAAGAAGGGCTCTGCGGGGGGCGGGTATGGGGCACATTTCTGGGGCTCGTTTGGAAATGGATAACAGAAACGTTTTTAGTCCATGTAAAGTTTTTGAGGCACTCTTAATAAGTACATGGGTGTCCCACTAAGGGGGGGGGCATTTGGTTATAATAAGTATCATATTTTAATTGGTATCGATAATATATATATATATATAACAAGATGTACAATATATTAATACAGAGTTTAGAATAAAAAAAATAAAAAAATAAAAAACTTAAAATTTTTTAAGAACACGATTTTAACTGACGACGCAGCTAAGCACTGTATCGCTTACACAGCAGAAGTACTCAGTACTCAACTGTTACTTCATCCGTTTCTACTATACTCAATCCGAGTGACGTATTCGACGGCTGAATTCCTTAGTTCCGCACGTTGAGGATCATTTGATTGGTGTATAATTTGAAATTAAAGTTTGAAAATACAATGTCAAAGAGAGAGAATTGTTTGAAAAACATCACAACAACAAACCATTTCGACAATTCAGTGGAATAAGAGCATAAAGCCCTCTCGGCAAATGTTTGACCGCCCCCCCCCCCCCCCCAAACAGCAATTCTTCTGACAGAGGCCCCCATTAAGTAGCCTGGGAGCGTCGATCCTCATTTAACGACGCCGACACTGATCATATCAAACAGCCAGTCTCTTTATCCGTGTTTGAAATGATGATTGCACTTCACGATTTGTGCTTTACGTCACACTATTACGTCATTTAAAAATGTTCTTTTTTTAAAAAAGCGAAATTTTCTAATTTTATTATTTAATTTTCTTCTTTCTTTTAAAAGTTCTGTGACTCAGAGGTCTTTCCTTTGCTAAAGAATTTCCCGCCATATGAGGCGATTCGTCGTCTGGTTGATCAGTACCGGCTGTCGGTACGTAAATTTGAACCGCGAACTTTCTCTGTTCGACCACCGGATGACATAGATCTGCCTTCTGCGTCTGTTCTTTCTTGTCGCACTGTAGGACCCAGTTTGCGGTCCCCACCATGGCGTCATTGTTTATTGCTCCCGACAGGGAATTAAAACAGCTCTGGCTATTGGTACGGAGTTCTGGGCAATGATGGTCGGGTAAATTGTTGTACGTATCGCCGTCAAACTTTCTATTCGTTTCTTCGTACTTATATCCCAAAGGGAAGCTACTCGGGTCCAGATTTAGGGCGGCAAGCCTGTCCGCGAGGAGGATGGAGGTCGGCTGCAGGCTCGCCCTGGAGCTGAGAAGTTTATCAAAGGTGGGGACAACCTTGGATCTGTGGCGGGGGACGACAAGGAGGTCGGGTGAACTGGGCGGGGCCGCCGGCTCTGCATCCAGGCGATCGCCCCTGTTGATGTAGTCATCCTGCAGCGTCTGGCAGGTCAAGCATGTCGAGACCAGAACGGGGGGCCCCGTAGGCTTTGTAAGGTTTTTACTTGACGTCTTCCCGGGATGCGCCAGGGATTCCGTACTTGACGACTTGGGTGTATCGCTGGAAGACGTCGGTGGCCTTCTGGCGTAAAGTAGGGCGTCGGCCTTCAGGTGCTTCGCGTCGATCTTTTCCCCCTTGAGCCAGACCCTGCTTAAGCTGACGTTGCCTGATTTGTCTCCTTGCCAGGCGTCTTGATGGTTTTTGATGGACGATTCCGGCTTTCCCGGCCAATCCCTCGCGCTCGCGTCTCCCCTGTTTTTGTAGATGCCCTCAATGATCTCCTTCTCTCCACGGGTCAATGCTTTCTTCTCCCTGAAGAACATGCGGCCTTGCCCCGCGGCGCAGGCCCTTCCCGGGGACAGATTGATCTTGACGGCGTGCGTGGGGACTGTCTGGCCATTGACCCGGGACAGGCTGGCGGCCGGGAGACGGGGCGTGCAGGCTATCTCCCGGTACAGCCGGGACACGGGATAGCAGTCCTCGGGGTGGTCCGACCAATCGTAGAAGCGGGCGACACCCACGTGACTGCGAGGCATGCCAAGGATGGCGAAGCGTGCGGACTTGACCCTCGGGCGTGGGTTGGTCACCAGAGGGAGGTCAGTGAGGCTTGTAGTGGCTCTACCGAAAGCGAGTGGTCTCCTCCTGGTGAAGATGAAACAAGAAAAACAAGAGTTAAAAAATTCTCAACATACTCATTGTATTGGTGGAGAAAAATTTCTAAAAACAATTAAACTGAACACAATATTACAGAAAGGATATTGCGATTTGGGCGCCGAGTAAGAGTCTGGCTCTGAGCTAGGAACGGACAATAAGCTAGAAACGGGCTCCGAAAGAATGTGGGGGTGCCGAAATGGATTTGTAAAATACGTTTTGCTCTTTTCAGGTCAAAGGCAGACGCTAAAAATTAACACGCACATGGCGTCACAAAAGCTTCCCACTTCTCCGTATAGGTAATTCAAAATATCATACACATATTTTATGCGAAAACCGTTAAAAAGCATTCACATGTCAGTAGTTTAATATAAGGACATATAATATACATATGACATACAATATGCATTCAACATACACAATATATTCAACATACACTATACATATAACATATAATATACATTTCAACATAAATAATACATATAAAATACAATATACATATATATATATACAATATATATGTATGTATGTATATATATATATATATATATATATATATATATATATATATATATATATATAATCCAACATAACGTATGATATACCTACGATATACGATTTAAGGAAACAACCAGTGCCGGGATGAAAAAATGTCTGCAGAGCCGGGGATAAATGTCTATGGTTTAATCCCCGGCGGGGATGAAATTAGCTAAAGCAGAGCCGGGGATGACAGTTCTAGGCGGTAAATCGAGCCCTGTACCTATTACAGAAAGTCCACTAACGTCAATATATGTGCATCATTTCTAACGGTGGTTGAAAGCAAGTCTTTGCGCACCAAGCGGCTTCCGTTGAATATTTTTGTTTAAGTATTATTTCGCTTTGTTTGCACTTAGTCTAGCTACATTCACAAAAAGTGATTTGCTAAGATGATGTTTAGCAGACTTGAAATAATCCGGTTGATGGTTTCGTAGTATCGATTTCTTCTGTCGCATTCACTGCAAATATTGACTCCTTCGAATACTGCCGGCTTTGTTTGACACATTTATACTCCAAATATGTCAAACACGCGTGTAATCGAATACCTTTGCAAACAGTTGGAATCGATTTTTTTGTTCGTCCATGCCATTTACTGATTCGAGTTTCGCTTTTCATGGTTACAAGGAATTCACTCATTTTACTCCTGACTACTCCTCCTCCTCCACTACTCTCTGTCAAATCCATACTCTTTTCTAGCCCTTTCCACGTTCAGAGCCTGCTTTAAGCAGACTGACTCAGCGCCGAATTAGACCCCCCCCCCTTCTCCAACTTATGTAAGTTACTTCTGGTTTCTTAGTATTCAAAACATCAAAAAGAATTGCATGTAGCCTGGAGCGCAAAAAAATTAGTTCCCGATAGCGCCCCCCTCCCTCCCCCCACGCCACCGGTCCTGCACCCTATTACTAAAAATGTATTATTATTATTATTATTATTTGTTTTACTGGTAATAACTCGGAACACATTTGCCGTGTCATCGTGGTTGTGGTCAGGGGCCGGATGCAGACTTGATAAGTCCCTAAGCTATTTGATATATGGGGGGCCCTTCATAAGTCCAGATATTATATGTCAGTGCCAAATATTTAAGTATATAGGACAATCGCTCACTCGGACAATTTTTTTGGAGCCCCCCCCTCCCCCAAGAAAGTGGGGGGGGGCATGAGCTATAGCTTGTGTAGCTTATACGTAAATCCTACAGTCCGATACACGTTACATCTTCTTACTATGCACGTTCGGTGAGTGACGCACTCTGTCACACAACGCCTTCTCTATTGCCACTGTCAACGCCTTCAGCGGTATCCAATCAAAACTGAATTAGACGGTATCCAATCAAAACTGAATAAGACGGTATCCAATCAAAACTGAATTAGACGGTATCCAATCAAAACTGAATTAGACGGTATCCAATCAAAACTGAATTAGGCGGTGTCCAATCAAAACTGAATTAGACGGTGTCCAATCAAAACTGAATTAGACGGTGTCCAATCAAAACTGAATTAGACGGTGTCCAATCAAAACTGAATTAGACGGTGTCCAATCAAAACTGAATTAGACGGTGTCCAATCAACACTGAATTAGACGGTATCCAATCAAAACTAAATTAGACGGTATCCAATCAAAAATGAATTAGACGGTATCCAATCAAAACTGAATTAGACGGTGTCCAATCAAAACTGAATTAGACGGTGTCCAATCAAAACTGAATTAGACGGTGTCCAATCAAAACTGAATTAGACGGTGTCCAATCAAAACTGAATTAGACGGTATCCAATCAAAACTGAATTAGACGGTATCCAATCAAAAATGAATTAGACGGTGTCAGGATGAGACCTTTCCCTCAAGCCTAATCAAGTCATGATTACAGAACATATAAATACTTCATATTATTAAAAAAAAATAAAATTAACAAATGGGTTGCCAGTTATTCATTACCGCTCCCAAGTCACGTGCTGTATCTTTAGGGCCCTATATTGAGCCAGTCGTAAAGAAAAATCTGGGACATATGTCTTAGAGTATCCTTTCCACCAATGACAAGCAAAAAAAAAAGTAAACTACTGTGGCTATCGATTTAGATCCCCCAAATGTACATTAACCTAGGGTCCAAAATACACATTAGTCTAAAAAAAAGGCCCTAAATATGCGAGAACGGCCCTGCTTAAAAACCATCTGTATATCCGACAAATGCCCAATGTGAGCCCGTATGAATACATTTTAATTAACCAGACACAACAGAATCATTCCCGTATACTTATTGAACTATAACACCGTGATTACACTTACGTTATTTCTCCTGTTGTCAAACAGCCTGAAATCATGTCGCGATTTTATCATCCCGTGTCATACTAACAACAAGCATTATCGTGAGCATAGCATTTTCTACGTGTGTGCCGCTTTAATAACGTAATTCGTGAGCATAGACTTTCAGTTCTATCACTAACACAAACTGGCATAGACAGTGGAAAAAAAAATGAATCATTTCTGAGTTACTATGTACATTCATAAATAAAGGTGTCAATGAAATGACGCATTTCTTCTTCCCGCCCAGCATAAACACACAATTTTACGAGAGTGCAACTCAATGAAAACTGCCCCCCCCCCCAAAACCAGACTAATTTACCGCTAACACCTCCAGAATTACCTTTGTTAAATTGGGAAAAAAAAATATGGTCTCAATTTTCACAAAAGAAGCATTTAGCTCATAAAGTCAACGAATACCTGGCCAGTCCATCATGTCACCCGATACTGCAAGACACACATTCTCATGAATCCATATGCACTTGGCCATTTTACAGGAGGGGGGGGGGGAAAGTGATATGTATTGTTAACAGAGTTGAAGTGGGTGTCGCTCTGTTAACGTTACACAAAGGAGGTTGCCTGTTAGTGCCGTAACCGAAGGTGAAGATATTTAACGAACATGACCGCCAAGTGCATGTACATAATAGGTCAATTCACGACCTAGTGCGCCGATTCACACATAGGGATCACGTAGCTTTATGTGCAAGCATACTTCACTTCTAAAGTGTTTGCTTTGTTAGGAAAACTAAATGCCAAGTGCCTATATAAATAAATATTATATTATATATATTGAATTATAATTAAATGATCTTAAATTTAATTAACCGGATTGTAAAAATTAACAAATTCGAATATAACATAATGAGATATGCATTGAACATAGGCAGACACATCACACATCTCAGCAACAGTTAGCTAACAAACGTTTAAGTAAATAATGCCACAATAAAAATAACATTTGCAATGTAAGTAAAAATATATTTTTTTCCGCTTCGGTTGTTTTAATTGAAATGGACACTGCTATAAAATCACATTAATAAACCTCAACGTAAATGTAAAATTCTGGGACTACCAAAATAAATAAAGAAAACACGACAAATTTAAAAATCTTTCTATACCGGATAAATAAAAAAAAAATCTTAATTGGTCAGATATAAAACAAAGATCTGTATTGGCCAGATTTCAAATAAAAAAATAAAAACAACAACCAAGTTTTGATCCTTTATCAGCGGAAAACAAATCTTAAATAAGCATTCCATTGAAATCTAGAAATCAATACATCCATCAACAAGTTGTATATTTAGAAAAAAAAAAACAACAATTAAATAGTTTACCACCTACAGAGTGTAAGGTATTATTTACAAAACAAATTAAATTATATCTGAGTGGTGGGTTTGGGGGGGGGGGAAGAGAGAGGGGGGAGAATAGGAAATGAATTTTTCATCAAAAAGAATTCTGAATTGAGCATCAAGTGGAGTAAAATACAGCATGTCCGTTCATTTTTTTTATGGGTGGAGGGGGGAGGGTCTTCGGCAGAGATGATTTTTAAAGGGCCAAAGTGAACACATTTTTTTAAGGGCCCTATACAAGCGTATTAAAGGGGCCCTAAAAAGTTCTTTGGCGGCCCTACACAATAAAACTTAGGGGCCCTGGACACAATTTTATGCTTGGGGGGGTCCTATACAAACGTTTAAGGGTCCCTAGACAAGTTCATTGGGGGCCCTAGATACTACTTTTTATGGGCCCTAGATACATGTTTTCTTGGGGGCCTTACACAAAAGATGCAAAAACTGGTAAAACTTCTCCGAGCTCTGGGCTGTTTTAAAACGAAAATTACATGTCGCTGCGTACCCTTGCATAATCTTTCCCTGTACCCTTCGGGGTAAGCGCAGCCCCGTAGCGTGAAAATTCTAGAGCAGGTGGCCAGGCATTCTAAAGCAGGGGCCAGGCATTCTACAGCAGGGGCCAGGCATTCTACAGCAGGGGCCAGGCATTCTACAGCAGGGGTCAGGCATTCTACAGCAGGGGGGGGGCAGGAAATAAATGTTTCTAAGTAGAGCAAACAATCAGAGGGAGGCCAGACAAAACGCAGGGGGGGGGGGCGGCCCCCATCCCCCGCACACTACGGGCCTGAGTACGCGTACTCCCCCATGGACAGTGCTTGATTTAAGAAAAAAACCAGTGCCGGGGATGAAAGAACATTTCTGCAGAGCCGGGGATAAATGATTATGATTTCATCCTCGGCAGGGATATATTAGCTAAAGCAGAGCCGGGGATGACAGGTAAATCGAGCCCTACCCCTGGATGAGAACCGTATCCTTATATCACGGGTGGGAAAGGGGTGGAGGGGGGGCGTGCCTGCCTGGGCAACATAATATCGATAGACAATATACAATAGAATGAATATGGTGAGTGCTATATTATAATTGTCAATATAAGATCTATAGAACTTGGTTTGGAATGGATCGGTTCGAAAAAAATTTCATGGAACAAAATGTATTGGGGAAAAAAAAAGTATAATTCAACGCAACGGAACAAAGTAGGATAGAATTATTTTTTTTTAAAAGTAAAGCGAGCAAGAATTGAATTAGTGAGTAGTTGAGTTGAGTGTTGTACTGGTTTGACATTGCTGCTTTATTGTCCACTATTGTCTGAGTCCAGAGAGACAGAGAGAGAAAATCTAAATATTTTATGAATTAGATCAATATTATTTCTCCATTGTAAATAAAACCCGGCCATATTCAATAGCAGTTAAAGAAATAAAAATAATACCAGTGGTAATATACGATCATTACATAGGTGTATGGTCGATATGACTGGCACAATGAACACGACGAAGTTAACGAGTTGAAATGCCACTTACCCGTATAACCGATACAGCTCATAAAGGTGTGCGCGATGTTGAAAAGGAACTTTGAATAGTTACGGTGCTCCGTAAAGAAATAGTGTATGCAGTGAAATGAACGTGCTGCTCCGTAAAGAAATAGTGTATGCAGTGAAATGAACCTGCTGCTCCGTTAAGAAATAGTGTATGCAGTGAAATGAACCTGCTGCTCCGTAAAGAAATAGTGTATGCAGTGAAATGAACCTGCTGCTCCGTTAAGAAATAGTGTATGCAGAGAAATGAACCTAAGTCTGGTCCACTATGGCTTGAGGGTAAAACTACTCATTCATTCAGCAACATCATCGAATAATAAGTTCAAAACAAACAAACTTAAACACACTTTGTTCACATAAACATCAGGAAGCACGTTGGCTAATTTTAAAAAATTTATTTTACGACATTTGAGAGGCTTAACAAAAGTAACTTATTTTACGACATTTAAGTAGCTTAGCAAATGTAACTTATTTTACGACATTTAAGTAGCTTAACAAATGAAACTCATTTTACGACATTTAAGTAGCTTAACAAATGAAACTCATTTTACGACATTTAAGTAGCTTAACAAATGAAACTCATTTTACGACATTTAAGTAGCTTAACAAATGTAACTTATTTTACGACATTCAAGTAGCTTAACAAATGAAACTCATTTTACGACATTTAAGTAGCTTAACAAATGAAACTTATTTTACGACATTTAAGTAGCTTAACAAATGAAACTTATTTTACGACATTTAAGTAGCTTAACAAATGTAACTTATTTTACGACATTTAAGTAGCTTAACAAATGTAACTTATTTTACGACATTTAAGTAGCTTAACAAATGAAACTTATTTTACGACATTTAAGTAGCTTAACAAATGAAACTTATTTTACGACATTTAAGTTTACTTTATGAAACTGTGTGCCTCCCCCACCCCCTTTCATCCATACGAGTTTTAATCGCGCATGCGCACGTACAACCCACACAGAGACACACACACACGCACGCACGCACGCACGCACGCACCCACAATAAAGTCGTTACTGCCTCAAGTCCCAGGGCTACAATAACCACTTTCAGTGAGCGGCCGTTACATCTGCCTGGAGAGTAATGAGCCGGTCAAGATAATGATGTGATAAGGCTTAATGATGCTGACCGGGGGAAGGGCAGATGGTGGGGCGGGGGGAGAATTATATATTGGTCTGGAGATTGTCTTTATTGTCTTTATTTTTGGGTTTAGTTTTTAAAGCTGTACCTCTGTCCATCTATCTATCTATCTATCTATCTATCTATCTATCTATCTATCTATCTATCTATCTATCTATCTATCTATCTATCTATCTATCTATCTATCTATCTATCTATCTATCTATCTATCTATCTATCTATCTATCTATCTATCTATCTATCTATCTATCTATCCGTCCATCCATCCATCCATCCATCCATCCATCCATCCATCCATCCATCCACACACCCACCCATCCACACACCCACCCATCCATCCATCCATCCATCCATCCATCCATCCATCCATCCATCCATCCATCCATCCATCCATCCATCCATCCATCCATCCATCCATCCATCTATCTATCTATCTATCTATCTATCTATCTATCTATCTATCTTTAGATCTTTAGTATTTCAAACTAATCTAGTGAAATAGTCTTGATCAATTCAAACAAAGAAAACGTCAATGTGCCTCTAAGGGAAAGTAGAGCCACTCGAACTGGTATGATCATTCTGAAATCACTATAATTTTTATCTCTAATCTCAAATTCTGTTTAGTCATATCTCTTCAAATGTTTTGTAAGATGTCTTGTGTTTACTTTCATCGATCTATCGTCATCGATACCTGCATTGATTGGACTCTCACCGTCCTTAATGAGTTTGTTTATCGACAGAAGAATGCAATCGAAAGATCCTCAGGTAAACTCACTTTAAGACATACATAGACGTACTGAAGTAATTTGGGGGGCCCAAGGCTAATGGGTTGGGGGCCCAAAGCTAACGGGATGGGGGCCCAAGGCAAATGGGATGGGGGGCCCAAGGCTAATGGGATGGGGGCCCAAGGCTAATAAGATGGGGGCCCAAGGCAAATGGGATGTGGCCCAAGGCCAATGGGATGGGGCCCCAAAGCAAATGGGATGGGGGCCCAAGGCTAATGGGATGGGGGGCTAATTAAATGACCCTGTTGGGCCCCCACATTGTCTTATAGTAAATGAATTATCAAACCTTTATATCTGTATGGACGCTTGAAGTTTATTTTGTGATGCATTCATTAGTGATGCAGATGTTGTCATTTAAATGCTATGGTTGAGGGAGCGCGGTGTTGGTGGTGTTGGTGGTGAGGTGGAAGGGGTAGTCTGTAGTCTAACCTCAGATCAGGTTCTGGTTACGCCGAATGTTAAAGAGCTTACCGTTCTGAACGCTAGTAAACAGATATTTATTTAACCAATGAACAATGGAATTCTGGCTAAACGCAGAGACAACTACTTAGTAACGTTATGTCGTAATGTAAACAGTTGCATCTCTTGATCATTACCCGTTTCATAGCGTTTTGTGGGCATGGGCGTCGCTAGGAATTTTTCCAGGGGGGGGGCAAAAATTTTCCAGGGGAGGGGGGCAAATAACAACTTTATGACATTTTTTAAAAATGTAATGGGGGGGGGGAGCAAATTCCCCCCTCTTATATGACATTTTTACATTGCCCCCCCCATGAATACGCCCATGTTTGTGGGTTACATTGGCCCCCCAAGGCCAGAATGGCGTCATAAAATTCATGACTTTGATTGTGATGAAAACCGGACTGATTGATACACCGTTTAATAAAAGTTTCGCCTTTTTATTTTTTTTTTTTACCTTTATTTATATATTTATTTTTCAAAACATGAATCTGTCCGTCCGTCCGTCCGTCCGTCCCTCTCTCTCTCTCTCTTTCTTTCTCTCTCTTTCTCTCTCTCTCTCTCTCTCTCTCTCTCTCTCTCTCTCTCTCTCTATATATATATATATATATATATATATATATATATATATATATATATATATATATATTATATTCGAGAAATATTTTATGGTAAACATTACATAAACAAATATTGACTGACAAATGGCTTTCCGGAAATAAAATGCCATCTAACTATTCCATCCTCCGATACCAAATAACAACATGAGTTCGATCTCCATGTCAAGACGTCAAAGGTATTGACTGGTCTGGTTATTGTGTTCACTGGAAACAGTTTCAGTGAAATACAATAGATCAATGGTTCTCACCTGTTCAGTGAAGCTACCGCCAAAAAAACCCCAAAAAAATCAAATAAAAATAAAAAAAATTTTTTAAAGAATAAGTTGTGGGTTGGGGGTAGCGGCGTCTTTTGTTTTGTTTTCTCTTTTCTCATTGATATCTTCAAGGTCAAGGTTTCTGTATAAACGTTAAGCTCTTGATTTAAAACAAAAAAATTAACATAAAACATTTTTTATTTATTTATTTATCACTAAAATCGTATCATCTGTTGTAATGACACATTTAGCTCAACATATTTTTTTGTGTGTTTTATGTAACTTTATACTTTTTTTAAAATTTTTATACTTTTTTTTAAAAAAAAATTGTATACTTTTTAGATTTTGAAAGAATTAAACTTTATATCGCATGCTGTATCGTGTAAAATGAGTTTTGCTTATTAGGCAAGTCTAAAAAAAAGAAAGTTTCACTATTTTAGTGCACTGGTGCTAATGCTACACACTGGTGCTAATGCTACACACACTGGTGCTAATGCTACACACTGGTGCTAATGCTACACACTGGTGCTAATGCTATACACTGGTGCTAATGCTACACACACTGGTGCTAATGCTACACACTGGTGCTAATGCTATACACTGGTGCTAATGCTACACACACTGGTGCTAATGCTACACACTGGTGCTAATGCTACACACACTGGTGCTAATGCTACACACTGGTGCTAATGCTACACACTGGTGCTAATGCTATACACTGGTGCTAATGCTACACACACTGGTGCTAATGCTACACACTGGTGCTAATGCTACACACACTGGTGCTAATGCTACACACTGGTGCTAATGCTACACACTGGTGCTAATGCTACACACTGGTGCTAATGCTACACACACTGGTGCTAATGCTACACACTGGTGCTAATGCTACACACACTGGTGCTAATGCTACACACTGGTGCTAATGCTACACACTGGTGCTAATGCTACACACTGGTGCTAATGCTACACACTGGTGCTAATGCTACACACTGGTGCTAATGCTACACACTGGTGCTAATGCTACACACTGGTGCTAATGCTACACACACTGGTGCTAATGTTACACTCACTGGTGCTAATGCTACACACTGGTGCTAATGCTACGCACTGGTGCTAACGCTACACACTGGTGCTAACGCTACACTACTTTGTTGTTGTTTTTTTGTTTAGTACATACTAATCTCATGGCGAACTGTTTCACTAAAATTGAGCTACCAGATTGAATAACACACCACCACCCCCACATAAAGTGAAGCATTAGAAAAAGTTTGAGAACTACTGATGATAAATGGACACTCCACCACCCCTACTTTTTTTTAATTTCCATCTTCCCATCACGTGGCTTGCTGTATCCAATAGTTTTTAGAGAAAGAAAAAAAAATATTTACGGCGTGTAATGTTGTATTAGGGTCAAGATGAACTGTAGATGTCGTAGACAGGAGGTGGAGGTGTGAGGGTGAGGGTGCAGGAGTAAGGGTGGAGGGGGGATGGGAGAATGTGGGTAGGTTGATTGGTATCATGGGTAGTAGGGTTGGTGAAGAGGGGAGGGGGAAAACGACGGTCGGGGCGTGGGGGGAAAAGAAAGAAGTTGGCGGACAGAATTTTCAAGATGATCAATACATGTACATCGATCTAAAAATACCCCCCCCCGGGGGGGAAGAGGCACGGAACAGTTTTTATATCAAAAGGAAATAAAAGATTGCATGTGTATATATGTGTGTGTGTGTGTGTGTAAAAGAGAGAGAGATAGAGAGAGAGAGAGAGAGAGAAAGAGAGAGAGAGAGGGTGAGACATGTAGAACGCTGGGTTTCTAATCGTCAGGTTTTGATTATCACACACACTATGGTTCCAGACATCTGATGCAGACGCGTGCATTATTTAATTAAAAAAAAATAAATGTTGCTACATGACACCAAGGATTTAAGACAATGATTAGGGGGTGGGGGATAGAGAGGAAGGTTAGGCTGGTGGGTTGGGGGTCAGAGGCAGATTTAATGGTGGGTGGAACCGGTGGGGGGGAGTCTACCTGCACAACCTCCGCTCCAACGTGTTTAAGGGACCAGGTAAACACAATTACACACCTGTACACTTACACACCTGTACAATTACACGCCTGTACAATTACAAGCCTGTACAATTACACGCTTGTACAATTACACGCCTGTACAATTACACTCCTGTACAATTACACGCTTGTACAATTACACACATGTACAATTACACACCTGTACAATTACACACCTGTACAATTACACACCTGTATTTTCATTTTCACTCTCACTTTACATATTTTCGAAATTATCTTCGACATTGAAATGCTTATATAAACTTTTAAGGGTGTTAATATAAACATTTATGAGCTCCTATAGGCTCGTCTGGATGGATGGCCGAGTGGTGTAGATACTCAACCTACGAGCCTGGGTTCGAACCTCGGCGAGAACCATGCTTTGTTTTTTCTTTTAGGTGAAATTTGGTGCAAAGTCGTCCCACAAGTCCACCCAGCTTTACATGGGTACCTGACTTTAAGTTAGGGAAGTAAATGAGGCTGGGCGTTGTGCTAATCACACAATCCATTTATATGTCGAGGTGATGGAAACATGAATTCTACACTTCATCTTCCCCGATAAACCTGTAGGGGCTAATGGAACTTTACATTTTTTTAGGCTAGTGGACCAAAGTTAAGGTGACCTTTCTTCTATTAGTCCTTGTAAATTAAGGCCTGTTATCATTGTTATCATTATGACGTGGTGTGGTATACCGTACTGGTAGTAGGTACACCAAGATATGCTACACGCGATAGGTAAGGGACCATAACGAATTGGCAGGTCTCAGTAATGGGTGTGGTTGGGGACAGGCCCGTAGCCAGAGGGGGGCTAGGGGGGGCTGAGCCCCCCCGTGCATGACCTGAGCCCCCCCCCCCCGTGCATGACCTGAGCCGCCCCCCCCCCCCCGTGCATGATTTGAGTTTTTTGACACAATTTTAATAATAACGGCTATAAAACATCAATCATTTTGTTTAATAGATCAATAGTAATAAAAACTTAAAAGTTAATATTTTGGCAATCATTCAGGCTATTTATATATACTTACATATATAGCTTATCTAATTTTTGGGCATAAAAGATTGAATCTTATTGAAGTTCACTTCTGGGTATTTTGGGCAGCATTGACATTTGGTGCTTCAACAGCCGTGTGTGAGAGCAGTTTCTCAACCCTCACACGAATGCTCACCCCATATCGCAGATAAATGTTACAAAAGCGTCTAAGCAATCTTTTCCTGCTTGCATTTGAAAAAGATTTAACAGACAATCTGAATGCTGAAGCATTTTCAGGTAAATTCAGTGCTAAACCCAGGCCCGTAGACAGGTCAAAGTAAGCAGGAAGGCACCAATACCCAGCAAGGGGGCACCTTTACTTTTTCTTTATTTTTTCCTCTTTTTCTTCTTTTTTAAGTGGGGGGGGGCACTCCACACCTAGCGGGGGGGGGCACGGCCCCCCCAGTGCCCCCATTGGCTACGGGGCTGGCTAAACCACGAAGTTTGCAAATTTGAAACGTATAATAATATAAGTTCGCAACAAGTGCCGACGAGTGGGGGGGGGCAATGCCCAGGGGCCCGGCGAGTTTTAGGGACCCGGACTGAGCTGGCCAATCAACTTTTTAAAATATTAATATCAGCCCAGGGGCCCGAAATTTCTGCCGATGGGCCTGTTCGCAACCTTGTAATAGTTTTATATATTGATATCTTCTGAGGACAACTAGCAACTTAAATAAGTTAATAAAATAAAATTGGCTTCTGACTAATAAAATAATAAAGTACAAACTCCGTGATTTCTGAGTGATGTTATTTTATTTGCAAATTTACTTTTTAGCAGAATTAATTTTATTTTAAATTGAATAATTGCGACTGTTTTTGTTGATAGATCTGTTCTTTGTTTTCAATATTTTATAAGAAATATCACACACATAGCTAAGCTTTATTCATGCATCTTTGTCGTTCTTCCCTGGTTGTACGTTAAACAAACAGTATAATAATATAAATCAGGTATCTATTATGCAGTGCTTTTTTTCAGTGGGAACTCATGGGAGCTGAGTTCCCATACCTTTTTTTTTTTATAGACTATTATAGTATTTTCTGACATAAGTTAAAAAGCAGATGTGAAATGAGTTCCCAAACATTTTTCGCTAGAAAAAAAGCACTGCTATTATGTAACAATTGTGTAGCAGAACTATAGGTCAATATATTTATAATAGGAATCAGAAATTGCTCAGCTTCAATAATATTTTTATCATTAAAACTCTTTACTATTTAAATTATTTTTAACAAAACTGCAACATGCCATGCATTATTAAAACGTAGTTAAAATTATATATTTCTAATTAATAGCTAATCAATCGGTACTAAAATGCACCATTCCAGATATGGAACTGCAAAAAATTTCTTGGGGAGGGGACTCCATTTTCGCCCCCCCCGCCGAACATTTCTTCTACCCCACCAGGGGCGGATTTAGAGGGAGGGGCCGGGGGGCTCATGCCCCCCCCCCCCGTTATCGCAAGTTTAGGTAATACATCATTAAATTATCGAAATATTTTTTGTTCTAAGACCAATTTTCAACAATGAAAACAGTTTTACCCCCCCTCCCGGGGGTCAATGTTTTGCCCCCCCCCCCCGTCAAAGTTGTCTAGATCCGCCCCGATCATTTCTTCGGCACCCCCCCCCCCCCCGAAAAAAAATTTCTTCGCCCCCCGGAAAATGTCTTCGGGCCCCCCAATCCAATATTTCTGGCTACGGGCCTGGTTGGGGAAGAGGTCAAGATAAAAATAATAAAAACATGCAGCTACAGGGACTGTTCTCATGGCCGGCCATAATAGCCAGTCTAGTGGACCCCATGACCAGCAGTGACAGAGGTGATTTGAATCGTAACATTAACAGTGGTGAAAAGACTACGGTAGTCGCAAAGAATGTTTTAGAATATTATTTGGTCATTTCAGAATGTTAAATGTTAATTTTAGAATGTTAGATGGATTGCTAGAAAGTGCTAGAATGTGAAATGGTAATACTTAGAAAATTGCAAAAAAGAGCAATAAATAGTCGGTGGTATAGCGAGCTTAACTCGCGCCCTGGGCACAATACTTTTCTAGCGCCCCCTCCCCATTCGAAAAATATATAATATTATATGTAAAATATATATGGTTAGCTGTAGTGGAGAGTGTTTTACACAACAGTTAATTAAGAGGCTGTGCTAATCATCGCTATTATGTTTTACCCCTCCCCTCCCCGGCCCTCTCCCGCCCCCCGCCAAATTAACAGCCATCATGTAATATTCAAATTAGCCAATGACGCGACTTGCTCTCACTCTGACCATTCTAACTGCCAGAATCTGATAAGGGAGGTAAGGAATACAAGGTCATTATGCATACACGTTATTATAATAATTAAGTTGGATGCACATGGGCGTATTCATGGGGGGACAAGGGGGGGCATTTGCCCCTCCCCCCCACATTTTGAAAAATGTCATAAAGTTGTTATTTGCCCCCCCCCTGGAAAAATTCCTAGCGACGCCCATATGTGTGCATATACTTGATACAAGTGTCGCATTTTTTTTTTCATTTCATGTTAATGGCTCGACCCCCCATGAAACTTACAGTAACATCGGTAACATCTATGGTCGGTAACGCCAATGCGGCAAGGTTACTGTAATAGATTACTGTGAAGACATAAACATTTACATTATAGACAAGCCAGATTTTTTAAAGAAAAGTGACCGAAAGAGAAACAATACATCATTACTTTTACAAAAAAAAAATGAAAGCGACAAAATATTTACCTCTACACAAGCAGATAGAAATAAATAAACTTGTTAATTTATGTCATTATGTCATCATAGCATCAAGAAGTAAACAACAACACCGACATTTAGCCAGCAAACATCGTGTTACATCCACCTATGTACGTCAGTGAACACACGGCCTCAACTGTTTACAACTGAACCGGTCAATACTATTATAATCATAGTAGTCGATTCGGTGGGATACTGCAGGGGAATTAAACTACAATGTACAGAGGCAAGTACCACAACTCCATCCTTTTATTGATTACATCCCCTTGTTATGGCACATAAACCGAGAATATTTTAGGTTGCAAGGGGGAAGAAAAACAAAACAGTTCACAGAGCTGGTAAAAAAAATGTAATTTATTTTTAAAATAAGAAAATTACAAAAAGTGAGTACGACATTAAGAGGAGTGCCCGTTCCATTAAAATAAAAGAAAGATATATATTTGTTCTGTTTCAATTTTAAAGGTCACAGATAACTAGCGGTATAGAAAAATCAGCTGTAAGGATCAGTCAGCGGTATGGAACAAATAGCAGTAAGGAACAATCAGTGGTAAGGAAAAATCAACGGTGAGGAACCATCAGCAGTAAGGAACTATCAGTGGTAAGGAACAATCAAATGTAAGGAACTATCAGCGATAAGGAACAATCAGCGGTAAGGAACTATCAGCAGTAAGGAACTATCAGTGGCAAGGAACAATCAACGGTAAGGAACTATCAGTGATAAGGCACATTCAGTGGTAAGGTACTATCAGCAGTCAGGAACCACCAGCGGTAAGGAACAATCACCGGTAAGAAACACTCAGCGGCAAGAAACAATCAGCGGTAAGGAACAATCAGCGGTAAGGAACAATCAACGGTAAGGAACCATCAGCGGTAAGGAACAATCAGCGGTAAGGAACAATGAGCGGTAAGGAACACTCAGCGGGATGGAACTATTAGTGATGAGGATTAGTTAGCGGCAAGAAACAATAAGCGGTAAGGAACAATCAGCGGTAAGGAATAATCAGCGGTAAGGACCCATCAACGGTAAGGAACACTCAGCGGTATGGAACAATTAACGGTATAGAACAATCAGCGGTAAGGAACAATCAGCGGTAAGGAACAATCAGCGGTTGGGAACTATTAGTGTTGAGAACACTCAGCGGTAAGGAACAATCAGCGGTAAGGAACAATCAGCGTGTAGGAAACAATCAGTTCCAGCGGTAAGCCCTTACTTAAGTACACACTTCTCTAACCGAGTCTGTGGCTTTTGTCTGGGTGTTGTGATACACCTCCGGGTGAAACCGTTTTTTTTAAATTCCATGCGGTGAATCCAGGTCAATAGAGTTCAACCGGTAGCTTTATGTTTATTGACCCCGCACTACAGATCTTTTTTTTTTACACTCGAACTATGCGGACATACACACAAACACATACACACACATACACACACACATACATACACAATATCGATACTAGATAGGTAGAAATTATACTGAATTTGAGAACAATCGTATTTATCAACACGAAAAAAATCAAATTTTCTCACAATTGCACAAAAATGTAAAACAATCTCTGTAAAAATATGCTTTCATTAAAATGTGGTAGGCCTATATTTGAAGCTGATTCAAATATTGATATAAATTAGTAAGATTTGTTCAATGTTTTTCATTGAACTGAGTTTTGAGACAGAATTGGTCGTTTATATCTTGAAGTCTTTCTTTATTTTTTTCATGTCATAAATTATAACTCCCCAAATGGCTCACACGCTTTTAATTTGTGTATTTATCCAAATTTCTATACATTTTTGTGTTACTTTAAGATTCATTACATTTTATTTAAAGCATATTTTTTTTTACAAATATTGTTTTATATTAATTTTTAAATTGTATTTACAAATATTGTTTTATATTAATTTTTAAATTGTATTTACAAATATTGTTTTATATTAATTTTTAAATTGTATTTACAAAGATTGTTTTATATTAATTTTAAAATTGTATTTTGTGCTTGCTTGTGTATTTGGTGAACATTTGTTTGAAATTCCACGTTATAGCTGATGTATATTAAATATAAATTCCATCTCAAAACGTGGTTCACATCAACGGACAATAATTACAGGGGACAATGAATACATTTCAATATTCATGAATATTTACAAACGTGTGGAAAAAAATAATCATAAATAAAGAAAATCTTTTTGTATTAAAATCTTTTGTGTTATCTAAAGCTTAAAATTACATTTTGACAAGGAAATTTGTTTGGCTTGAAATCTTGAAAAGAAAATCGAATGCATCAAACGTTTTGAAATAAAGGGGAAGGACCTTAGAGCTGAGGGCAAACCCATAACATGGGTTATTTAAAACCCAGACCACCTACTGCCTTTTGTAAATATTATACACAATTGAATTGATTGAATAGAAATAATGGCAGAGACACGAAAACATTGACATAAAATTATTTATTGTCAACCCAGTGGGTTTAGTTGACGGAGAGGTTGATCAAAGGAGAAGTGGTGCACTGTGAATAAATAGTGAATGGAACAGAGAGAGAGAGAGAGAGAGAGAGAGAGAGGGAGAGAGAGAGGGAGAGAGAGAGAGGGGGGGGGGTTAATGAGAAAGGCACGTCTTAGTAAAGGATGAAAAGAAACGTAAAAATGGGCAAAATAACGACCAGAGACAGATAGAAAGAAAGAGAGAGAGAGAGCGAGAAAGAGAAAGGAAGAACGAGAGAGAGAGAGAGAAAGAAAGAAAGAAAGGTATAGAGAAAGAAAGATAGAGAGAATGAAAGAGTGAGAGAGAAAGAGAGAGTGAGAGAGAAAGATAGAGCAAGAAAGAGAGCGAGAAAGAGAGAGTTTGAGAGAGAGAGAGAGAGAGAGAGTTAGAGAAAGAGAGAGGAAGAAAGAGAGAGAGAGAGAGAGCGAGAAAGAGAGCGAGAGTGAGAAACAGACAGACAGATATATAGATAGATAGATATATAGATAGATAGATAGATAAATAGATAGATAGATAGATAGATAGAGAGAGAGAGAGAGAGAGAGAATTTCGTAGAAACAATTACATCTAGATGATAATAGAACGAATCATAAGTGTAGACAGAGTGTAACCTTCATGGAGGTTCAAGAAAAGATACCAAAATATAAAACAAGAATCGATAAAACTTGAGAAAAAAATTAACCCTCCCCCTCCCACCCCTACCAACAACACCCGAGAGTGCTATAGCTACGGAGGCGCCACGGGTGATATACGCAGGTGACTAGCACAATGCACTCACGCCCCCGGCACTTATCAGTCAGCTGGGTCAGTTTGAGTATTTTCACCAGGACCTGATGACGACCCGGCTCCACGCGGCACGGCCATCCGTCGCCCACACAGCCACATTATCCAGTTCCATAGGAAGCCATAGATGACTGAAGCTGGATGCTACTATCAGGAATCGAGCCCATGAACTCTGGGCTTGATTCGACCGACTAACAACCGAAAAAAACCGCTAAAAGGATTTTAAAAAAGTCAGTTTTTCGATGCGATTGAAAAACAATCATTCAAACAATAATTCAAACAATCATTCAAACAAACAAGCTAACAAACAAGCGAACACTTAAAGTTGTGCAAAAAAAAAAAGATTCGACGCGTCGAATCTGTGTCAGCGTGACATTACCGCAGTCACCGTGACCTACTTTTTGACCCCCATATGACGTGTGTGTTTGTTTTCGAACCAAAAAAAAAACAGGAACTATAAAAGATTCGATCCTGTAAATCACTCATCACTACTAATTGATTGAACGTAACCGAAGCGATCGTTTTCACTGATTGGTTCGGCTTGAACGAATCCCATAAAGCTTGGGTTAGGCTGGGGGAAACAAGTTATGACGCTAAACTGTGATTGAGGGGGTAGGGGGTAGGTGGTGGGGACATGTAGGGTGTAAGTGAGGAGAGCTGCATTATTTATGATCAAAGTTAAATGCCCTCGACCAGGATTAATTATTCCTCACAGGGCTATCTACAGCCAGCTCAATAGGGAGCAAATCTGATTTTAGAATTGGTGCGCTATTACAAGTTTAAAAATAAAACATTCTTAGATTTAAAATAATAACAACAACAAGAAAAAACTTAAAAACAAACAGAAAAAAAATATAAGTAATTAAATTTTAAAAGGAAGACATAACATTGAATAGCTGGGGAGAACCGCCATTTTTTTTAACCCGTCGTCTGCTTAGATAATAATTGGCTGATGGATCACGTGAAAGCGAAGCTATATTTAGACATTAAAGTTCATTGATCAAGTTGAGGCTTATTGGTTAATACGTGAAGTTAATGATAAACAACAACAACAGTTTCAGCAACACATCGATCTTGCATATCGAATTCAGGGCCGTAGACAGGAATTCTGCGGGTTCCCCTAACAGACTATAGCGATGTGGGCCCCCTTATGCCTCCATTCTGTACAGTTTTGAAGCAAAATAGATAGATACAAATAAATTTCGAAAAAAACACCTGGGCCCCCTAAGGCTTTGGGCCCCTGAAATATATTCTGGTTGCTTCTCCCTCGCGGTGGCCCTTTCGGCTTGAGGCTACGAGCCTGCTATATAGAAAAAAAAATCGGACCAATGAGATACTGTCAGTTGACTAAGAAATAAAAACAGTTTACAATTAGGTTACTAGTTACCTGATTTCGATGCACAGTTCCTGGCAAAAGGGCGGCGGCTCCCGCCTCCGCCTCTCCCCCTCAGTCGCCGCCACTGTCACTGGTCGCAGACTGAAGTCCGTGTGAAAGTGACGCATTCGCGCCGAAATCGACTCTTGATCTTGGTGCATGTTAAAGTGGTTAGGGCAGACCTCCCGGGTAGAACAGGCACTAAAAAAAATATTCCTGTTTACGCTCTTTCACAGTGTGAAACCTTTTAATCCACTGCATCCAAACTTTTGCTAGTTATTTTTCTTTTTTCTCTTCCCCCCCCCCCCCCTTTATATCAATTGGCTTTTCTCAAGTCAGATGAATTAGTTTTTATGTGTTGTGTATAATGTACCGAATGACGTCATCACAATTTGTTTTCCCAGACAGCTGATACCGTTTCGCCCGTGATTTAGGACCCAATCATTTCCTGGGAAACATCACTCCGCCGGCCAAGACGATACAGACTTCAACCAGTCTTTGGTGCTGCACTTGATATGCATTGTGTTTTCATTGGCGTCGTCAAGTCCAGCGTACAGGAAGATTTATGAAAGAAAAAGGAAAAGTTAAAAATATTAATTTGAATTGTATACAGCATTACAGCTTGATAAAATGCAAACAAAGGTGAAGAGGCGTTACCGAAACAATATCTATTTTATTTATTTTAAAACTGTACAGTGACTAACTCTTGTAATGAATCTATTAAATGCAGCGGCGCAACTAGGTTGGGGGGGGGGAGGGAGCGGCGGTCCGTCCTGGGTGGCATTTAATTTTTTCGTAAACCAGGAGCGTAATTTTTAACCCCCTCAAGAAATTTTCGGTGCAGCATTTTAATATTGCGCCACTGAATTCAAACCCAGACTACACGTGGCTATTACATCTCTATTACATCTCTGTTACATCTCTATTACATCTCAGCTAATTACATTATGCAATCCACCATCCTGGTTGCCTATTTAAAATAATTTCAATTAATTTATGGAAGTTTTAGTGTATAAAATACCTTTTCTGAATGAAAGGCTGAGATGAAATCTCTTAGATCCTATAAACCACCAATGGGACGGTTTTCGCATTGACCTTCATTTCATTCCCCACCATAGTCGATAGCGCAATGACCATGGAGTCACAACGGGAGATATACTGGAGAATATGGAGACTTAAACCATGACCGGAAATATCCATTGGTCATTACCGCAGATCGAACCCGGGACCTTTAGGTTGAGTGTAACGCATTACCGCACGACCATCCGTCCCCGTCATGGGGGGAGGGGGGAGGGGGTCAGGAAACGAACACAATTTTTTAGACCCCCCCCCCCGGCTATGGCCATACCGTACTTTGGTTCAAACGGGTGCAAAATCAGGGGGCGTCAAAATCTGACCTTACAAGACAGAATTTTATATGAAAGAAACAAATAAAGCCAAAATACTGGTTGCACCCGGGCAGCGGATAGGCTAGAAGCGGAACTGGTCTGGCCTTTCTGGATCTGGCAGTATCCAGGCTTTTACCACCATATTATGTCTTATAGTCAAAGTTCATTGCACAGGGGGCGAGATTAAAAGTAAAATTAACATATTTATATCGTAAGCGAAATGCAATCGTAGAAAATATAATCTAATTTTTCAATTAGAAATAACGCTTGGTAAACTATTGGACGACGTCAAAACTTTCACAAATAAAAAAAAAACAGTTAAGCTCTGACAATGTCAACAGAAAGTCATCCAAAAACAATTGCTTGCAGGGTGAAAGTGGCCGAAAAAATTATCAACAACTCACGTACTTCCCTCCCTTTGATCTCGAGTCTTAATTACCTTTCCCCCACTTTTCCTTCTACAAAGTGTCTAAGTTGAGTCCCCCTGATTGTACCGCTTGAGTTCTTGACACTTCTAGACAAAAGGCTTGTTTACCTATAGTTCATTGACTTTCACAGCAGCGTGTAAGTCATAACTAACCATTTCGTACTGTTACCACCAGGGAACAGTTGTACAGTTTTCTTTAGCATGGGTTTGTAATGACGTCTATCTATCTATCTATCTATCTATCTATCTATCTATCTATCTATCTATCTATCTATCTATCTATCTATCTATCTATCTATCTATCTATCTATCTATCTATCTATCTATCTATCTATCTATCTATCTATCTATCTATCTATCTATCTATCTATCTATCTATCTATCTATCTATCTATCTATCTATCTATCTGTCTATCTATCTATCTGTCTGTCTGTCTGTCTGTCTGTCTGTCTGTCTATCTATCTGTCTGTCTGTCTGTCTGTCTGTCTGCCTGTCTGTCTGTCTGTCTGTCTGTCTGTCTATCTATCTATCTATCTATCTATCTATCTATCTATCTATCTATCTATCTACCTGTCTGTCTGTCTGTCAATCTACCTATGTAATATATAGATATCAATTCAAGATATATATATATATATACCTTTCTGTCTGTGTCTGTCTGCCGGTCAGAATGAAGGAACTCAGGTTTGCCCCTATCCACAATGATAAATTTGCAACCACTTGTGTTCCCTCTCAATTATTTCTGAAATTTTCTTTCGACCAGTATAAAACTCCAGTGGCCACAAGAGAGAAAGTTCGAAACTAAAGAAAACAACATACCGTCATTGTGACTTGTCAGGGTGCGCGACACGACACAGCGGCGAAGTGGTCGAGGTGGCGGACGCCTGTCTAGACTCGAACCTAAGACACGTATACAGTGTTATCGATTGAGAAAGCTGTTTGAAACATGCCCGTCAAAGAGTCGCCTAATGGAGCGTGTAATTTATTGAGGCTCTTGCTGTGGACGGGGGTGGGTGGGGGGTTTGTAAATATTCAATGTGGAACAGAATCATTTTGAGACAGATTTATAACAGCACCAGCACTATTGATTGGAGGTTGTGGGTGGTGATGAATGGGGAATGAATGGGAAGTGTGTGGGTGTTGGTGAGTGGGGAATGTGTGGCTGTTGATGAGTTGGGAATGTGTGGGCGTTGATGTGTGGGAAATGTGTGGGTGTTGGTGAGTGTGGAATGTGTGGGTGTTGATGAGTTGGGAATGTGTGAGCGTTGATGTGTGGGAAATGTGTGGGTGTTGGTGAGTGGGGAATGTGTGGGTGTTGGTGAGTGGGGAATGTGTGGGTGTTGATGTGTGGGGAATGAATGGGGAATGTGTGGGTATTGATGGATTGGGAATGTATGTGTGCTGATGAATGGGGAATGTATGGGTGTTGATGAGTGGGGAATGAATGGGTGTTGATGAGTGGGGAATGTATGGGTGTTGATGGGTGGGGAATGTATGGGTGTTGATGAGTGGGGAATGTATGGGTGTTGATGAGTGGGGAATGAATGGGAAATGTGTGGGTGTTGATGGGTGGGGAATGTGTGGGTGTTGATGAGTGGGGAATGAATGGGGAATGTGTGGGTCTTGATGGGTTGGGAATGTATGTGTGTTGATGAATGGGGAATGTATGGGTGTTGATGAGTGGGGAATGAATGGGTGTTGATGAGTGGGGAATGAATGGGAAATGTGTGGGTGTTGATGGGTGGGGAATGTGTGGGTGTTGATGAGTGGGGAATGAATGGGGAATGTGTGGGTCTTGATGGGTTGGGAATGTATGTGTGTTGATGAATGGGGAATGTATTGGTGTTGATGAGTGGGGAATGAATGGGTGTTGATGAGTGGGGAATGTATGGGTGTTGATGAGTGGGGAATGAATGGGGAATGTGTGGGTGTTGATGGGTTGGGAATGTATGTGTGTTGATGAGTGGGGAACGTGTGGGTATTGGTGAGTGGGGAATGAATGGGAAATGTGTGGGTGTTGATGGGTGGGGAATGTGTGGGTGTTAATGAGTGGGGAATGAATGGGGAATGTGTGGGTCTTGATGGGTTGGGAATGTATGCATGTTGATGAGTGGGGAATGCATGGGTGTTGATGAGTGGGGAATGCATGGGTGTTGATGAGTGGGGAATGAATGGGAAATGTGTGGGTGTTGGTAAGTAGTGAATGTGTGGGTGTTGATGAGTGGAGAAATGTGTGGGTGTTGGTGAGTGGGGAATGAAAGAGAAATGTGTGGATGTTGGTGAGTGGGGAATGAAAGAGAAATGTGTGGATGTTGGTGAGTGGGGAATGAAAGAGAAATGTGTGGATGTTGGTGAGTGGGGAATGTGTGGGTTTTGGTGAGTGGGGAATGTGTGGGTTTTTGTGAGTGGTGAATGTGTGGGTGTTGATGAGTGGAGAAATGTGTGGATGTTGGTGAGTGGGGAATGTGTGGGTTTTGGTGAGTGGTGAATGTGTGGGTGTTGGTGAGTGGGGAATGTGTGGATTTTGGTGAGTGGTGACTGTGTGGGTGTTGATGAGTGGAGAAATGTGTGGATGTTGGTGAGTGGGGAATGAAAGAGAAATGTGTGGATGTTGGTGAGTGGGGAATGTGTGGGTTTTGGTGAGTGGGGAATGTGTGAGCGTTGATGAGTGGGGAATGTGGGGGCGTCAATGAGTGGGGGAATGTGTGGGCGTAGATGAGTGGGGATTACGTGGGTATTGGTGAATGGAGAATGTATGGTTACCGATGTCAAGGGAATGTCTGGATTTTAATTAGTAATGATGAAAGGGGAATGTGTGGATGGTGATAATTGGGAAATAAGTGTGTGGTAGTGAATGGGTGTGGATGAATGAGGAATGAATGTGGAATGTATGGGTGTGGATGAATGAGGAATGAATGTGGAATGTATGGGTGTGGATGAATGAGGAATGAATGTGGAATGTATGGGTGTGGATGAATGAGGAATTAATGGAAAATGGGAGTGTATGACAAAACCCCCAAATTATTAAGATTGAATATAAGTCAATATTATTAATACTTCTATGTATATGAAGTTGGCCATGGGATAAAGGAAAGGTTTGTCGATATAAGAGATATCATGTCTGTCAACACAGTCTATCATTAGGCATGTTCCTATGTTGTTTTACCTAAATAAAGGATTGGATTTCGACCACTGTTGTTCTTATGCTGTTTGTTTTACCGTCTGCTATAAAATGCGTGTCTGGCGCGAGAATTAAAAGGTAGAATAAAGATACGGTCAGTATTGACCTTGGGCTAAATCCTTTAATTTGTTTTTTTTTTACCTTGTAAGATAAGCTGCTTGTTGATGTAAAGTTGACAAGGGATTAACTTTTGACCACTGTGGCTCGACGGGCTAATGCAGCTTATTGGGGTACTTTGAAATGAAAAAAATTCCCTTAAAAATACGTATTGATATATATTTTTTCATCCAGGTATTATTTATTACATTTTTTAATAAAAATGAGGGTCAAATAATAGATTTTATAATAAAAGTAGGCGAGAGGTCCAGTAGGGGTTTTGTCCGCTGGGGGTTATGTCCGCTGGGGGTTTTGTCCGCTGGGGGGTTATGTCCGCTGGGAGTTTTGTCCGTGGGGTTTTTGTCCGGATACCGGAAAATGGGTGTGTGGCGACCAGTGGTAATGAAAAGTTTTAAATTATTAATAGGGAGTTTAAATGTATTTATATATGAATGTGGACTGTACCTGTATTATTGTATGCGGGGGGAATGCAACAGATTTCATTTAGAAATGGAGAAATCCGAATCTATTTTAAAAAGGAATACAATTTCACCAAATAATGTTTACTAATTTATGCATTTCTTACTAATACACTTCCTTTCATTCTCCCCCCCCCACCCTCTCTCTCTCTCTTTCTCTCTTTTTCTGTCTGTGTGAGTAAATAAATAGTCTAACATGGGAACTGTTTTCCCTATATTTTTTTTTCCGTCTGTACACTGTTGAAGTACAGGATTAACCTCTTTCCATAAACAAACAAAACAAACAAAATCAAACAAGAAACCTTTTTCCACGCACCAATACCTTTCATGAAAAAAGATCTCGATAATAAAAAACAAAATTATGTGAAGAGAAGTTTTGTACCGCCTATTGATTTGTCTGTTCTTTTGAATGACGAAGAGAAAAAAAAATTTTCAATAAGAGAACAATAATCACTTTAGCTTTATAATGATTTCCGGTTCTTTAAAATTCTTTTCAGTGATAGGGATTTTATGGAATGTGTGTGTGTGTGTGTGTGTGTTGAATATTGTAGATTATATTTCTAGAATCTAGCTATCAATCTATCAGTGAGACTGTATCTATGAAGATATATACCATTTATATATCTAATCTATCTATCTATCTATTTTTTATCTATCTATCTATCTATCGATAGATAGATAGATAGATAGATATATCGATCTATCTGTCGGTCCTTCCATCCGTCTGTCAGTCAGTGTGTATATCTATATGTCTGTCTGCCTATATGTTAGTCTGTCTATCATATATCGATCAATTAATCAATTAATCCATATGTTGGTCTGTCAATTAGTCAATTATAAATGTCAATCTAACTAATCATTAAAACACTTGGCTACTTAAGTCTGTTGGGCCTGAGAAAAACGTAACAGACTCACGGAATACACAAAAAATACAAAAACTGTTGAAGTATCAATAATGTAAGTGGAAACAAAATAATGAAACAAATTCAGAATAAACAAATCGATCCAACTGCATTGATTGATAGATTCCCTTAATTGTTATAATCAATTCCATGTGGTGACGCGACGGGTGGAAGCTTGGTGTACATACTTGACCCTAGTGACGGACCTTCACAGGGGGGCCTTCAGATCTGTTTAAATCGTTAGTAAGGTAAGGGTACTACAAAATATGTCCAGGGCCGGACAGTAAAATGTTTGGGGGCGTGGTTCTATCGGGGGCCGTAACTAAGAATTGAAATACCCTTTGGTTATACTTTTTTTTTTTTCATTCCCTTTTTTGGGAACTGTTCCAACACCTTGACGACTTTATGGCATGGGGGAAACGGGGGCCCTCAATACCTGTACATAATATTATTAGCTGCTCACGAACTGTTGGAAACATCGATTCACTATAATTAGAAATGACGTAGTGAAAAACAAAGCGGAGAAATTTGATAAAACTAAAATGCTGATATAGCAAACATAGGGGATACATATTTTGCATCGATGTCCAGTAATACAGCCATGAGATATACCTGCAGTCTAGACATGTGTAATCAATGTCCAGTAATGCAGCCATGATGTACAAGTAGTCTAGACATGTCATGTGTGATTATAGAAGTTTAAACATAATCCTAATAGCTACAAATGTACAAACGTAGCAGCAGCAGCATGTAATTATGTACGAATTTTACCAGAATCTTTCTTACGGTTTGGGAAAACTAAACGATCGCCTTGGCCCAACCCCCACCCCCCTCTGATATAAAGCAATACCTCTTGAAGTATCTTTTATTTTTACTGATGCTGAGAGTCCCTGTGACAAAAAGTTCTGATAATGGGCACTCAAACATAACTGGAACTTTCTGTCTTGAGCATCTCTGGAAGTATCTGCCTATGGCCCACAAACATTATGGAAGTATCTGTCTATGGGGCCCTGAAATATCTGGAAGTTTCTGCCTAGGAGGCCCCTAACATATCTGGAAGTATCTGTCTATGGGACCACGAACATATCTGTAAGTATCTGTCCATAGGGGCCGCGAACTTATCTGGAAGTATCTGCCTATGGGGCCCCAAACTTATCTGGAAGTATCTGTCTATGGGGCCCCTAACATATCTGGAAGAATCTGTCTATGGAGTCCTGAATATATCTAGAAGTATCCGCCTATGGGGCCCCGAACATATCTGCAAGTATCAGCCTATGGGTCCCCCAAACAAATCTGGAAGTATCTGTCTATGGGCCTCACAATAGTAAGTAACAACTCTAAAAGCCCCAGCAGCAGCGAATGACCAAAGTACCAAGGCAACAATAGATACATTACACACAGAGGACATACAGGCCATAAACACAAAAGTACGATGTTCTCCTATACGAACTAAATCATATTTTCCCGACATAAATTTCAATGGAGAATATTTGAAAAACAAAAGCAAAAAACAGCTCAACAACAGCTGAACAACAGCTCGACAACAGCTCAACAACAGCCAAACAACAGCTAAACAACAGCTAAACAACAGCTAAACAACAGCTCAACAACAGCAAAACAACAGCCAAACAACTTACCATTCGGTTTTGACGGTCAGTCTACCATTGAAATGATCTGAGATGTAAACACACACGCACACACACACAAAAAACCGTTCAGATTGGCCGTTTACCGAGCTGTTTGTTTTATAACTGAAGTGTGATAACTAGTAATGGGTCCGTTCATACGTATGAATATGTCAAGTTCAAGACAGGCTCACTCAACATGAAATGTGTTTATCAACACAAACACAACACTCTCTCTCACACACACACACACTCTCTCTCTCTCTTTTTGACTTAGTCGACCCTTTCAAAATTTTTTCTCTTATACTGACACCCCTCCCCTTCTACCCCCAACCCCACTCTGTCTTTCTCTCTCTCTCTTTCCAAACTTCTCTATAGGTGTCTTTAGTATTCTTTACCTGTTAATGCTTTCCTTTTTAGCCCTCAACAAATAAAATCGTCAAACTTTCACACGACCTTCTACGTATCAATAGACAACTTCACCCCCCACCTCCCCACCCCCATCTGTGATCTATTTTTACACGCCATAGACTTTCTGAAATGGTGAATTTATTTATATCTTATGTTGAGGTATTTCAAACTCGTCAGTGGTTCTTACTATACGGTTCTATCTATCTATCTATCTTATCTATCTATCTATCTATCTATCTATCTATCTATCTATCTATCTATCTATCTATCTATCTATCTATCTATCTATCTATCTATCTATCTATCTATCTATCTATCTATCTATCTATCTATCTATCTATCTATCTATCTATCTATCTATCTATCTATCTATCTATCTATCTATCTATCTATCTATCTATCTATCACTCTCTATCTATACATTATCAAAACTAGAGACTGAGGCATCCGGGGCAGACTATAAAAATACCCCCCCCTCTCTCCCCCCCCCCCACCGATTCTTGTGCCACTGAAGGGGTACAAATGCTGCCCACTTACTGATGATAAAATAAGTTCTGCCCCGGGCGGACCCCCCCATCTACCCCCTACCTAGTCAGTCTGTACATCTATCTATGCATTAGACTATTGTAAGATAACAGATTTCTTTAAAAAAATAACGCGAGAACCCTTGGCTATTTACATAAACATAAACAAAATAAAATAAACTAGAAACACCCCAGTAGTGGCTTCTGTCAAGTGCTCTCCGTTCATTTTTACTTTCATCACGTGACCTTTTCTCACTCACAGTCCGACAAAGTGACCAGGGTTACTCCGGCTATTCAGGCGATTCGGTTTATCAAGACAGTAAAGGAACTCACAAGCGGACAGGCAATAACCAATTTAAACAAAAAAACTTCATAAATACAAGTAACAACAACAACAACAACAGAGGTTAGGGTTAGGCAGTGGCGTAGTGAGGGGGGGGCAAGGGGGGCCATCATGCCCCGGGCGCTACTCACAAAGGGGCGCCAAATGGTTTATTTTACATATAATATTATACGGTTTTTGAATGGGGGGGGTGCTAAAAAAAGGTATTATGCCCCGGGCGCGAGTTAAGCTCGCTACGCCACTGGGGCTAGGGAAAAATATTAGCTAGTACTAAAACCACTGACATTGTTATACGGGTCACGGGGCTCTACCCGGGAGAGAGGGGGGGAGGGGTGGTTTAGCCTGCAAATGGGATAATCTTTTTACGAGGACCCTTACTTATATTTACTAAGCTTAGAGCGACGCCTTTGACTAAAAGCCAGGTGGCAGGATTATATATTTTTTTTATAAACCAATTTAGTCCTATGCGTGAATGTAGGTAGTGTTAAATCATCGACATATGAGAGGCATATATTATCGCCTCTACACTAAGACTTATTATTTTTTTTTGTAAGCTTTTTATTAGTTTCACTGTCTGTGAGCGTGTGAGTGATTGTTTCTGTAAAGCTTCTTACTCAATTTAAGACGACCTGCTTTTTTGTCATATGAGAAAACTGAAATTCGACACACGTACATGACAGTACACTATTTTAGTAACACGACAATACAGCATTTTAGTAATTCAGAGACCGTGAATTAACATCTTATGGAATTACGAAGCTAATTACTTTTTTTAGTAATGTTTATTCTGTGTAAAACATTCGCCTAGAGATTATCATAGTAAAATATAAAAAAATGACGTAGCGACCGCATCGGTGAGCGAAACAGTGGAGGTTTTTTTTTTGTTTTTAAGACTGCCTACATTAGGTAGAAGTGTGCAGAAACGGCTGGTTTAATTCTTTTAAAACAAAATAGAATAAAATATAAGTCATTATATCATTAAAAGTATGTACATGTACCAAAATATTTATTACCAATATATTTATTACCAAAATAGTTCTTTTATCAATATAAAACGATAGCAAAAAATAAGGTTTCCCAAGCGGGGAATCGGACCCCGGCCGCCGCGGTGAGAGCGCGGAATCCTAACCACTAGACCACTTGGGAATTGTGTTTCGGCAAATGTGCATAACATTATTCTCTACAATTGTTTCGACTATTTGCGTCTTAAATATGAAACCTACCTCTGTGACCTAGATAGTTCAGACCAGGTATTCCCAACCTCGTGGTAGCTAAATAACTCAATGCGGGTTTTCATCCTAAATTGTAAAAAGCAGTGCTTTTTTTTTTTGGTAACGAAAATAGGTGTCGGTACTCAGTGATGGATTGCCTAACTTTTAACTACCAGTTCGCACCTCGATGCAAGCTAAATCACAGTTACAAAGGTACCATTTTAAAATAACAAAATTTTAACAAATTAATAATATAATAAATTAATAATAAACGTTAAAATTACAAGAAAAGTAATAATTTTTTCCCCCACTTTGAAAAAAAAGATGCCGTTACAACGTACCGGTGTGTATCGTCACACACAAAAAAAAAACACTGGTAAAAAGGAAAAATTCTTTTTTTTTTAATCAAGAATGTGTGTGTGTGTGTGTGTGTGTGTGGGTTACTAAGGCCAGTTACTGAGTTAGAGTCTAATATTGGAATAGTGTGAGTCACTGATTTGTAACACACTTGTTACAAGTAACGTACTGTTGTTGTTGTTGTTTTGTTGTTGTCTTTTATTTCGTTATTTTTTTTTTAGCTTTGTTATTTTCTTTGTTATCCATCTTTTTGAAATTCTGTAGTATTTCTTAACCAAATGAGTTGGGGAAATAGATGATAAGTTTTGAAGAATCCTAAAAGACCAAAGGCTACTACTAAAAAGATAAAGAACAAACAGAACCGTGGGCGATAATGTTGTGTTCAGTTCTCAATGGTCAGTTTACTTTTCCGACCCAATTATTGCCGGAATCTGTAGAGTCTGAACGAATAATTCAGCAATATGTAAAGGGTATAGTCAGTATAGAGGTAATGGGCAGAAATATTGGGGACAGGGGCGGATTTCACAGCGAGCGCCCTAAACTGATACGCCTTGTCACAACGTGTGGCTTTAATTACCCATCTTTGTCAGGAATGAAGAGTCCAATATTTGCCTCAAACGCTTATGTTTGTTAGGGGATAATACTACAATACACTAAGACAAACACTCACACAAAGACAAACACTCACACAAAGACAAACACTCACACAAAGACAAACACTCACACAAAGACAACCACTCACACAAAGACAACCACTCACACAAAGACAACCACTCACTCAAAGGTAACAACTCACACAAAGACAACCACTCACACAAAGACAGCCACTCACACAAAGACAGCCACTCACACAAAGACAACCACTTACACTATTAAAGACAACCTTACACATGCAATACCGTTTACACTATCCCACAGCCCCACACGCAACCACACACACACTCACACACACCTACACACACACACACTTACAACTTCAGACGGAGGGCCATTCATTCACAAACAATAGCACACACACACTTAAGACTTAAAATACAAGAGTCAAATGTTATCCAAATAAATCTTCATGTTATATTAAGTGATGTCACCAAAACAAAACCCCTTATTGTAAGTAAAGGAATCATCTAACTGAAATCAAAGGCTTGTTAAAAATCACATTTTATTATTCATGTTTTTTTTTTATAATAGCTATGCGTAAATATTGTTGAAAAAAATAATTGAGAAATAAAGATGAAAGGATGGATAGATGGATGTATGGATGAATGGGCGGATAGCTGAATATATGACAAGATACTTGTCGTGAGAGACGGATAGCTTGGTCAACAATAATTGTTGGGCAGTCAGGAATACAAATATTTATTAAAAAGTAAAAGTTTCTTTAACCCTAAAGGGCCATCGGGGCAGATGAAGTGAAGAATTGTACTGTTTCTGTAACCACGGCAGATGAAGTGAAGAATTGTACTGTTTCTGTAACCACGGCAGATGAAGTGAAGAATTGTATTGTTTCTGTAACCACGGCAGATGAAGTGAAGAATTGTACTGTTTCTGTAACCACGGCAGATGAAGTGAAGAATTGTACTGTTTCTGTAACCACGGCAGATGAAGTGAAGAATTGTACTGTTTCTGTAACCACGGCAGATGAAGTGAAGAATTGTACTGTTTCTGTAACCACGGCAGATGAAGTGAAGAATTGTACTGTTTCTGTAACCACGGCAGATGAAGTGAAGAATTGTACTGTTTCTGTAACCACGGCAAACAAACAAACAAACAAACAAACAAACAAGGGATAAAGGTGATTAGCATAACGCCCTGTCGTCCATTCTTCCCCAAAATAAGTCATTGACCCATTTGAAGCTGGGTGGACTTGATGGACTTTTAACAACCATGACCTGGAAAAATTCATTTGGTTCTCACCGAGGATCGAACCCGTGAATTTCAGGTAGATTCTACTCATCATCTGCCCCGATGAGCTTTTATGGGCTCTGGAAACTTAATTCGTGATAGCATTGAACATCATTGAACTTTGAACATCATTGAACAGCATTGAACATTATTGAACAACATTGAAAATTATTTAACATTATTAGACATCATTGAACAGAATTGAAAAGCATTATTGAACATTATTGAACAACATTATTGAACATCATTGAACAGCATCGAACATCATTGAACAGCATGGAACAACATTGAACAACATGGAACTGCATTGAACAAAAAATTCCACGAAACGTTCCTTTGAATTTATTTGTTCCGTCAGACCAGCAAATGTTTCACTTGAAAAGAGCAATGAAAACAATCAGGATATCAAAAAGTGTTGTCCCCCCTTATTTGTTTATTCTATTGAAATTTTTTTTTTCTCCTTGCTTACCTAATAAATTTAGAGTTAATGCTACGACTGTTTTTCTTCTTAATAATCATCATCATATATAATAATACTCATTTCCAGTGTGCGTTTAATCGAAAGTAAAGAATTAATACAACAGTATTCCAGTTTAAAATACAATCATGAAAAAAAAAATCGGATCTGCCCGAAACCAAAAATAACCTAGCCTACCGATCAAGCCTAAGGGGATATAACTCTATGCAAAGGTTTTGCACGGTACAGCTAGTTATAAAATAATAATAATTTGAGTATTGTTGTTTATTTGGTGAGTATGAACGGGAGTTCCCGGTAGAACGACAGGTCTCTGACAGTGTCCGTCACCGTGAGATTGAAGATGTACTGGTCAAGGCAGTGGAGGGTCACTGGGTAGAGGTCAATGTAGAACTTGTTGGCGAACAGCTCCTGTCTGGTCATCAACATTGGTAAATCTAGATGGAGGAGGAGGAGTGGGGGAGAGGTAAGGGAGGAGCGAAATGAGGATTACATTTGTACAAACAGGTTACAACACTTGAAGAGAGAAACAAAAAAGTTTAAATAAAAAATGTGCAGAGCTAATAGATACAAATGATTTTTTTTTTTACTTTATGCATTAAAAAAACAAATTTAGTGTAAAGAACTTTTACACTTGATCTAAATACATTTTAGCGTAAACACAATTTTTAAAATGTGCACTTGTTACAGGTAATGTTTGTAAAGCTTGTAGCGTGGTCATCTTCTAAGTGAAAAATGGCGAACCATTCATTGTAGCAGACGATTACCTTTATTACATTACATAATAATTAGTATACAAAAATTACTAGATGGCATGGCTTGTTTATCAAAATAACTTTCGTTTCAATTATCGAATTGTCGTGCAGCGAATTTATTTCGTTAAATGCTTTATATATATATACATAAATATATTTATCATTTCATTTTGTATTTTACCTGCGGCTGAAAAAATACAAATCCACCGGACATGAATGGACTCGCAGGGCATCTCTCTCTGCCAGGCCACAAACGTGGTCAAAGCTCTTTTGGTCTCTGGGTCATCTGTAGAATGGACAGAGTCGAGAGAGAGAGAAAGAGAAAGAGAGAGAGAGAGAAAGAGAGAGAGAGAGAGAGAGAGAGAGAGAGAGAGAGAGAGAGAGAGAGAGAGAAGTGAAGACAACAATGCATGAAATAAAAAAAAACTCTTTCCTGTCCAACTCCAATACTTTAAGGTCACTATGGTCACTATGGTCACTATGGTTACTATGGTTACTATGGTTACTATGGTTAGTAGTTAAGTCTGATGCTATCCGTTCCCCCATTTGTATTAACTAGCATTTATCACTGTCATGCATCCCCCCCCCGATTTGGGGCCTAGTTACTTGAACCTTTAACGACATGTTCCCCACCTTTAACTGCCACCTTCACAAAGGCTACACCTATGTGTCTAGAATAATGACTTCTAGACATGACTGAAATGTCTCGAAGTTGAACGAAGACGCAGTCGAATAAAAGTGTTCCTAGGACATTTCTATGGAAATTTCCCCACATGTCTATGTTCCTTTACAATGTTAACATTTCCTCACATTTCTAAGAGCCTATCCTCACAATTCAGTTGATCTTTCCTCATATTTCTAAGAGCCTATCCTCACAATTCAATTGATCTTTCCTCACATTTCTAAGAGCCTATCCTCACAATTCAATTGATCTTTCCTCACATTTCTAAGAGCCTATCCTCACAATTCAATTGATCTTTCCTCACATTTCTAAGAGCCTATCCTCACAATTCAATTGATCTTTCCTCACATTTCTAAGAGCCTATCCTCACTATTCAATTGATCTTTCCTCACATTTCTAAGAGCCTATCCTCACTATTCAATTGATCTTTCCTCACATTTCTAAGAGCCTATCCTCACAATTCAGTTGATCTTTCCTCACATTTCTAAGAGCCTATCCTCACAATTCAGTTGATCTTTCCTCACATTTCTAAGAGTCTATCCTCACAATTCAATTGATCTTTCATCACATTTCAATGGACCTTTCCTCACTTTCTATGGATCTCTTCCCACGCTTCTATGACAAAGGGTGATGCAACTGACCTGTGTACCCGCCTGGAACTTTCACAACTTTCGTGTGATGTAGAGTTGACCACACGTACTCGTCCGGACTCTCGATGCCCTTTGACCACTCTATGAGGTCCTGGGCCTTTGGGTCACTCATGGCGAACTCGACGAAGGCCCTGGAGAAAGTTCCGTAGGCGCTGCCTTTGACCACCTGAAAGTCGTGTGGAGGCGGGGGGTACCTGCCCACAGTTTCAGCCGTAATGTTTTTACCTGCGGAAAGGGAATCGATGCACGAGATGAGACCAGCGACAGTGAAGGTAAACATAAAGCAAACAAACAAAACAAAAACCATAACATACCAGCCAGATACAAAGTCCACCAGTAATACTTAAGACAAACTTTTTTTTATGCAATAGCGAAATGGATTAAATCAATATTTCATTGCTTTTTAAACTTGATGATATGTTTATTTGTTTATCTCCCACATGAAAGTTTTAATTTTGAAGAATGGGAGGTAACTCAACAATTTATGTAACTTTACGGTGGAAATGACACAGACACACACACACACACACGGCTATCTCCCCTGATAACTTTACAAGGGAAAAGGGCTAACAATCCAAAAAAAAAAATTTAAAACAAAATTAAATATCATGGGAGATAACACATGTGACGTCTGCTTTCAACAGCCCCCCCCCCCCCACCAACCCCCGCCCTAAAATTAAATAAAAAAATCAATAAATGTAAAGGCGTTAACTCTTTATTTTTTAAACTAGTTTTTGTTCAAACTAACTTAAAACACAAAAGAATACCCAGTTATCATTCTGATATAAACTTGCTCAAAAACTCATTGCGAAAAAACAACAAAAACAATAAAACAAACACCTTCGGATAAAAAATAAAGGAAGTGGGAGGGGTTAAATTGATGCACCGAGTTGTCAACAGTGCACCAGATCACCTGTAAGTTTGTCAAATATCACGCGGTGTTTGACCCTGTATCGCCTGGGCAGCGACTTCTTCCCCGAGACCCCGAGGAGGTCGTTAGCTCCGTTGTATATTTTTAAAATATTCACAATCTCCAGATTCGTCCTGAAACGCAGACAAAAATGAACTTAATTCAGGTTATTTTTTTTTGTTAGGACATGTTCTTGAAACTATTTCATTAAAATCGGGTTGAGAGGCCAAATCATTGAATCCAATCATTTTGTTTCGGGTAACCGTATTGATTAAGGGGGAAAAACCTGACGAATAGTGCCATTTCAAACTATGCAAAATTCATTCTATCAGGATTACGGCCCCTGTGGGTTAAGGCTTTTAAAAAGTGAATGGTGACTGGCCTATAAACATGGTGGGGGCGGGGGGGGGGAGGAGGGTCCTTTATACTCTTCAGTCCACGGCGGGGCGAAGAATTCAGACGACCTGCTGTAAAGAAGATGATGATGTAATAAAAAAAAGGGCGTTAGAAAAATGTTCCTTTGCTGCCAACGGGTTTAACAATGGACCCTCCATCGTCTTTAAATGGGTCCCTACATTTGAAACCAAAATAAAGCACAATTAATTACCACAAATTCTAGAAAGTAGAAACATTTCGAATATCTATTTCTAAATGATAATAAAATAAACAATATTAATGGAATATACACTATTAAATGGAATATACGCTTATAGTGGAATATACACTATTTAATGGAATATACACTATTTAATGGAATATACACTATTTAATGGAATATACACTATTAAATGGAATATACGCTTATAATGGAATATACACTATTTAATGGAATATACACTATTAAATGGAATATACGCTTATAATGGAATCTACACTATTTAATGGAATATACACTATTAAATGGAATATACGCTTATAATGGAGTCTACACTATTTAATGGAATATACAATATTTAATGGAATATACGCTTATAATGGAATATACACTATTTAATGGAATATACGCTTATAGTGGAATCTACACTATTTAATGGAATCTACACTATTTAATGGAATATACACTATTAAATGGAATATACGCTTATAATGGAATCTACACTATTTAATGGAATATACACTATTTAATGGAATATACACTATTAAATGGAATATACGCTTATAATGGAATCTACACTATTTAATGGAATATACACTATTAAATGGAATATACGCTTATAATGGAGTCTACACTATTTAATGGAATATACAATATTTAATGGAATATACGCTTATAATGGAGTATACACTATTTAATGGAATATACGCTTATAGTGGAATCTACACTATTTAATGGAATCTACACTATTTAATGGAATATACACTATTTAATGGAATATACACTATTAAATGGAATATACGCTTATAATGGAATCTACACTATTTAATGGAATATACACTATTTAATGGAATATACACTATTAAATGGAATATATGCTTATAATGGAGTCTACACTATTTAATGGAATATACAATATTTAATGGAATATACGCTTATAATGGAATATACACTATTTAATGGAATATACGCTTATAATGGAATCTACACTATTTAATGGAATCTACACTATTTAATGGAATATACACTATTAAATGGAATATACGCTTATAATGGAATATACACTATTTAATGGAATATACACTATTAAATGGAATATACGCTTATAATGGAGTCTACACTATTTAATGGAATATACAATATTTAATGGAATATACGCTTATAATGGAATATACACTATTTAATGGAATATGCGGTTATAGTGGAATCTACACTATTTAATGGAATCTACACTATTTAATGGAATATACACTATTTAATGGAATATACACTATTAAATGGAATATACGCTTATAATGGAATCTACACTATTTAATGGAATATACACTATTTATTGGAATATACACTATTTAATGGAATACATTATTAACGGAATAAGCGCTATCAAATGGAATCATGTTAACAATGTAATATACACTATTAAATGGAATACACTATTAACGGAATAAGCGCTATCAAATGGAATAATGTTAACAATGTAATATACACTTTTAAATGGAATACGCTATTAACGGAATAAACGCTATCAAATGGAATAATGTTAACAATGTAATATACACCATTAACGGGATAAACGCTATCAAATGGAATAATGTTAACAATGTAATATACACTATCAATGAAATACCGTAAGGGGAATTGTTGACCAGGGAGATTGATAAGGTATTCCCATCCCACCGGACTGTCCAGCAGCTCCCTCATGCAGTGGACGTCCGCCATCAGTCTGGTGAAGCCGGCGTAGACGATCCTCTCCAGAGTCTTGGCCAGGAAGACGTTGGGCAGGCATCGGATGACCGACTTGACGGCACTGATGAATGTAGGCCCGGAGTTCAAGTCCACAGTCAGGCAGTAAATATTGTGTGGCCGGTATATGGCCCTGAGCAGGAACAGGACCTTTGGATGGGTGAGTAAATATGTGCGTTATCTAATAGCAGGACACGTAAATCAACTGACCGCAACACATGAACAGGACCTTTGAATGGGTGAGTAAATATGTGCATTATCTAATAGCAGGACTCGTAGATCAACTGACCGCAACATATGAACAGGACCTTTGAATGGGTGAGTAAATGCATTATCTGATAGCAGGACTCGTAAATCAACTGACCGCAACACAGTGTAGTAACACCCATTAGCTGACACAGTGTAACATTCCCATAAGCTGAATATGTTACAGCGCAATAAGTTTGGCGGTAAAAATAAATGTCACATAGAGTCGACAGTAAAAATGTCAATGGGGAAACAAACAGGTTTGAAATCATTGGCTGGTAAAAATGTAACGGTAAAAAAAAAAGTCATATTTTCAACACCAGAGAAAAGGTCGTGCATCCAGTTTCTGTGGCCATGCGCTCAATAATAAACAAAAGTCAGCCGTGATAAAGTCAACAGTGAAAAAGTCAACAATGAAAAAGTCAATCCTGAAAAAGTCAACAGTGAAAAAGTCAACAATGATAAAGTCAACAGTGAAAAAGTCAATCCTGAAATAGTCAACAGTGAAAAAATCAACAATGAAAAACTCAACAGTGAAAAAGTCAATGGTGAAAAAGTCAACAGTGAAAAAGTCAGTAAAAAAGTCAACAGTGAAAAAGTCAATCATGAAAAAGTCAACAGTGAAAAAGTCAATCCTGAAAAAGTCAACAGTGAAAAAGTCAACAATGAAAAAGTCAACAGTGAATGGTCAATCCTGAAAAAGTCAACAGTGAAAAAGTCAACAGTGATATGGCCAAAAGTGCAAAAGTCAACAGTGAAAAAGTCAATTTTGAATAAGACAAGAGTGAAAAAGTCAACACAAGTAATGTTTTACTGTAAAATGATCAAAAATCATTTCTTTTTAAGTATCATCAAGCTACATTTATAAAAAGACAGGCTGGTAAACTGTAATCAAATATTAATATTTATGGTTTTACTTAAATGAACACAAAATGTTGATTTCTAACAGGAAGAGATCATTTCCACTGAAGGCGGTTTCCGGACAAAAGCCCCAAAGGACAATTTTGTATAGATATGAGATCAACCTGTGATTGGATGTAGATTCATGCCGAGACACACATGCTGGTCACGTCAATAAATACATCTGACCACTGGAACATTGCCTGTTGTGTCCGAGCACACACAATCGGTCTCTCATTGAAACTATAGCGATGGTGGGTGTTTTGAAACTAGTTTTTGATATCATATTAGTAATCATGGTTGGATACATAGTATAAAAAAAGATACGGTGAATATCATATTAACTTATAATAATAACATGCAGTGCTTTTTCTGTGCCGGTACGCACCGGTACGGCGTACCGGCACCTTTTTCAATGTGGGGGAAAAATTATTACTTTTCTTGTATTTTAACGTTTATTATTAATTTATTATATTATTAATTTGTTAACATTGAATTATTTAAAAATTGTGCGCAATAAGAAGTAAACTAGACGCTGGGTTGTAGCTAAAATTTAGGTAATACATCACTGAGTACCGGCACCTATTTTTATTTTTACAAAAAAAAAAAAAAGCACTGATAACATGAATAGGTTTACGAGTTGGCGTACTGACTATAGGGGTCAAATAGCTAAGTCAGTACTGTCTAAAGTGAACTGCCCCCATAACACAATGCTCCATGCAGGGCCGTAGCCAGGAATTTTTAGTGCATGGACAAATTTTGACAACCCGTGGGTGGGAAGCTTTCCCCCCTTCTTCTCACCCAACTCAGAATCAAATTAAACAAATACAAATACTTTTCGATATCGATTGAGGGGGGGGCAGTAAAAATACTTGGCGCTCCTAATATGTGTTCTGTCCCCCCCTCCCTCTCAGCCCCCAGTTTCGGGGCGGTTCTGCTCCATATCTGTATGTGTTCCCTCTGTCTTTCATCCTATGACGTGCCGGAGTGCCCTCTCAGCCCGGTCCCAGATACTAACGGTACTAAAAAAAACAAACACAATAAGTATCAACATACTTGATCTAAGTCTTTATGAAACAAGATGATGAACGCTATGGGAAATTCCCGTTCTTCCTCTGTGACGTTGGGGATGCGGAGAAACCCGTATTTAGACAGGAATCTGGGGCAATCAGAACTCTCTAAAGCGAACACAGACTCCGCCACCCTGTACACAGACCTCTCAAAGACATCATTGCTTGTCTGGTAGGTGAGGATTTCCTAGAAAAATAAGAGGGAAGTTAATATATATATATATATATATATATATATATATATATATATATATATATATATACAGTCGATTCCGCTTAATTGGGACACATCGGGACCGGGGCTTTTTGTCCCAATTAAGCGGTTGTCCCAATTAAACATACACATTTACTATTGGCTTCTTGGTTTGGTTTCTTTGAGATTTGTCCCAAATAAGCGGCTGTCCCAATTAAACGGTGTCCCATTTAAGCGGAATCCACTGTATATAAGTGGCTCACTTTATAATTAGAAAAAACAAAGTTGATTTTTTATCATGAGCATTTTAGTTTTCTGGTTCACTGTGATTTGAAAAATGTATATACCTAATTTCACACCATTTGGGCTCCTATAAATACTCCCTCAGTGCACTTGTTATCTCGTGTTTTATGGTATTCGGCAGTTGCATTAAATGAAAATTTTGCAAGGTTTAAAATGCTGTTTTTTTTTAGATACAAAGAACAATTATATTACACAGTAGGAATTAAACACTAAAATAATACTAGTTACATGACACATTAACCTAACAGTATTGCAGAGTAGTTCTAAGTACGCCATTCCAAAATACACTTTAAAAGTTTATTAGTCTGTGCTTTCTGAATCCTGAAGGTCTTCAAGTTGCGATCTCTTCAGCACAGTTGATTTTTTTTTTTGCACCTAGAAACTCTTTGCGATGCTGTTCAACAATTTGCAGCAAGTACTGCTTTTCCTCTTCTGATTTGGTGAGAGATGAGTTGAATAATGACGCCAGTGCAATTCACCGCGCGGCACAGTCATTGATAACTTTGAAGGAAGAGACCACTACTGTTGCCTTCTGAAAGGATGGAGTTTGTTGCATCAGTCATGAGAAAATTTGTGGGAAGCAGAAGAGCATTAAAGAAGAGCAGCGATGACGAGGTCACAAAATCCTTTAATGTCACATTATGAAGTGCTGAAGGATCATTTGTGCTGCGGATGCACCTTTCTTCCTTCTGATCATCAGAGGATTTCTCCATGAATTGCCTCAAGCAAGCAGAAAGGCTGTTTCTCTCATCCACTGAGACACGTTGAGAAAATGGAACCAAAAGAACGAGCTCTGCGTTTTCAATGCAGTCTGAGAAATGAAGGGAGAAACATTCTTATAATCAATAAGAAGCTTGATGAAATCCCGATCATTCAGGGGTGCGTCTGCTAGAATGGGACACTGAATCCAAGCTTTAATGTAAACCAAGGATGCAAAGATACCAAATTCTACAATTGATCTAGGTTCATGCTTAGTCAGCTTGAATTGATGACGGAAGAGATAAATCTTCAAGATGTAGATTATTTTAGACATCCACCTTGCATGGTGATAAGCTCCTGGAACACGAAGATGCACTCCAATGGCTTGAGATTTTGCTCCAGTCGAACATCGTGGCATATACTAAATTCTGCCTGTCTTATGTTTGTCCGAAACGTCTTAAAGCGCTTGAATAACAGCACATCCAGTCCAGTTGTACTACCCCCTAATGTCTTATTGAAGACGGCTGTGTTTGTAAACATACCATTGGCCAGTAGGCTCAATTAGGGGAAGTACCTAGCTCAATGGACATTAGTATGTCCTCATGAAAAACTTCTACCGAATGTCAACCAGACGGCTGTGTTTGTACACATACCATTGGCCAGTAGTCTAAATTAGGGGAAGTGCCTAGCTCAATAAACATTGGCGTGTCAACTGGACAGTATACAAGCAAAGAAATAGGTCATGAAAAAATAGTAACAACTGACTGCCAGGCGGCTGTGTTTTGTAAACATACCATTGGCCAGTAGGCTAAATTAAGGGAAGTACCTAGCTCAATAAACAGGAGTTGTGTCAACTTCTATGCCAGTTAAATGAACAACACTTTTCGACCAAATAGTCATAACTAAATGAATGATATGTATATAGCCGCAACATTTGATCTTATAACACTTGATTGTTATAACTATATTGAAATGTACTGGTAAAGTTGGCTATTTATATGAAAATCAAAACGTCTAGAGATTTCTAGAATTTCCCGGAACATTCTCAAGTTTTCCCACGTTTTTCTAGAAGCTTCTAGAACCTTCTAAAGATTTCATAGAACATTTCTAGAATTTTTCTAAAACTTTCCCTAACCTTCTAGCATTTTCTGTGTGCTTTATATATACATACTCGCATTCAAAATTCAATCAAAATGATTCAAAATTTCAGTGTCGATGAGTCAGTACTAAATAAAGTAATATTTTCTTGAAATTTTTTCTGTGCCGTTTTGAAGTCAAAGGAAACACAAAAAAACAAAATGCTCCAAAAAAAATTTGACGAAAAGTTATTTTGGGCCACCCTAATATATATATATATATATATATAATTAGTTAGTTCGACTGCATAGACATCTAAAAGGACTTCGCGTGTTAGCACAACGCATATGTTACTGTTAAACAAATGCATGCCTTTAGTGCGCATGCCGTGCAAAGATGCAGTGCAATATAATCATGTAAGATGTACAGTTGTACAGTTGTACACGCCAAGCCTCTTGATAAAAGACAATTAATCTGACACAATGAGGTGAGCGCCACGCCCTTAAATGGTCAATAAAAATAATAGAGTCGGGGGGATGGGGCAAGTATCTAGATATATTTGCAGCATGTGTGAGTTACACTTATTAGCGCCCTACTCCCAGCGTGCAAACACATTTTTTTGTGGTGCCCCTTCATAGTTCGGTGCCCTGAGTGGCGCAATAGCCCGCAGTTCATTTTTCTGTGTGCAACGAATTTTGTCCTTGTCCTACAAGGTCGTAGTCGGGAACAGGGGCTATGGGGCGTGCGGGTGAACGAGAGCCCGATCTGTCCAGTCAAACAAGAAATATATAAACTGGGGGTGGGGGGGGGGGAGGAGGCGGGGTTTCCTCAAATTACTTTCACGTAAGCCTCCGGAATGGGCTAGTCTGCGCTTTTTATATATTACAAATACAATGACAAAATACAGATGACGTCTGATATTACAGTGGCCGCAGTGCACTGCCCATAGCGACCAAACAACCGGAAACACTTGCCCATAGCAACCAAACAACCGGAAACACTTGCCCATAGCAACCAAACAACCGGAAACACTTGCCCACATTAACGATAAATAAATGCACACCTTCAAATGCACATCAAAAATAACACACACACACACACACACAAAACTGTGGCTGTCCTTACCTTGCAATTGATGTAGTTGAGATGGGGAAACCCCACCCACTTGTTGACGTAGGCCCTAACGCCTTCAGGGCTCGCGGCCTCGGTGAACTTTATCTGGGCCGGCTTCGGCCGCGGCCTCCGAACGACGATGAAAGGCTCACCGAATAACATGTAGACGTAGAAGTAGATGACCAGTGGGGCCGCGGCCAGCGTGAAGATCAGGCTGCGGTACCTGTAGACTGGACACAGGAGGTAGGAACTGGGTCACACATAGACTGGACCCAAGAGGTAAGAACTAAAGACACATAGACTGGACACAAGAGGTAAGAACTGGGTCACACATGGACTGGACACAAGAGGTAAGAACTGAATGACATATAGACTGGACAGAAGATAAGAACTGGGTCACACATGGACTGGACACAAGAGGTAAGAACTGAATGACACATAGACTGGACACAAAAGGTAAGAACTGGGTCACACATGGACTGGACACAAGAGGTAAGAACTGGGTCACACATGGACTGGACATAAGAGGTAAGAACTGAATGACACATAGACTGGACACAAGAGGTAAGAAGTTTGTCACAGCACTGCTGTTGCTATCATTGTTTCCAAGTATAGTACATGTATTGCATAATAATTAGTCATTTTAATACAAAAAACCTTCTTGACGGCTTTAAGCTCCCCCCCCCCCCCACAAAGGGTTAGACCTGTGTGAGAGGGCTCAAAAAAAAAAACAATCCCCTCAAAATAATATGATTGATACATTGTGAACGATGCCCCTGTGCAAGAGCCTTGATGTGTCCGGCCCTGTAAGTACACGCAGCTAACAGTGAATGAATCATCAAACGAAATACGACACACGCCATACTCTTTTAGTCGATTTTGTTGAATAGGATTTGGCGGGGTGGGTGGCGTGGGGTGGGGTGGGTTTAGGACATCAAATGTTCTCATAGGTGCTTCACACATAAAAAAACGCCCCATATTACCCTGGCGGCCCCCTCCCCCCCCCTTCAAGAAATGAACTCTCGACTCCTTAGCTAATATCGATCTCAGGCTGGTATTAGCGCAGAGTACAGGGCTGAATCCAAATACAACAAGAGCGTCGAAGTACGGGGGGGAGGGTAGCGTCCAGGTACAGCTGTTAGTTCAAAGTACACCTCAGTGGTCAAGTACAGCGGCAGTGCCTAAGTACAGCTGTTTGTTCAAAGTACAGCTCAGTGGTCAAGTACAGCGGCAGTGCCTAAGTACAGCTGTTTGTTCAAAGTACAGCTCAGTGGTCAAGTACAGCGGCAGTGCCTAAGTACAGCTGTTTGTTCAAAGTACAGCTCAGTGGTCAAGTACAGCGGCAGTGCCTAAGTACAGCTGTTTGTTCAAAGTACAGCTCAGTGGTCAAGTACAGCGGCAGTGCCTAAGTACAGCTGTTTGTTCAAAGTACAGCTCAGTGGTCAAGTACAGCGGCAGTGCCTAAGTACAGCTGTTTGTTCAAAGTACAGCTCAGTGGTCAAGTACAGCGGCAGTGCCTAAGTACAGCTGTTTGTTCAAAGTACAGCTCAGTGGTCAAGTACAGCGGCAGTGCCTAAGTACAGCTGTTTGTTCAAAGTACAGCTCAGTGGTCAAGTACAGCGGCAGTGCCTAAGTACAGCTGTTTGTTCAAAGTACAGCTCAGTGGTCAAGTACAGCGGCAGTGCCTAAGTACAGCTGTTTGTTCAAAGTACAGCTCAGTGGTCAAGTACAGCGGCAGTGCCTAAGTACAGCTGTTTGTTCAAAGTACAGCTCAGTGGTCAAGTACAGCGGCAGTGCCTAAGTACAGCTGTTTGTTCAAAGTACAGCTCAGTGGTCAAGTACAGCGGCAGTGCCTAAGTACAGCTGTTTGTTCAAAGTACAGCTCAGTGGTCAAGTACAGCGGCAGTGCCTAAGTACAGCTGTTTGTTCAAAGTACAGCTCAGTGGTCAAGTACAGCGGCAGTGCCTAAGTACAGCTGTTTGTTCAAAGTACAGCTCAGTGGTCAAGTACAGCGGCAGTGCCTAAGTACAGCTGTTTGTTCAAAGTACAGCTCTGTGGTCAAGTACAGCGGCAGTGCCTAAGTACAGCTGTTTGTTCAAAGTACAGCTCAGTGGTCAAGTACAGCGGCAGTGCCTAAGTACAGCTGTTTGTTCAAAGTACAGCTCAGTGGTCAAGTACAGCGGCAGTGCCTAAGTACAGCTGTTTGTTCAAAGTACAGCTCAGTGGTCAAGTACAGCGGCAGTGCCTAAGTACAGCTGTTTGTTCAAAGTACAGCTCAGTGGTCAAGTACAGCGGCAGTGCCTAAGTACAGCTGTTTGTTCAAAGTACAGCGCTGTCATCTCATCCACCTCTGCAGAAACACGACCCCCCCACCACCCCTCCCCTTCCCCAAAACTCATTACGTCACCAGAAGAAACAAAATATTATTCAAACCTTTTTTGATGGAATAAAGACAACATAATTTGCAGCTGAACTTTCTGTACACATTCGGCGCCATTTTTCTTTCATAAAACCAACAACAACAACAATAATAAAACAGCAAATATATATATATATATATATATATATATGCTGCATTCATTATGTTCCACTTCCGGTCTTGTTGCACCGTTCTTGAATGCAATGACGCGCAATACTTTAATCGCATGGATGATGTCCTCTGTGCAGTGTACCTGACTGAAGTCTACACAAACGAAAGAAAAACTTGTTTAAGGGGGCAAGTGCACGAATGAGTGGATGGATGAATAATGTACTCATTACAAATAAAATATAGAAGGGGTACATACGTGTCAAAAGTTTGAGAAGCACTGCCCTAATGGAACCCAGATAGGTTTTTCCAGCGTTAACCCGCAAATTCTATCAGTCACGGTCAAATATGGGATGGTGCGGCTAGTGCGAAGTCGCAACATCCAACGTGGCTTCGAACACGCTATCTCCCGGTTGGCAGTCGATCGCTCTACCACACTGCCACCCCCTGGTAATTGCATGTGGATAATTACTGTTCTTCTTCCCCCCCCCTCATTTCATTCTTTCCGCTTTAGCTGTTGCACGTTCACCCGGTGTTCTCAGCCCAGTGTGGCATGTACCCCACACCAAACTCTTCTCGTAACTCTCGGGGTACGCCAACGACACCTTGGGAAACACTGCATTAGGGGATCTTCTCCTACAATGACAAAGTATATGGGCCAGTTAATGGGACACACATCACTTTCCTAAATAACAGAAAATGATTTAATGTTGGCTATGAATAAGACAGTGGTTGGGGAAAGGGGGGGGGACCCAGATCCGCCTAAACGGAGTGGTGGTGGTTGGGAGTGCAGGGACAGCTGAGCACTTGTCAGAGGCCCCCAGGGCCTAAGAGGCCCCGTCGCATTAGAATTTTACTTATTTTTTTTGATTCATCGAATCTAGGGCACTTTTGAAAAAAAAGGGAAACAGAGGGGCCCCAGCAGTCATAGTTTATCAGGGGGACCCTAGATTTCTTTAGCCCCGATCTCTGGTGGCCCATAATGGTTATCAAGTGCTTCATTTTCATGTATTCACGAAACAAATAACAGAAATGTCCCTGTTCATTAAAATGTTGTGATCTGTCTATTAAATCTTTATTTGAATTTTAAAAAAAATAGGTCAATTAAAGTAAAGCACGTCGCGTTGTTCATTTGACATCCGATTATCTACCCACGCACGTAGAACAGCGACAGGAGATAACCATTAAAATAGATGAATACGTTAGACTATGTGACACTGTGTGAACCTTTTAAAAAGTAGGGTTTTGAAATTGAGAATATCATCCCCGTTGGCTGAAACACAATTAAGGGAAGATTTGAGATTCGGGTTCACTGGGAACGAGTTATTATTTTTTTTCTTATTCGAATCAACTGATGTTGCTATCTATCTATCTATCTATCTATCTATCTATCTATCTATCTATCTATCTATCTATCTATCTATCTATCTATCTATCTATCTATCTATCTATCTATCTATCTATCTATCTATCTATCTATCTGTCTATCTATATACATATCTATCTATCTATTTTTTTATCTATATACATATCTATCTATCTATGATCATGTATCATGTATGATCTGTAACATCGAACAGTTAGCGGTAATACTGATATTAATTTTTTTTTATATCTCACAATATTCTATCTCACAACATTCTATCCCACAATATTCTATCTCACAATATTCTACAGCTTTTTATTCCAAACCTGGTCAAATGTCTTCTTAAAACAGCCACTCCAAATAACAGACAATGCATTGTTACTCAACACGGTGCCCCAAGAGTAAGGTGACGGGGTTGCAGAGTTGTAAGTCTGGAAGTGTTCATAGTTCATACTTAAAGACTACCCTTACATACCACTAAAAATAAAATGACGTATACCAACATAAACATGTGAAACATGAGACTTATTGATTCTCGGAGGTAAAAATAAATAAAATAATTGGTGCACATGGAAGAAAAAAGTGTAAAAAGATGCGTTGTCCAAGTGAACATCATCATAGATGCATCCCGTAGCATTTTACTTCTGATGTCACTCACAATTTTTTTTTTCTATTTCCTAACATGAAAACTTCTAAAAAAAGGGTAAAATAAAATAGGTTTACAATTGTAATGAATTGTGATTGGTGAGTGGAAACCTCAGACCCACCCACCTAGATCGCCATTACTTAAGATAACCTTTGACCTCCGTCTGTTTGTCTGTCCACAATATTGCCGTTTAGTCTATCTATCTACCGCGTCTTCTAAACTATCGGTCTAATTTTATTTCTGTCTTGTAAATCACTACATCAATTCTATTTTAATCTATTAATTTATAAGGCGACACGAATATATATATATATATATATATATATATATATATATATATATATATCCGTAAATGTAAACAATGGCTTCTCTCTTTTATTTTTTGTTTTGTTTTTGGGAGTCCAAATTGTGATAACAGCTTGCAGCGATCAATTAAGATTTAAACCAGTCCAGACAGGTTTACATTGTTATTTGTGCTGACATTACCCTGATCTATCTTTCCTACGACAACAGATGGCTCTGCTGGTGCTCGTAATACAAACAGCGCTCACTGTAACGCTTATATCTGGTATGTTTATTGCCTCATTTCGTAATTTAGTGTCCTAATTCAGACTTTCGCTGAAATAGTTCGTCGACATGCTCCGTCGTGAAAGTGAACAAACGCGACTAAATTCTAACAAAAAAAAAAAAAATTTGTCCAGGACGAAGACCCGGCCTTGCGCGGGAGTTGTAAAGTACGAGGGGCGTCTTGGTAAGCATAATAGATAGACGAGACGGGAGAAGTTCCCGAGACTCTGGAGGAGGAGAGGGGGTGGTGGTGAAGGGGCGGAAGTTAACAATACTCGGGGGAATTAGGCGGCTGTCACATGGAGGGGCCACAAGTTTAATTCTGTAACAGCTAAATAACAAAAAGAATATGCTATCCAGTGCCGTAGAGAGCTTAACTCCAGCCCGGGGCACAATACTTTTTTTTAGAGCCCCCAACATTCGAAAACCATATAATATTATATGTAAAATATACCATTCGGCGCCCCTTTGTGAGTAGCGCCCGGGGCATGATGCCCCCCTTGCCCACCCCTCACTAAGCATGAGCTGCTATCGCGCCCCACATTCCCTCCTTCAGTCACTTGAACCCAGGGGCGGTTTCCATCTCAAAAAGTCACCTTTTCAAAATACCACCTTTTCAAAATGTCACCTTTTCAAAATACCACCTTTTCAAAATGTCACCTTTTCAAAATACCACCTTTTTAAAATACCACCTTTTTCAAAATGTCACCTTTTCAAAACTTTGCTAGCAGTCAATGCACTTTTTATAAAGCTTACTAACATTATTAAATATACACACTAGCGTATATATTCAAAATATATTCATTTCATAAAGAAGGCTTCCCCTAATTATTATTTTACACAATGTATTTGAATCTTTCAGCCTCAACACTGAAATTGACTGGCAGTTCTAAAGTGGTAGTAGAGTATCTACTACCTTTGACACTCAACTGTACCTTTGAAGTATTTTTCTTTTAAAATATTTATCAAAAACACTCACACCACAAACACACACACACGCACACACACACTATATATATATATATATTATACAGAACTAGGTTCTCACAAATTCGTTACTACGATGTAGGCCTGGAAGACAGGATCATACATTTATTGATTTAAATAAGGTTATGGTTTTTTTCTTTGTCAACTAAATAAGTTCAAAAGGTGAATTTAGAAAAAGATCATATATTAATTACGTTCAGAGTTGAGGGTTAAATCTTTTGGGGGGTAGAAAAAAAAAGGTTACAATTAAATACAACTCCGATTCTTTACAATTCCTAAAGATCCATGCTATGGAAGTTTTGGGAGAGTAGGGAGAGCACGTACATGCCAACTAACTTTCATTGCCATATTGATAAATCGGCGAACTTAATTGAAGGTGGCAAAGGGCGCTAAACTGATAATGGATATTTGGCTGCACCAATCACTATTTTAATATAATAACGATTTTGGTTCTGGCGTTAAATCGAAAGTTAAATAATTCAGACAACAGTATTCCAGTATAAAATACAATCATGAGAAAATCGGATCTACCCGAAACCAAAAATAACCTAGCCTACCGATAAAGTTTAAGGGTGTATAACTCTATGCAAAGGTTTTGCAGGGTACAGCTAGTCAGAAATATGACTCTACATGTAAAATACACCTGCTATAATAGCACTCATGAATGAAAGAACCAAAGGAACACAACAATATATAGAAGTTAACGAACCCAGAACATAGGTAGCACCTAAAGTAAACGAACACACACATACACAAATACACACACACACACACACACACACATATACATATATATATATATATATATATATATATATATATATATATTTGGTTAGCTGTAGTAGTCTGGCCTGTAACAGTATTTATTGTAACAATCATTGTCTGGCCTGTAACAGTATTTATTGTAACAACCATTGTCTGGCCTGTAACAGTATTTATTGTAACAACCATTGTCTGGCCTGTAACAGTATTTATTGTAACAATCATTGTCTGGCCTGTAACAGTATTTATTGTAACAATCATTGTCTGGCCTGTAACAGTATTTATTGTAACAATCATTGTCTGGCCTGTAACAGTATTTATTGTAACAATCATTGTCTGGCCTGTAACAGTATTTATTGTAACAATCATTGTCTGGCCTGTAACAGTATTTATTGTAACAATCATTGCCAGGCATCCAACAGTGACGGTGACGAAGGTCATAAGCCGCACTTCATGTACATATCTCAAGGTAAGTTGTTAGACTAATTACTATCACAGAGAGATCTAACACCCCCTGACTAATGGTTCCTTTAATTATTTCGGTAAGGTTTCGTGTGGTAAACAAAATCTTATTAGTCCGAGCGCCACAGCAGAGAGTCAATGAAATTGTGCGTATGCCTCTAGACGTGACATTAGCAATCTCCTTAAAAGAAGCACGGGGCCCGTTCTCGGAGGAAGATACACAGATTATTTTCGACCATTCCTCCCCTCCCCCAAATCTGTGCATTGTACTCATATTGTCTTTAATACAAGTTTACCTGCCTACTTACAAGCCAGCCAATTAATCTACCTACCTCCTACTTAATTACCTACCAACCGATCTACCAATCAACTAAACTACATACATTCTTACCTACTAGCCTACCTACATACCTACCAACCTATCTACCAATAAATCTACCTACCAACCAATAAACCTAAAAATAAATCTACCTACTTTCTTACCTACTAACCTACCAACCAACTAATTTACATACCTTCTTACCTACTAACCTACATACCCACCTACCTACCACTTCACAAACTAATCTATCTCCCAACAAATCGACTTACCTTCTTACCAATCAACATGCCAACCAATCTACCTCCCTAGCTACATGCTTACATAACAATTATATTTACTTACAATGGTAATCCATTACACCCATGTGCACATACCACACAGTCCCGTTTGGAGTAGCCTGCCCTTTGTTTACTCAATTTAAAGTGAGAAAAATCGTTGCATACTGTATAATAGTATATCAAATTAATTATACAGTGGTTCTCAGTCTCGTGCTCTCAGCAACCCATTACGACCACAATTTTGTTTTCGCAACCCACCAACATAGAGAAACTACGGTAAAAGGAAGAGAGAATGAAAAATTGTGTAAAGATATTCTCCAGTACTCTGCAGTTTTAGCTCTGTTACATATACGAGAAATTAAGTTGAAATTAAGCACAAATAGATTATCGATTATTTAGTTTAACCTTTATATTTTGTCCCCATCGACCTTAATGTGGTCACGGGTCGGCTCTATCCAACACACTTTGAGGGGACGGATGGTCGTGTGGTAAAGCGCTCAACTGTAGACCTGAGGGTCACTGGTTCAATCTCCGGTGAGGATTAATGGAAATCTGAGGTCATGGTGAAAGTTCCCGCTAAAGTCCCGTGGTGCCTCCACGGCCATTGCACTATCGGCATTGATGGGGATGAAAGAAGGGCACCATAAAAAAAACCGTCCCATTAGTGAGTTGACAGGATCTAACAGATTACATCTCATTCTTACAGAGGCGTCTCATACCAATACACTTTGAGAAGCTCAGCGTTTATATAATTATGCGTTTCATTTCAGAGGAGGAAGGAATCATCGCCTCCATTTCGGGGACTCACCCGATCGCCAACAACACGGAACATGGTTCCGTTCGAGCGGTGGGGAAAACTGGGGGGCGAGGGAACCAACGACTCATTTCTACAGGTGACGTGGAGAAAGCCTTCATTCCAGCAAGCCGCGCCGTACACCTGCGTGGCTCACTCGAAGAGCTCACAGGGTCAAGACAACGTCTTCAGCTCAAAGTTCAAAGTGAAAGTGGACAGGCCAACATTCGAGGACTGGGTGGACTTCGTCAGCGAGCTGGAGGCCAGCGTGGAAGACGACCGAGAAAGGCTGAAAGAAGTTATTACTAGCATCAACAAGAGAGGATGATACAGAATTTGGCCGCCGCTCAACTGTCGCTGGAGCCCCATGTTGAAGAAGGGCACGTCTCCTGCGGCAGCTCCAAGAACTTCAATGGGAAAGTTCCCGAGTGGCGCCCAGACGCATGGGAAAAAGACGTGGATGTTCTGTTCAAGGTTCAGTTCACGAGGCCGCCTGCGGTGATCATCGGAATTAAGTATCTCGATGTCGATGGGCGTGCCGCCACCAGATTTTACTTCAAATTAAGGAGAGTGACCAACACCGGGTTTACCGTCGTCTGCGGCACCTGGTCGGACACGCACCTCATAGCGGAAGACCTGTTTTGGTACGCTATAAAAAAGTAAATTGTTTACAGCATGAATTACACAATTCTAAAACCTTGACCGAAATTCCTTTTATCTGCTTCGGAATTCCATTTATTGTTTGTTGATTTGAAATTTAGTGATTTTTAAACCTTTTCTCTAAAATCATAACAACAATAGCAATAGAGTCGCCATTTTTTTTTCTAAATTCATATAAATTATAAAAATAATATTAGTAAACAAATCAATTTGTTATTGAGTTACATTGCTTGTTACACTTTCTTATTGTAAATAAATTACACAGTAAACCTGTTTTGTCACAATTTTTTTTTCATGTTTATCACATTTTGAAAAATCGATCAATTGATTTAATTCATGTTATAAATACATTAATAAAGAAAAATACTTGTCCGATAACAACAACAATAAAAAACTAAAAAAAAAAACAACAGATTTTTCTAAAGGACGTGGGACACGACAGAAAAGGGAAGTAACACAGTCATCATCAGTATCCACCACAGAAATGCTAGGCTATTTCCCTGTAAATGTCACTGCGTTCGAAATAAAGGGGAGGGGCTGACCTATCCTATAACAGGGGTGGGCCACCTACGGCTCGCGAGCCGCATGCGGCTCTTTTGATGTCACGTTGCGGCTCTCTCGATGTCAAATTGCGGCCTTCCAGTTCCATGCGCTAATAATAATAATTGTATTATTTTATATACCTAATCCTAATAAAAAAAACCATAATATTGAGACAACAATTTTAATGGCTCTTTAAAAACTGAGAAAATTGTAAATTATAATTGTTGGCTCTTCCGTCTCAAAAGGTTGCCAACCCCTGTCCTATACAGTCAATTTTTGATTTTTCCCAGACAGCTTGCAAACAGACTTGATAACAGACTCTATATTTTTATTATGTCTTTACATTTTATAATTTGTATTGAGTTCAGAAAGACTATTTATACTGCTGTGCACTGTTGTGTACTACTACTGTGTACTGTTGTGTACTACTGCTGTGTACTGTAGTGTACTACTGCTGTGTACTGTTATGTACTGCTGTTGTGTACTGTTGTGTACTACTGCTGTGTACTGTTCTGTACTACTGCTGTGTACTACTGCTGTGTACTGTTGTGTACTACTGCTGTGTACTGTAGTGTACTACTGCTGTGTGCTGTTATGTACTGCTGTTGTGTGCTGTTGTGTACTACTGCTGTGTACTGTTGTGTACTAATGCTGTGTACTACTGCTGTGTACTGTTGTGTACTACTGCTGTGTACATTGTATACTACTGTTGTGTACTACTGCTGTGTACTACTGCTGTGTACTGTTGTGTACTACTGCTGTGTACTTTTGTGTACTACAGCTGTGTACTGTTATGTACTGTTGTTGTGTACTGTTGTGTACTACTGCTGTGTAATGTTGTGTACTACTGCTGTGTACTGTTGTGTACTACTGCTGTGTACTACTGCTGTTTACTACTGTTGTGTACTACTGCTGTGTACTGTTGTGTACTACTGCTGTGTACTGTTGTGTACTACTGCTGTGTACTGTTGTGTACTACTACTGTGTACTGTTGTGTACTACTGCTGTGTACTGTTATGAACTACTGCTTTGTACTGTTATGTACTACTGCTGTGTACTGTTGTTTACTACTGCTGTGTACTACTGTTGTGTACTACTGTTGTGTACTACTGTTGTGTACTGTTGTGTACTACTGCTGTGTACTACTGCTGTGTACTGTTATGTACTACTGCTGTGTACTGTTGTGTACTACTGTTGTGTACTATTGTATACTACTTTTGTGTACTACTGCTGTGTACTGTTGTGTACTACTGCTGTGTACTATTGTGTACTACTACTGTGTACTGTTGTGTACTGCTGTTGTGTACTGTTATGTACTGCTGTTGTGTACTACTGCTGTGTACTGTTGTGTACTACTGCTGTGTACTGTTGTGTACTAATGCTGTGTACTACTGCTGTGTACTGTTGTGTATTACTACTGTGTAATGTTGTGTACTACTGCTGTGTACTGTTATGTACTGCTGTTGTGTACTACTGCTGTGTACTGTTGTTTACTACTGCTGTGTACTACTGTTGTGTACTACTGTTGTGTACTACTGCTGTGTACTACTGATGTGTACTGTTGTGTACTACTGCTATGTACATTCTATGGGACATATATCGTTCACAACACCGTGACACATTATACACAACAATCAACAATACGAACACGTCAACAAGATATTCATGAAAACACAATAGTATAAGTTTAATATGTTCAAGCCACCAATAGAACGACCGCATAATCATACTACGTCATTGACATATAATATACCATAAGTCACCTTCGTTACTACTCTTTACACTCATAAACTGAGACATGTGTTATCAATCAATAACCTCCTATGACCTGTCTTTTCACTTGGTCAACTTCCTCTGTCCACTTTCAGCTACAATGACCTTTCCCCCTATCCCCTGGTCTCACCCGTCACGCAACACGCAGTCCGTACGCAGTCTGCATATTCGAACCTTTATCGTCCTGCTCAAACACGCCAGTCAATCATAAACAATACACAACAATACTACAGTTTGTTTTGTTCCAGATAAGAACTGTGTATTTTTATGCAGTTTTTCTAAAACCATGAGGTGAAACAAACTTTAGACATATATTTTTATTCTTCACCATAAAATTTGTTACTTCCCAGCTTTCGTTAGTTCAGCAATATTTCGTGTTGATCAACTGAATCTACACCACCGATAATTAGCGCATTATTTCCATTTAGTAATCCGAAACTAAATATTGACATTTTTTAAATAGTTCTGATAAAACAATTAAGGGAGGTTATAATATTGGTCTTTTTACATACCCACTGACAAGACCTGAACCTGTAATCTATAAACATAAATATGTGTTGATTGATAAAGCTTTTTTTTTCTATACGATATTAAAAAGGCGGTGAATTCTATCACTGCTCGTCTGGTTTCAGTTAATTCTATTACTGTTCATTTGGAACCAGTTAATTCTATTACTGTTCCTCTGGAACCAATTAATTCTATCACAGCTCGTCTGGTTTCAGTTAATTCTATTACTGTTCATTTGGAACCAGTTAATTCCATTACTGTTCCTCTGGAACCAATTAATTCTATCACAGCTCGTCTGGTTTTAGTTAATTCTATTACTGTTCATTTGGAACCAGTTAATTCTATTACTGTTACTCTGGAACCAATTAATTCTATCACTGCTCGCCTGGTTTCAGTCAATTCTCTATTACTGTTCATTTGGAACCAGTTAATTCTATTACTGTTCCTCTGGAACCAATTAATTCTATCACTGCTCGCCTGGTTTCAGTCAATTCTATTACTGTTCATTTGGAACCAGTTAATTCTATTACTGTTACTCTGGAACCAATTAATTCTATCACTGCTCGTCTGGTTTCAGTTAATTCTATTACTGTTCGTCTAGAACAAGTCAATTATATTACTGTTCGTCTAGAACAAGTCAATTCTATTACTGATCGCCTAGATCACTCTTAGCTATGGTGGGGATGAATGAAAGGTCCATCAATAGACGGTTCAATTAGTTGTTTGAATTAAAGAGTTGTAGTTCAATATTAGAGATCTCAGATCTACATATACACGTACTAACAACATATATACATATATAAATATATGATTCCGACAGCAATATACATAACAACACTTGACAGTGGAAAAAAACAACCACAAAATCGAACAGTATATAATCCTACCAGACAGTGAGTGTACGTGTGTCAGTGAGTGTATATGTGTCAGTGAGTGTACGTGTGTCAGTGAGTGTACGTGTGTCAGTGAGTGTACGTATGTCAGTGAGTTTACGTATGTCAGTGAGTGTACGTGTGTCAGTGAGTGTACGTATGTCAGTGAGTGTACGTATGTCAGTGAGTGTACATGTGTCAGTGAGTGTATGTGTGTCAGTGAGTGTACATGTGTCAGTGAGTGTATGTGTGTCAGTGAATGTACATGTGTCAGTGAGTGTATGTGTGTCAGTGAGTGTACATGTGTCAGTGAGTGTACGTGTGTCAGTGAGTGTACGTGTGTCAGTGAGTGTACGTGTGTCAGTGAGTGTTTGTGTGTCATTGAGTGTACGTGTGTCAGTGAGTGTATGTGTGTCAGTGAGTGTACGTGTGTCAGTGAGTGTACGTGTGTCAGTGAGTGTACGTGTGTCAGTGAGTGTTTGTGTGTCATTGAGTGTACGTGTGTCAGTGAGTGTATGTGTTTCTGTGAGTGTTTGTGTGTCAGTGAGTGTACGTGTGTCAGTGAGTGTTTGTGTGTCATTGAGTGTATGTGTGTCAGTGAGTGTACGTGTGTCAGTGAGTGTTTGTGTGTCATTGAGTGTACGTGTGTCAGTGAGTGTATGTGTTTCTGTGAGTGTATGTGTGTCAGTGAGTGTACGTGTGTCAGTGAGTGTACGTGTGTCAGTGAGTGTACGTGTGTAAGTGAGTGTTTGTGTGTCATTGAGTGTATGTGTGTCAGTGAGTGTATGTGTGTCAGTGAGTGTACGTGTATCAGTGAGTGTACGTATGTCAGTGAGTGTTTGTGTGTCATTGAGTGTACGTGTGTCATTGAGTGTATGTGTGTCAGTGAGTGTATGTGTGTCAGTGAGTGTACGTGTGTCAGTGAGTGTTTGTGTGTCATTGAGTGTATGTGTGTCAGTGAGTGTATGTGTTTCTGTGAGTAAACATATGACGGTGTATGTTTATCAGTGAGTGTTTGTTTGTGGGAGTGTGTCGGTGAGTGATATTGTGTCGGAATGTGTGTTAGTGAGTGTATGCATGTCAGTGAGTGTGTCTGTTGGAGTATTAGTGGAACCAGATATATAATTTTAACAGAAATCATTAACATCATGTATCGATGATTAATGGACATGATTTTATAGTTTGCATGCCGAAAATATACAGAAGAAATACAACTTATTAATCACTTGCTTTGCTTTACATTAATGGTCCAATCAAATCTGCATAAACCGTATGAAAATTTATTTTTTTATAAAGCAATGTAACTTAAAACAGGTTGGCTGAAAATAATGAAAATAATATACTATGCAGGGCCCGAAAGGTGGGGGCCATGGCCGACCACAAGGTGGTGCCACTCGAACACGCCTGCCCCCCATCCCCCCACCCCATTATGTACTCCCAACACGTAGAGTAAATCTGAAATTGGTGGGTGTGATCTAAGTGGGGAACATTGTCAGTGTATGTGTTTTAGTGAGTGTATGTGTGTCAGTGAGTGTAATGTGTCAGCGAGTGTAATGTGTCAGTGAGTGTATGTGTGTCAGTGTATCTTGGCTCGCGTCCACATTGTCCACTTACACAAGTGTGCGGTCACGTGTGGTTGTGGTGGACATTGGCGTCGCTATCTACTTTAAAAGGGCAGAGCCTCATAAAACTGTAACTCCCACTGTTGTGTTTCTCTTGTACACCTCTCCTCCCCCCTCCTCCCCAGTTCGCCACGGAACCAGCGCCCTTTATAAGGACACCAGCGCTCTTTATAAGGACACCAGCGCTAGAGGCGTAGTTTGGTGCGTTTGTTGGTGTGTACTTTGTGGAGTTTCACTTTGCAGAATGAATTAATAACAGGGGGGAATTCCCATGGGTGGCGTGCTACTCTATTATTAAAAATTGTGTGACATTTGTTGAACTTCAAATGCTACGATTACCTTTGCTGCAAACAGCGTTAAATACGACGGTATTATCATAGTTATAAATAGTTTGTTATTAACTTTATAATGGTGTTGATCGATTTGCATAATAATTTAAAAAAAAAAGTATTTCCTCACGCTTTTATTTAATTAACTTGTCGTGTCTGGCTGACGTATATTTTGCATATCTTGCAGTCTAGTTTCGCAGTAATATAGAAATGTGAAATCTTGTGTTGTCTCGATAAAATTTTAACTTGTTCATAGCCAAATTTCGCCATAGATGAACCTAACCATGCCTAGATTAAAAACACGTTACAAAATAGCCACTATAGATCATCAGACGTAATAAAAACACTGCGTGTCAAATGACCACTGGTCGAATCATCAGGTGACTTAAGCTCAATTGAGTAATGAATTAACAATGTCACGAGAGACTAAATATTAATTTTGATTTGAAAAGATTTAAAGTATCATTCTATGACGAAGACAAAAAAAGTTGTCTCATAACGTACATTACAATAAGTATTTTTTTCATTACTGTTGTAACTCTCTCTTTACTGACCTACGACTCTGCACCATTTAATCACCTGTACAGGTGTGTAAAAAAGGAGACGGGGGGGGGTGAAGAAACACGTGTCATTCCCCTCCCCCTCCTCATACCGGTGCCAGCATCAGAACGATTCATCGATAGACCAGTCACATGACCCGGTTTGAGGGGTGGGGGCGGGGATCTACTTCGGACTCTTTGATATAAGTTAGTGACCAGAGTGAATGGACAGTAGCTAGGCAGTTATTTTTAGCACAGCGAGTTCGTTACCTGAGACGCAACACGTTCAACTCGCCTGCAGTGATTTCATCCATCTGGATTTATTAGTTCAGCTTTAGTTTAGTTGTAATAAATACAAAGTATCAGTGTAGTTAAAGAACCAACGGATGGTCGTGCGGTAGAACGCTCGACTGTCGACCTAAAGGTACCTGGTTCGATCCCCGGTGAGGACCAAGGAAAATTTCCAGGTCTTGGCTTAAGTTCCCGATATATCACCACGTGCTTAAGTTCCCGATATATCTCCCGTGGTGCCTCCTTGGCCATTGCACTATCGGCTATGGGTGGTGGATGAAAGAAGGGCACCATAAAAACTGTCCCATTAGTGGTTTATAGGATTTAAGAGATTTCATCTCATCCTTTCAGGGACTTCACACATAGAACCCACGTGTCTTGAGTCCTTCTATATCTAAAGTTACAACATTACCTTAATGTCCATTATTTTTTTTCATTGTTTTCCCTTTAAAAATAAAAATTGGGGCGCGGCTTTAGTTCCTTTATTTGGTGGTGGTGGTTTTATTTGGTGGTTTTATTTGGTGGTGGTGGTTTTATTTGGTGGTGGTGGTTTTATTTGGTGGTGGTGGTTTTATTTGGTTGTTTTATTTGGTGGTGGTGGTTTTATTTGGTGGTGGTGGTTTTATTTGGTGGTTTTATTGGTGGTGGTGGTTTTATTTGGTGGTTTATTTGGTGGTGGTGGTTTTATTTGGTGGTGGTGGGTTTATTTGGTGGTGGTGGTTTTATTTGGTGGTTTTATTTGGTGGTGGTGGTTTTATTTGGTGATGGTGGTTTAATTTGGTGATGGTGGTTTTATTTGGTGGTTTTATTTGGAGGTGGTGGTTTTATTTGGTGGTTTTATTTGGTGGTGGTGGTTTTATTTGGTGGTGGTGGTTTTATTTGGTGGTGGTGGTTTTATTTGGTTGTTTTATTTGGTGGTGGTGGTTTTATTTGGTGGTGGTGGTTTTATTTGGTGGTTTTATTGGTGGTGGTGGTTTTATTTGGTGGTTTTATTGGGTGGTGGTGGTTTTATTTTGTGGTGGTGGGTTTATTTGGTGGTGGTGGTTTTATTTGGTGGTTTTATTTGGTGGTGGTGGTTTTATTTGGTGATGGTGGTTTAATTTGGTGATGGTGGTTTTATTTGGTGGTTTTATTTGGAGGTGGTGGTTTTATTTGGTGGTTTTATTTGGTGGTGGTGGTTTTATTTGGTGGGGGTGGTTTTATTTGGTGGTGGTGGTTTTATTTGGTGATGGTGGTTTATTTGGTGGTTTTATTTGGTGGTGGTGGTTTTATTTGGCGGTTTTATTTGGTGGTGGTGGTTTTATTTGGTGGTGGTGGTGGTTTTATTGGGTGGTTTTATTTGGTGGTGGTGGTTTTATTTGGTGGTGGTGGTTTTATTTGGTGGGGGTGGTTTTATTTGGTGGTGGTGGTTTTATTTGGTGATGGTGGTTTTATTTGGTTGTTTTATTTGGTGGTGGTGGTTTTATTTGGTGGTGGTGGTTTTATTTGGTGGTTTTATTGGTGGTGGTGGTTTTATTTGGTGGTTTTATTTGGTGGTGGTGGTTTTATTTGGTGGTGGTGGTTTTATTTGGTGGTTTTATTTGGTGGTGGTGGTTTTATTTGGTGTAGGTGGTTTTATTTGGTGGTTTTATTTGGTGGTGGTGGTTTGATTTGGTGATGGTGGTTTTATTTGATGGTTTTATTGGTGGTGGTGGTTTTATTTGGTGGTTTTATTTGGTGGTGGTGGTTTTATTTTGTGGTGGTGGTTTTATTTGGTGGTGGTGGTTTTATTTGGTGGTTTTATTTGGTGGTGGTGGTTTTATTTGGTGGTGGTGGTTTTATTTGGTGGTGGTGGTTTTATTTGGTGATGGTGGTTTTATTTGGTGGTTTTATTTGGTGGTGGTGGTTTTATTTGGTTGTTTTATTTGTGGTGGTGGTTTTATTTGGTGGTTTTATTTGGTGGTGGTGGTTTTATTTGGTGGTGGTGGTTTTATTTGGTGGTTTTATTTGGTGGTGGTGGTTTTATTTGGTGGTGGTGGTTTTATTTGTTGGTTTTATTTGGTGGTGGTAGTTTGATTTGGTGATGGTGGTTTTATTTGGTGGTTTTATTTGGTGGTGGTGGTTTTATTTGGTGGTTTTTTGGTGATGGTGGTTTTATTTGGTAGTGGTGGTTTTATTTGGTGGTGGTGGTTTTATTAGGTGGTTTTATTTGGTGGTGGTGGTTTTATTTGGTGGTGGTGGTTTTATTTTGTGGTTTTATTTTGTGGTTTTATTTTGTGGTTTTATTTGGTGGTTTTATTTATATTCAGTCGATAAAATGATTAGGTCTTCAAAAAAATTGGCAGTTCAGTCATATTAAAAAAAACACGTCGAAACTTTAAACGTACCAAGTTTTTTCGAAAATTTTGTTTCTACACCAAGGCCCGAAACTCTATCTTTAAGCGATTTTTTGTAACATCCTGCTGATTGTTCCCCCTTACTGTTTGCCATCTTTATATTTTAATAAATATTTACCCAGCATATTGGAAAATTTATAATTTGGCGGGAACAAATTCAATGAAAAATTGTTTACTAAATCAAATTTATTCGCTTTATGGTCAAGTCACCTGAGCAGCACGAAGATATGAAATTCAAACACAATGGGCGAAGTCAAATTGAAAGTTCAAATTCAATACGAATCTCAACATTAGTTGAATGAATAGTCTGTAGGTTGACCTAGAAATACATGTATAACTAAACCGACGTCATGACCATATCTATGTCACCAGCAATGTGTGAAATCAGGCATTCTATATAATCCCTAGGCAATGCATAGAATGCCTGACGGTTTTAGGCAAAGTATGAAATGATTTATTACTTCACACATTGCCTAGGCATATATATATTTATATATATATATATATATATATATATATATATATATATATATATATATATATATAGAATGCCGAGTTGCCTGGTGGCAAAGTATGTAACTAGCCGAAATGTTCATGTCATCTGTGGGCATTCTCCTAAAGACGATGATGACAACGAAGTAGAAGGTTATGGGGAGTAGCGTTGTGGGCTTCAATATTTAGAAAGCTATAAAAAAAATAAAATGGAATCGAAATCGAACCTCGAAATGCCGGCCAAACGAATGAAAAGGGTTTCTGAGAAAAACATTCCTTCTGCGCCTTTGGGAGCCACTGTGCGAGTTCCGATTCCCGATGTTGACAAAGGGCGGGGAAACTCACGAAATCTGTTGGCAGTTGTTATGAGCATGACAGAAGATGGCTTTTACCGCCTTGGAGCTGCACAAGGAAACTTGAAGCAACTATATGCCAGATCAGAATTCACCGTATGTCCAAAAGATTTCATGCTTTATTTCGTATTCCTTCCACTTTAAAATACGTAATCATCAATAAAGTCTTTTGTCGGGCTCTACTGACATTTTGCCTAAAAGATACTTGTCGTTCTATAGAATGCCTAGGAACAGGGTCGCTTTATCCTACAAGCACAGTAGGCACTACGGACCTTTCAAGGGCCTACGAAGGCCAGAACATAAAGTGAAAATAAGTGCATTCTTGAAAAACATTAAAAAATGAAATCGGGGAGGGCCTACGATGACCTTAAAATGGCCCTGCCTAGGAATTGTATAGGGCTACATTAATATCTAATCTTGATGTCTTGGTTAGCAAATTAGATTACCCTTGACATCTGACCTATACGTCTTCCCCCAATATGTCCCATTGACATTCAAAACCATTTGATTGAAACATATTTTTTCTCAGACTTGAAATACGAACATCCGGAGTTTGTTTTGTTTTTTTTGTTTTCGTATTTTTTTTTTAGCCTCCCTCTGCGACTACGTCACTAAACCACCCCCACACCCACCCACGCTGCTGTGTCCATTAAATATATTTTCTCCTTCTTAAAAATCGTACAGATTATGATGAGTCCCTATTGATACGTAACTTCAAAATATATCAATTTTGTTTAATCATCAATGATTAATCATCTTAATTTCGAGAAAAATTAAAAACACACAACTGTTGAATTGTTTTTTTTTTTTTAATATTTGTTTTTGTTATGGCTTGCAAGTTAAAATATCCACACTGTGTTAGACATTGCCAAACTTCGAGTCCTTATAGCACTGTGACTAGATATTTTGACATCACCATTATGGTCACTGTACTACACACATTTCAATGACGCAATCATGATCGTAAGATAATTGCCAAATTTTAGGAGGACAACAATGAACGAGTCAGAATGGTTTTAAAATTTATTTTTACACAAGAAAACATTGAAGTGACATTCATGCATGACATTTTCATTTAGGTTACGTATTAGGTCACACTGTGTCTGATTATAAATTTGTACCATTCATTGAATTGATTAATACCGCCTGCAGAAGTCTATTGACGATCACCGAGTTTGCAAATTTCAGTGTCCATTACTTAAATCTAAACCTGAAGCTAAGTTTATTTCTACTGACTGAAAAAAGTTTAAGATGTAGCTTGTTTTAGATCTATTTAAATAAACATATCCACCTGCGTTACCTGTAAAACATTTAAAATACAGATCATGACTTAAGCTCATATCTACGGCCAGCCCCGTAGCGTGAAAATTCTACAGCAGGGGCCAGGCATTCTACAGCAGGGGCCAAACATTAGCGCAGGGGGGCAGGTAATACATTTTACTAAGTAGCACAAAACACAGGGTGCCCGGCCTCCCTGCCCTCCCCACCGCACGCTACGGGCCTGTCTACGGCACATTGAAGTACCGCACGAAGACGGCTACGAAGTCGGCACGCTTGACATTGTTCGAATCCCACACGGCGCTACCTGCTAGTCCAGAGTATTTAAACACGGGGAACGCCTCGTTCTGGTCCCAGTCGCAGTTTCCGTTCTCGCTGTCCAGCGCCACGAACCAGCCGGCATCTCCCCCGCACCCGTTGTAAGCCTGACTCATGAAGAACACGCGCTGAAACGGATCCGATTGGTAGCCCGGGATGCTGAAGACGTTGGAGCTCGCCGACAGCATGTCTGGCCAGGTGGACGATTTGACCCTGGCCTTGTCGAACCAGTTCAGGAATGTCGACCCAGCGGCGTCGAAGATGACCTGCCCCACCCTGACGTTGTCCTTGTAGATGGCGAAGGCGACCTCGGAGATCCCGTGCCAGCTGTTGAGGACCTGGTCGTTTCTGTAGTGGCTTGAGCAGGGCAGTCGGAACTGGACCTAGTGAAGTGGACACAACATTGACCATGACAATGAAAGGTAATTGAGTACATGTTATATGGGGCCGTTTACTTACTACGTCATCTTTGGGGGGGGGGTCAGATACTAGGGACGCGGATTTAGTATTAATCCTTTATATCGAGAGTGGGACAAATGGCCGAGAGGTGTAGATACTCGACTGTCGACATGAGAGTCCTGGGTTCGATACTCGGTGAGAACCATGGAGAATTTTTCTAGGTGAAATGTGTTTCAAAGTCGTCCCACAAGTCCACCCAGTTTTAAATGGGTACCTGACTTTTAAGTTGGGGAAGTAAAGGCGGCTGGACGTTGTGCTAACCACACAACCCCTTCATATGCCGAGGTTATAGAAACAGATGAATTCTACACTTCATCTGCCCCGATGGCCCGTTAGGGCGAAGGGAACTTTACTTTTTTACTTTACTTTTTTATAGAGACGGTTGTTGGTTCACTTCTGTATTATAATAATGAAACTTTAATAATACTGAAAAGTTTCTGCCAAACTGATCCAAGTATATTAATGATAGGAAAAAAATGTTTTATCAAAGGCTTTGAGGTATCAGGTATGGGAATGAAATAAATTATTAGTACAAATATTAGTTTATAGATGAAGTATGTAGAAGTCGTCAGAGTCTAGTGTTACAGTATGAATATTTTAAGAGTAAATAACGTAATTATGTTAATATTATACAAAATGTATGCACTTCATTTTGTGTTACATATTTATTTTTGTTATCAATTTTCGTACGAGATTGAATATTGCCACAAACACTTCTGTGAATAAAATTAGGGAGCGACCAATAATCGGATCGCTATCGGTATCGGTCCGATATTGGCACTATCGGTTAATATCGGATCGGCCGATTGTTGTAGGGAGCGACCGATAGTCGAACCGATATTGGCACTATGGGTTAACTGTCGGACCGGCCGTTTTTTTGGCTGCCGATACATTGTTTTTTTTTTCACAACAGAGTTGCAGAAAAAAAAAATCAGTAAATAACCCAATTCTATAACCAGATCAGACAAGATTTAAAAAAAGGAAAAAAAAAAACCCGTACACAGAAATTGTCACGTATACATCAGAGATACGACCTTGAAACAATAGGATTGGCATTTCTTAATTCTAATGTATGACCTTGAATGATACAATTAGTGAACATCTGTGTGTATTTTTTGTTGGGATGGGAAGTTGGGGGGGGGGGGGGGAAACAAGACTTACGTGTGGGCGTAGTGTCTCGAAATATGACAGGGAAGGGGTAAGCATGGGTTGACATACGTCATGAGCTGTAGCATGAGAGAAACACGTGTTTGGCATTGTTGTGGCATAGTTTTGTGTTGCACACTCGCTTAACATTCAGTATTTTAATTAAACTAACTATATTCCTACTAATGTTGCCACATAAACATTTTGGAAGCCACCTTTTTAGGGGGGTAATCAAATGTTGACGTAATTTTATAGGGGGGTCTCTGGAAGTTTGACAAGTTGTTGACAGGGGGGGGAGGTAAAAATCGACAAAAATTTGTTGACATAAATAATGGACAGCCCCTAAAAAGAAAATATCGGTATCGGTATCGGTAAAAATGCTGGGGGAAAATATCGGTATCGGACTATCGGTAAAAAGGCATATCGGTCGCTCCCTAAATAAAATATTTTGAATTAGTCAATACTTGGTCATATTTTTTTTATCCCACTGAGCAGTGTTACATGATCTTCCTATTTCAACAGAATTGCTTAGTCGAATTTGTCCTGACATATCTTTTCATTGTCGGGGGGGGGGGGGAATAAGAGGGGTGTGTCAGTGCGTGGGGCCCTGAGCGAGGTTTGTTTTAGGGGCCTAGAATTTAGCTTCTCATAGCTGGGTTTTAATAGATACTTCCGAGGGGCCCCGAATGTCTCTACCTTTTTTTGTATTATAATGTTTTGTCCAGGCATGGGCCAACTACCGCCCCGGGGGTGGGGGGGAGGGCAAAGATCGACCTGTGGTACTGTTTGATCCGACCCGCGCTCTGCTCCTCTCCGCCCCTTCACATTTATGACTTTCGTTAGTTCGTTGCTTACCCGGCCCACGTGTCAAATTTAAAGATCCAAATGGACCCGAGGGGTTAGAATGTTTGCCCCCCCCCCGCCCCTCCCTCCTGGGTTAGTCTGATATAACTATGCAGACTATTTACCTGCTTGCAGCCGCTCTCAGTCACGTCGTCTGGCACGCCGGTGCCGTTAACATAAGCTGAGTACACAGACTTTCTGATGGACGACGTGCCCCGGAATACCAGCGTCCACTCCTTGGACAACATTTGAGACTCGCTTAGTCTGGTCAACTCCCAGATCTGTTGAATGTTTAAGAAAAAAAGTAAAATTAGAAAAAAAATGAGCTCTGAGTGATCAGAGTGATATGTTGATTGCGTTTTCAGGTGTTGCAACCTTATACATTTGTTAGATGTAGCTTGATAGACGGGTTTGGAGATGTAGCTTTATAGAGAGGTTAGGAGATGTAGCTTTATAGAGAGGTTAGGAGATGTAGCTTTATAGAGAGGTTAGGAGATGTAGCTTTATAGATAGGTTAGGAGGTGTAGCTTTATAGAGAGGTTAGGAGATGTAGCTTTATAGAGAGGTTAGGAGATGTAGCTTTATAGAGAGGTTAGGAGATGTAGCTTTATAGAGAGGTTAGGAGATGTAGCTTTATAGAGAGGTTAGGAGATGTAGGTTTATAGAGAGGTTAGGAGATGTAGCTTTATAGAGAGGTTAGGAGATGTAACTTAATGGAGAGGTTAGGAGATGTAGGTTTATAGAGAGGTTAGGAGATGTAGGTTTATAGAGAGGTTAGGAGATGTAACTTTATGGAGAGGTTAGGAGATGTAGGTTTATAGAGAGGTTAGGAGATGTAGGTTTATAGAGCTTTGCGGTCGTATGTTCTTCTTTGAGCTGTGTGGTGTTTATGAAATGTAAGCCAAGGATTGCTCTGTAGTCCGAGACAGCAACGTAATGAGAATTTTGAGTGCCAGCCGTAACGCTGATGAATTTTCCCAGTGAACTGATGAGAGACAAAATCTTAGGTCTCATATTGAGAGACAACATCGTTACTTAGAAATTTTGAACAAAAGAAGGTAAACAGAGACACCGACTGACAGACTGATGTATTTTTTATTATTGATTTTGAATAGTTTTATTGATGGATGAAGTGATTGATTAATTGACTAATCTTAACAGCAGATCGATAGAGCTTATTGATTATTAATGAATCGACTGCTGACTGAATTATTGATTGATTTATACATGTATTGGCTTATTGGCTCACTTAATAAAATTCTAAAACGCTTGATCCACCATGTTAAAGGTTAAATAAAATACAGATTAGCATAATCCACTCTATCCGCTCTATCCATTCTATATAATCTATCCATTCTATCCAACCTATCCACTCTATCTACTACTTACTTGTGACAACCTTCTGACCGTATCATTGACGGACAGGATGTAATCTGTCAGTCTGCTGAGCGTGGCGCATCTTTCACTCTCGTCGCACCCCAGCGACGACGCCCCTGGCATCACCACGGCTATTTCGGACGTCTCCCCCTCGACCTGGTTCACGTAGGTCACCTCGCAGATGAACTCGTCCTCCATGCAGACTTCCGGTCTGGACAGCCTCAACTCCACGCTGGCAACATTTCCAGAGAAAGACTTGTTGGCCAGGAAAATGTCGTCTGCTAGAACCTCCTTGCCAGACTCAACGAACACCATGGCCAGTTTCAGGGCGTTCTCACCCACGCTGGTGATGTCCATCTCCAGCACGCTGTGGTCATCTTGCTGGATCAGATGTTGACATTTGATGACACCGCAGGTGTTCCCGTTTGTGTCATCAGGCGTCTGCTTTTCAAATGTGATGACAGCACCTTTAAAATATAATGACAATGTGTTGAAAATCGTTCCTTTAAATTAACAAAATTAAAAAAAAGAGATTTGATGTATTTCATTTCAAAGACCCTTATGATTTACATGATTGATTTTAACACCTGTGAAATTACACGCCAGAAGGACATTGTTTGATCCTGTAATGAGCATAAAATTCCATCCTAATGATTAATTCATTAAACAGCTCAGTGAATGGGCTAGGTACTATTGCAATATTATGTCTATATATGTCGTAATGAAGACAACATGCGGCAATAGAAAAAAAAAAGAAATATATCACACTGAAAGTATCTCATTAACATAATGTTCATCACAAACCTGTACGGCAAACAGGTCAAAAATAAATAAAGAAATGTGTTTACATATTATTGTAACAAACAAATTTTATTACCTCAAAGCTAATATTGCTTACCTTGAAGACTTACACACTGTAGGAGTACATATAGTAGTATCATGTTACATTCAAAGTTATTTACTTTCATTTTTTTTTAAATTTTAATAAATCAAACACAATTTTTAATGAAAACTACTTTAAAAAAAAACTTAACTCAGAGATTTCCTGTCGTTTTTTAAATGTTTATCTTTCAATTGGCAGTGAAATTTATTTTTTCCCACCAAGATATCAAAAAATAGGGTTAAAGTTCATAAGGTCAAGGCCAAAATGCATGTCGATATGACAAAGTTGATTCCTGACCTGCTAAAAAAACTTTGCACTATCCAGCGCATTGATATGAAACCACTCTGTGATGATACGAATATATTTCAACCCAGCCGTTTGTGAGTCTCAAGATATCATTGTCTGAGTATCATGATATCATTGTTTAAGTATCATTTTTGTTTTCATTGACAACCAAATAGTTTTTTTTGTAATATTTTTTTTTTTAGTTTGAAGTGAGCTCCTCCTGGGGAGATAATATTTGAAGTATTATAAGTAGGACAGCCAGGTATTACCGCAAACACTCAAATACACTCTCTCACGAGCACACACACACAAACACACACACACACTACACAAACACGCAGACGAACCACGAAATGCGCGCGCTCTTACAAAACAGATGCGCTACAATAACAGCACAATTAAGACATAGCACACTTAAGCACACTTTAGCACATGCGTGCGCACATATACACATTTGAGCATGCGCATAGCACATCATGGGCCCGTCACTCACGGCGAGAGTTGTAATTTACTCTACAACAGGAATGGGCGAACTACGGCCCCCGGGCAAAATATGACCGGTTGGGCGGTTTGATCAGACGTGCGCAGTTAATTTTCAATGCACTTAGTGGCCCACATAACCTTCCGGCTATTTTGCCCTTGACCAACCCTTTCGCCACATTTTTTTGTATCCACCCTTCTGTCAAATTTAATTACTCAATTTGCCCCGCGATTCAAAGCATTTGTCCACCCCTGCTCTAGATGAACGTCAACACAATGCAACCAAACAAAATCGATTATCAGATCACTAGATTTAATAATAATACTTTTATCCAGCTATCATATGATCTGACTTATATAATGTATTCATATTAACGATGAAAGTATGCATTCAATAAAAAAAAAGATTGTCCAACAATCTAATAAAATAATAGCGGTGCGGGTTCTGCATTGAATCGAAAGTTAAAAATTAATACTATAGTATTCCAGTTTAAATCACAATCATGAAAAGGGGATATAACTCTATGCAAAGGTTTCACAGGGTACAGCTAGTAATAATAATAATCCCAGTAATCAAAAACGAGAAAGCGCGCCAATTTCGCTTATTGTTTATCTGACGTGAATTGTGAAGAAGTCAGCCGTCTGAAAACTCGCGCCTGCGCAAACAGCCTTCCCGGCAAGGCTTGCAAACTTGAACGCGGGGAATGCCGGGATTTTCTCGTAGCCACATCCGCCATTCTCGTTGTCAATGGCAACGAACCAGCCATCGTCAGTGGCGCACGTGCCGTAGCTGTGGCTCATGTAAAACACCCGCTGGATGGAGCCAGTCTGGTGCCCGGCGATGCTGAAGTAGTTGAAAGTGGACGACATCAGGTCAGTCCATGACGAGCCCAAGATTCTGGACTGGTCAAACCAGTTAAGGTAAGTGGACCCGGTGGCGTTGAAAATGACCTGCTTGACCTTGTTGAATTTTTTATAGACGGCGAACGAGACCTGTGAGACGGATTGCCAGTTGTTGAATACTGAGCTGTCCCTGTAATGATTCTGGCAAGGCAGTGGCTGTTCAACCTGAAAAAAGAAAAATGAAGACAGTTTTCAATGAGGCTTATTGGACCACACCCATTCCACACCCTTAATGGATTGGAGTCATTAGCGTAACACTTTATATATCCATGGCAACCACTCTACCTGTTTACATCCATCCTCCACCATGGCGGGAATTCCCGTTCCGTCCAAATAGGCCAAGTAAACAGATTTTCGTATACCGGAAGTTCCGCGAAACGCGAGCTTCCATGACGGCCTGACAAGTTGGTCATCAGATGGTCTGCCAGAATTCAGTGACTGAAAGGACAGAAAAAACAAAAAAATGAAAATAAATAAATGGGAAGCTTAGTAATGGAATCAGAACACTCCTTCGGTCATTGAAGGCCCGAGTCAAAGAATGAAAACAAAAATTCTGGGGCAGTCCGGGGCGTAGGGAAAGAGGGCTAGTCATCCACCTAGTTTTCCAATCCATAGAAATGACTGTTAAATAAAAACTTCGTCGTTGGAATAAATTATGGTATATTGCTGTGGTTCTCAATCTACTACAATTCGCGACCCACATTTTGACAAACCTCAGGTCTATTATGAACAGGGTCGCTGGGTCTCGAGACTCTATCACCTACGCCAGGGGGATCAGCAACCTTTTGAGACGGGAGAGCCAAAAGTTATAATGTACAATTTTCTCAGGTTTTTAAAGAGCAACTCAAATCGTTCTTTCAATATTATTGTATTTGATTAGGAGTAGGTACATAAAATAATATCATTTTAATTATTTGTGCATTGAACTGGAAGGCCGCAATTTGACATCTAAAAAGTCCGCAACTTGACATCGAAAGAGCCGCATGCGGCTCGCGAGCCGCAGGTTGCCGACCCTTGACCTACGCCCAACATATCAACCTCTTAGCTTCACAGAGTTACGACCATCATAATTGAATCATATCTGAACTTCCAAAAATTAAGTAACTATCTCCACGGTAGGCCCATTGTGACCCTTTACGTGAAGTCTCTGTGAGCCCACCTTTGAATATTTTCAATAAACTATTAAACAATTTTTTTATTCCAATCTGTTTAAATTTGGTAGAAAAGGAAGGTTGTCGAATAGCTAATAAGATGTTTGGTGTTCAGCGACGAGGAACTATAAACTCAAAAAAAAAACGAGCCGCATGTGTCTCTAAGAGCCACGTTTAGCGCCAAAGGTTTATCTCTACTCGCCTGTATCAATGAGCCAACCGATTCATTCACTGGCTGAATGTTCGCCGTCACGGCCTTGACGATGCCGCACTGCCGCCCCTCTAGACAGCTCTCCTGCAGAGGCTCCCATTGGACAGTGGCGATGGCGTTCTTCTCCGAGAGGTCTCCGCCCACGTACGTGACGTCGCACACGAACCTCCCCGGGCCGCAGAGGTTTGGGTCCTGTACGTCGAGCGCCACGAAGGAGCTCAGGCCTTGAAACGATCGGTTGACCAAGGAAACTCCTTCGCTGATGACGTGGTTGTCCTCCTCCGCGAAGGTTGTGGCCATTTTGGTGCCGGTTTGCGTGACCCTGAGTATTTCCACCTCTTGCACGTACAGGGCGTCTGGCGGGAGGTCGTGCTGGCATCGGATGACGCCGCAGGTGTAGTTGTTGCTGGCACTCGGAGTCAGCTTGTCAAATGTAATTGTTGCAGCTGTTGTAGAAAAAAAAATAAGTACATTTTATTTTTTTAACACGTTTAAGAATTAGCCACACAGCATTATATGTTACAAAACGCAGTGGCTACGGTGCCATCAAGCGCCATTATATTAGGGTTAGGATTATGGCTGGTGCCCGTATTTTGTTTTTCGGGTACCAGCAATTATATTAGGGTTAGGAATAGTGTTAGGATTAGAGTTAGGAATAGTGTTAGGATTAGGGTTAGGGATAGGGTTAGGGTTAGGGTGTGGAGCAATATCTATTGCTGGTACGCGGAACAAAAAAATACGGAGTCCCGCTTGATGGTACCGTAGCCACTGCGATTACAAAAAGCGCATCACTATTTTAAAAAAAAGTCCTCTATTAATGACTTTAAAAAATGTCGTCATTTGTGTTCCCCCCCCCCCTTTGTAACAGTGTACTACCTTTAAACATTGTTACACAATAGCCCACTGTCGACATCCTTTGCAGGCACTGCAGGGAGGTGGAGGAAACCGTAGATCATTTGCTTTTCGAGTGCCCCGGGCTGGCAGACCACAGGGTGGACCAGTCCGGTAGCTTGCTGGCCATTGGGCTGTATGGCAGTCTCCAGATGTTGAGAGACACAGCAAGTCTGATCTCACGGGCTCTAAGAGACTAAGTCTCAGCCCGCAGTTTCACTGAGAGAGTTCAGAGAGAGAGAGAGAGAGAGAGAGAGAGAGACAGAGAGAGAGACAGAGAGAGAGAGAGACAGAGAGAGAGAGAGAGAGAGAGAGAGAGAGCACAATCATACAAATATGGTGTCTTTCGGAAATGTTTCTTTTTAAAAGACGATTCGCATTCAGTATAATATATATACATTATATGATTAACATTGTTTTTCATTTGTGAGAGTCATTTTGTGTTTAGTTTTAACATTACATAAAAAATGCACAAACACAAATAAAAACACTAAGAGAAAACAAAATTGAAGGAAATGGGGAGGGGGGGGGGATGGGCTAGTTGGTTTAACATTAAGCTGAAAATATTATTATTATTATTATTATTATTATGCTACGAGCTATTGATGTGTATCTCATCCATGTATCTATTCAATCAATCAAAAAAAAACATATTGATCTTTAACAATCTACGCATCTATCTGTCAATCTATCTATATGCTTGTGTGCAAGTCTGTCCATCAATCTGTCTATTTAATTATTAAATCAATCTGTCTATTTATTTATCGTTTTTATCCATTTACCTCTTAAAAATGGAAAAATTACACAAGCTAGAAAGAAAGTGGCCACAAATCCTGAAATATTCATTCTTTATAATAAATGGAATATGGTAAAACTAAAACACAAAGCCAATTTCCTGTGTTTATTTAGTTGTTTACGTTTATTTCCCCATTAATTGGATTATCTTTCCTGGGAATGCAATCAAGGTGAGATACCTGTTCATTTCAAACTTTTTCATGCCAGATAAAAGGCTCAAAGTCTTATAAAATATAAAATTTGAAAATTTTTTTTTAAAGTGATATCTTACAACCAATGGTCTAAACCCTCCCGCCCCTCTCCTTTTTTGTCTGTTCTAAAAAAAGTAGTTTGAGTGATCTTCAAGCTACCATTCACCTTCCTTTTGATAACACGGATCGTATTGTGAGGGGATAATGTAACTTGCCTGATGCGCCAAGGACACATTCTAACAAGACTTTGTTTGCTGGGTGTGTGATACCGTTTACATAATATATGTATATATATATATATATATATATAACACGTGGAGGTGATTTGGGGGGGGGGGGTAGGGAGTGTCTGATTTTATTATACGGAGTGTGTGTGTGTGTGTGTATGTGTGTTTGTGTGTGTGGGGGCAGCCCCCCCCCCGTTCTGATAATAATATTTTCAAAAGTTGATTGGACAGTGCAGTCCGGGCCCCTAAAACTTACCGGGCCCCTGGGCATTTTACCCCCCCCCACCCCGCCTCTCGACGGCACTGTGTGTGGGTTATGGCCGATGTCAGGTATAGAGCGACAGTAAACAATAATGTAATCCAAACAAAAGCCTTGGATTTTCTTCAGACCGGGAAATGGAAAAAAAAAAGGGGGGGGGGGGATTATGGGAGGGGAGGTGTTATGTGACCTTTAGCCTTTCTCTTCACCGTCAGGGTCAAAGTTTATATTTAGGTCAAGTTCGGCTCAACCGAAAGTATTCCCGAAAATCTTGCATTCACTGACCGAGACAAAATTTTTTTGACAGTTTTTTTTTTTTAATTTTAATTAAAACAAACAAACAAACAAGCAAACACAAAAAGAGACACTCACCCAGACATATAGGTCAGTTCAGGTGTTCTCGTGTGTCACTGTGAGTAATGAAAAATGGTCTTTACCTTTGATCTGCTAAGTGCAGCTTTGACTTTTGGTTTCCTCATGACTGCGGCTCACGGTGAGTAATACATTTCATTTTTTTATATATCATCATCGCCATCAACATTTTATTTAGATGGTTTACCGTAATTCACTTTATTTATTTTCTTGAAATGATTTAACATTACCGTGTAGGTGCTTTCATAATTTGATCTTGTAAAAAATTATCTTATCCAATTAAAAAAAAATCACTCAGTGAAAAACATATCCACAATTCGGTGCCCCGCAAAAGAACAGAGCCCTGAACGGATTTTTTTTTTATCGGTGGAAGCTTATTTAGATATTTTATAATGGTAGCAGCTATGATGTTTACTTTTTAATTAAATTTTTTTTAAATCGCTATGTGATCACAGCTAAAATACCAGCTTGATTGACTTGAGAAGATGACCGCTAACTGATCAGGTCAAGTGACAAGCTCACGAAAACACTGATTAATGCGTACAATTACACACTGATTAATCCGTACAATTAGGAACTGATTAATCCGTACAATTACGAACTGATTAATCCGTACAATTAGGAACTGATTAATCCGTACAATTACGAACTGATTAATCCGTACAATTAGGAACTGATTAATCCGTACAATTACGAACTGATTAATGCGTACAATTACGAACTGATTAATGCGTACAATTACGCACTGATTAATCCGTACAATTACGCACTGATTAATGCGTACAATTACGCACTGATTAATGCGTACAATTACGAACTGATTAATCCGTACAATTACGCACTGATTAATGCGTACAATCACTCACTGATTCATGATTTTTTCCCCGCGCAGGTGTAACGTTGACGTACGACAAGCAGACGAGTCCAGTGGACGGCAGCCCCTGCGGCGTGGTCAGGTGCCAGCACGCCGTGTCCGGCAATGACCTGTACGTCAAGCAGATTGAAATATTCAGCGTGGCCCTCGCCGGCGCCAAGCTGGCCTCCGTCCAGGCCAGCGACGGTCACCAGGTCATCTCCAAGGACGTCCTACTCCCGGTCAACAGGACCTTCGCCGGGAAAACCGGATTTCTGGAGCTGCGGCTGCTGAACCGGACCATCTGCAACGTCGGGGAGTTCCTCTGCGTGGTCAACTACGTGGACGAGCACTACGAAGAGCAGGCGGCCGTGTCCATCTACAAGCCATACGTTGAGTCCGAGTGTTCGTTGGATGACCAGTGTCAGAAACTGGAGGCATTATTGTCCTCTGTGCAAACTATCAACAATACGATGCGAGTGTTAACTCAGGTGAAAGATACATATTTTTTTACTTATCTCAACATATTGACAAAAGCTTTACCCGTAAAATGAGTGAGCAATTTTCATAGAATAAAAAAAAACGAGAAATTCAAAGCTGCTGTCATTAGATCGAATTCTTTCTAATATGTTCGACTTTGTCATTAAATTATTAATCACGATGCTTGTACCGTTCATTTTATAAGTCTGTTGAATTGAATATCTGGAAGGTTCTTTGAAATTATGTCTGTATACTAGTTTGAATATCTATCTATCAGTCTATCAGTCTATCTATCTATCCATCTGTCTATCTATTTATCTATCTATCTTTTTGTATTTCTATCTTTTTGTTCGTTTATCTATGTGTTTTTAAGTTTATCTATTTATCTATTGATCGGTTAAAAGACAGCAACAAAATGAAAAGTTACTCAAGTTCTCTTGGCCGTTGGGTGGATGAAATATTTCTGTATCACATGTACACATATATCTAAGAAACATTTCAAGACACACTAGACTAAACTCAGAAGTGTGTTACGGCTGGACTGTCTTAAAACCTTTCATATACATGTATGAGCGAGTACTGCACATAGGTTGATTGTTTAATTTATTTTCTGGCCCAGTCTGTGTTAGACAATAAGGTGAACCCGGATGACCTGTTCCGACATCAGTGGAGACTAGCCTTCCGTGGACAGTCCGGGATAAGGAAGTCTGTGTATCTAGCTTACCTGAATGGTACAGGCATACCCGGTGATGTGGAGGCGGGGTGTAAGCAGGTAAACCAATCATCACATGTTTATGTAGTAATCACGTGATCAGTATCGCATCCAGCAAAGCCTATTTATAGAGTGTGATGTTGTATCTCTGTTCGAGAAGCTTTGGGGTATTGATTGATTTTGAACAATTATTGTAGATATACAGTTAGATCGATAGGTTGGTAGACAGATTAATAGACATTGGGACAAAAACCTGGGGATATAGAAATTCAAAATATAGATTAATAGTTGGAAAGATCAGCAGATTGGCAGACACATAGATAGATACGTATTAGAGGAAGATCTATAGAAAGGTAGACAGATAGATTGAAAGACTGGAAGATGACTGCTAAATAGAAAGACGTATAAACATATAGATACATCGTTATATATTATTGGGTTATAAATAGAAACAATGGTAGAAAGATATATAGACCGGAAGATATCTATAAGATAGAAATACAGATAAACAAACATATAGATACATCGTTAGATAGTTGTAGGCTGTAAATATATAGACTGACATAAAAAATGCACACGTGTAGGTAGATAGATAGTTGACAGTTAGGCGACAGACTGACAGATTGTTATCAGATGATAGGGCAAGTAAATATCAACTACATTATTCCATTTACATTCATTATTCTAGATAGATATTTATTAAATAGTATATTCTAGACATATATTTATTAAGAAGTATATTCTAGACAGATATATATATATATTAAATAGTATATGTTACACATATATTTATTAAATAGTATATTCTAGATAGATATTTATTAAATAGTATATTCTAGATAGATATTTATTAAATAGTATACTAGCTGTACCCTGCAAAACATTTGCATAGAGTTATATCCCCTTAGGCTTGAACGCCAGGCGAGGTTATTTTTTGGTTTCGGGTAGATCCGATTTTTTTCATGGTTATATTTTAAACTGGAATACTGTTGTATTAATTCTTTACTTTCGATTTAACGCACACTGGAAATGAGTATTATTATATATGATTCTAGATAGATATTTTTTAAATAGTATATTCTAGATATATATTTATTAAATAGTATATTCTAGACATATATTTATTAAGTAGTATATTTTAGACAGATATATATTACATAGTATATGTTAGACATATATTTTTTTAAATAGTAAGCCTATATTCTAGACAGATATTTATTAAACAGTATATTTTAGCATTTACGTTAGGATTGAACTTAACATTGACGTCATAAAAACTTATCGCTTTTTACTTAATGCCCTTGCAATGTATCTACATCGTCAGGTTGGTCAGACACTGCCCTGTACAAATCACTACAGAAACGACCCCATCCTCAACAACTGGGCAGACGTTTCCCAGGTGGCCTTCGCCATCTACAAGAACAACGTCCGGGTCAAGGAGGTCATCTTCAACGGGGCCGGGTCCACGTACATGGGCTGGCTGGACCATGCCCGGGTGGTCTACTCCTCCTGGGCTGACATGACCTCATCCGCGGTCAACTACTTCAGCATCCAAGGGGATCAGAGCGGGAACTTGAGGCGGGTGTTTGACATGAACAGCCAGTACAACGCCTGTCCCAATGATATAGGTTGGTTCGTCGCCATTGACAACGAGAACGGCGGCTGCACCTGGGAGCAGAACACCGCCTCGCCCGTCTTCAAGTACGCCCCTGGAGGCACGATGATCAACTGGAACGACGCCCATGTAGACTCGGCCGATTACATGGCGGTGTTCGTCAAGTATTTTAATGTTCCTTAAGAATTCAAACTTTGGCCCCACCAATTTACGCATTCCGATTGTTTATGGAATGTTGCCACAAAAAGACATTTATTTATGTGAGTTAAAATAATAACGCGTTGAATAAAAATATAAATGACACTGTCAACAAAAGTCAAATGTTTTGTATTCAACTTTATGGTAGTTGATACATAAAAACATTATGTTGTGACAATTCATTTTCTAAACCAAAAATATATTTTTTTAAATTTCAATTTGGTTTGTAAAAAGCTGTATTTATCAGTGTTACCGAAACAATTTGTGATATTTTCAGAGAACTATTTCCAATGAGACCTGACCGACGTTTCCTTACAACAGTGACTTACTTGAGTAAGCATTAGTTACTGTACAACGTTATCTTTCCTCATTGGCGTTACTCATTCGTGACATGGGAATAGGGTAGGCATTTTTCAGAATCCGCCCCAAGCCGCAGTAACGCCCATTGTCCAACTGACATACATTTTGACTTACAGTTTACACTTTGGCTTATATTTTATTAAATTCTCCTAAATATGTTAGTCATTAATAATAACGTTTCTTGGTATTTGTAGTAAATGGACATGGAGACACCACGGTGACTAAGACACTCCGGAATTTGAATCCATTACCAGAGGCGTACCTAGGGTGGGGGGAGGGAGTCCCCCGTGCCCCAGCTTGGGGGGGGGGCAAAAAATTTGTTTTACATTAGATATTAATAACATTATCTTATGTCTTGATGTCGAATGTCAGAATGCGGGGGCCCCCAAAGAGGCCAAGCCCCCTCCGGGCCCCCAAATCCCTAGGTTCGGCACTGCCCGTTACCCATAGCATGCATTCCGTGCTATAGCATGAAACCCGGCTCGCTATCAAAGCGCCCCCCCCCCCCGGACAGTAGACGTAACGAGTTTATTCCGTGACATATAATATTTTTAAAGACGTTACATCGGGGATCAATTAATTTAGGTCAACTTCCCCGTGGCGCTGGCTGTGAGGCCTCATGATGTAGGCGGTGGGTGTTAACGCCTCTTTCTTTTGAATCTACGGCCCGTTCAGCCTCGTAGGCTTCTGCATACTTTCACATTTAAATTATAACCAGTGGTTAAAGAAAATACAACACACGTAATGCACACATCAACAAGTCATTGTGTTTTTTTTTTATTTGAAATTGTTCAGAATTGATTGATTGACACTCCATGTGGCGGAGTTGTTAGTAAAATTGACCAGAACTGTGTACGCTGCTGGTTCGGGGCTCATCTATACCATTTAAATATACAACAACCATGTCTTTTATTGTATGAGTAAAAAAATCACCCTCACTTGAAACTTGGATTCTACTGCAGTCCATGGATATGACTGCCGACTTCAGACAGAGAATACACCAACACTGCAATCATTTTACATTCATAAATGGTACGCAGACGAGTTCAAACTATTACGGACTAATGTTGCGATAATAAGGAAGGTTGTGAGTTATGTACGTCTCCCAGTTTTCATCACTAACGACGTTACTTTCATGCAATTAAACTTTTTCATGCGTAAACGGTAGTGCTTTTTGGAGTACAGCATGTTTTAAAAAATGACCAGACATCGTCTCTCACAGCGATATCATGTATGGTCATCCCTGGACGAACGTTCTATTTCTGTTATAGCCATATAACTTTACTTTTTACATAAGTCAAATCTGTTATTATTCTTGTCCGCAAAGGATTAAGATCTTCGCTCGCGAACTGGTAGATTTGAACACCAGCCAATGTAACTCACAACTAAACACTGAGCACCTGAGCACAAAGCTGATGTTTATTGTAACAATGGTGTAACAGACACAGCGCTTGTAGGTTACGCTCAAGGTGAAGGTTATGATAAATCTCAACAGGTCAACAACAAAACAGAAGCGTTGCATGGTGGGAGCAGAGAGTGCTAAAGGGGCAATGAAATGATTCTTTCAAATCCAAACAAAACGGGGACAATAGAGCATTTTTTTTTCGAAAATGCTCTAAAAATAATTCGATCACTTTTTGAAATCACAATAGGTCTGACCTATATATAGAAACACTGGAACTGTTTAATTTAGTGATTCTTCAACACACTTTATTTAAATGTAACTGAATTATTATATTTTTAAAACAATTTACATCAAAAAAAGAATCCACTGTAATTAAAACTTATTGTTTTAGCTAGTCACTCATTTAAGTTAAGATTTATATTCATAAACACTTTTCAACGTATTATTAAATACTGTTTAATCTTATATTTTTCCTAATATCTGATTTTTAAAGCTATAGTTATCAACGAAAAAAAATATATCCAAAAATACCGTCAAACAAAGAGATCAAACAGTATAAAATTATAGGTCCGGTAATTACTCGAGTTTACCTAGTTATTGTATTACAGCTATTAATATTCTGAGTATAATCAATGATCGTAGTCTTAAATTATACAATCACGGTAGCTTAAAAAAGAATCGATTGTTTACACTGTTACTTTAACACACCTATAATTACCTCATCCATCTCTCAACGGATACCGTTTGGCGTTTGTGGGGATATTTGTTTCACCTAATTATGATTTTTAAAAAAGATTAATCAATATTTTTAAAAATAATAAATTAAAAAGTTTGTTTCTTTAAAAAAAAATCACCTACCAATAATTATAGCTTGGATAGCTGTTCTGTTAAGGAAGTACAAAAAATACCTGTTATCTTAAATAATATATCTCATTGGAGCTTCATTTATTTATCTTCTGTATACAGAAGCCTTCCGCAGTTATTCCGGAATGGAATACTTAAATTCCGGAACGGAATACTTCAATTCCGGAATGCTTTAATAAAATGTAGCCATCACTACTTTCAACGTCCAGTCTTTCTATTTAAATTTAAAACTTTTTAACATTTTCTTACATCCCGTGTTTTTAATTTCATTTTTCTAGTATTGCTATAAATGCATCATCGGCTTATTAATATTAACTTGAATAAAAAAATCCACTGTTTTTAAAGCTGCAACTTTTAAAAGTAAATACACAAAGTGAAACGTAAGAATGAACTTGACCAGTCCAATAGTTGCCGAGGACATCATTCCGGTGGCATTGGTCAATCCAAGTGTTTTAAAAGCGGTACTGACTTTGAACTTTGTCATCTGCAATGAGGTCGTCGGTTTCTGCGGTATCGCCGCCAACTTCCTGAACCTGTGGAACTTCAAGAGGCAGGGGTTCCAGGATGGCGTCAACGTCACGCTGTTCGCGCTCGCCTTGGGCGACATGGGCGCCCTGGTGGCGCAGCAGTTCACCAACGTGTTCGCCAACCCGTGGATCGGAGAGACGGACCTCTTCATGGTCAAATCTCACCTGCTGACCATCGCGGTTTACGTCCAGTGGTACTTTGTGCGTTTCGGGGGTCTGGTGACCGCTTTCGCCACCCTGGAGCGGTGCCTTTGCGTAGTCTGGCCTCTAAAGGTCAAGAGGATCATAACCAAAAATGTGGCCCTTGCGGTCAATCTCGGACTTCTGAGTGTCGTGTTTTTGTACTTAATCCCGGTGTACTGCACTTTTACCATAGGCTGGACATTTCTGCCTGAGAGAAACAGATCTATTCTGTCCGTTAAATTTTCAAGCAACAGGGACTCCGTGTTCGCCTGGTACTATTTAGTCGCTGACACGGCCCTTCCCTATGCTACGGGCCTGGTGCTCACCACCTGCACCACTGTCATCGTGACGAGACTTGGTTCGAGCCTAAAGTGGCGGCAGGCGGCTTCAACTACTTCCGGGTCACGCGACTCTGACGCGGTCATTTACAAAGAGAGGAAGCTGACCAGCATGCTGGTCATCATCGCCGTTATATTTATCGTCTGCATCATCCCGCACTCGGCCATGTCCGCGGCCTTGAGTCTGGTGCGCGAGCTGAAGATGGGTGGTCAGTACTTCGACGTCCTCATGGTCTGCTACTCCGTCACATCTCTCCTGGAGACCATCAACTGCAGCGTCACCATCTTGGTGTACTACAGGATGAGCTCCAGGTACCGCCTGGAGCTGTACAAGATGACCAGTCACATGATTCATCTAAAAAAACTGGTTCATTAACATCCGTTTAAGTGTCTGTAAATAATAAAAAAAAAAATTATAGGCTCTGCCCAGAACCGTTCTTATGAAAGGCAAACTAAGTGATAGCATGCCCCCCCCCCCCGGATAAAAAAGGGCCCTTCAGTTATTAGATCCTACTTCATCTGAAGGCGAATTCGATAGTGAACTCGAAACACTTGCAAAGGATGCAGGGTTCCATCCCTGGCAAAGCAAAAAGAAAAATTCGCCGCTGACTTGGAGATGGTGATGGGCGCCATCAAGTCTATAAGCCCCACAGGAAGTGACGTATGAAAGCACAACAGGAATATGTCTGCTGATGTGTCCATTCGTTTTCCCCCAAGCGACCACAGCGGTTAATGGTTAAAAAAAAATTTGATGCTTAGAGAGCCCCGGATTTATGTTAGCCTAGGGCCCCATTATACAGTCGCTGGAATTTTCTGACCACTCCCCCCCCCCTTCCATCGACCCAAGAACGGTTCTGGCTAGGCCTACACATATTTCCTCTATATTACCCGTGAATGTTTTCACCCAAATTGTTTCCCTTTGTGGGTGGCACCAAGACGGAATAAAAAGGCGTTTTCACAACCCATTCATATAGCAGAATAATACAACGACCAGGCCATTATGAACATAATGAATACACTTGATGTATGTACAATAAAATAGTCCACAAGCTGTAATGCAATAAACCCCCATCTAACCGCGACATCAATGAAACACAATAAACCACTAGTGTCCATTTAATCTCCCACCGGTTCCATGTGATCCTTGACCAATCACTAACACGCTCTACCGGTCAGACCCGTCAACAATAGCATGCTTGACCTTACCAAAACAACAGATCAAATCCACCAGCCACACACTAACATTCAACCAAAGGGGAATAATACAAACAACAAATCAAGGGGCGGTAAGTAGGGAAATAAAAGTCTCATGACTTCAAAACATGCAGATAATTCCATGTGTCGTTGAAATGACCCGTCGATTTTTTGTTTTCATTAAACAATAAACTGCTAAATAACTGTACATGTGGTCATTTCAAATTGGCCTAATTGGCCTAATTGAATACTTAAATTAAAATATTTTTTTCGCTATTTTATCAGTAATTCTTATTTGTATTTTTGATTTTGTGTTCATTATCTCTCACTAATAGCCCTGTCAGATCTTTCTTGTAATAATTCAATTGTCCTGAGACAGGTTTCTCTTTATTTACTTACTTTTTATTTTAGTCTTGTTTTGAATTGTCTTTTATACTCTCGATTTTATAGGCACCGTCTAATTTAACACTGCAGGTAGACAGACAGACAGGTAGGTAAACAGACATACAAGTGGGTATACATGCACACACTTAGAGGGATAGTCAGACAAAAAAAAAAAAAGGCAAAGACTTATACTGTCAGTTAGATGGTCAGACAGTCGGACGAAGAGACTAACAGAAAGATGGAAAGACGGCAACAAAGATATACAAACAGAAAGTCAGACATAGATAAATAGAAAGTTTAAATAGATAGATAGATGGCTATATAGATTAAATAGATAGATAGATCTCCCAAAACAGATTGCGCTACAGAGGTCCTTGGGGGGGAGGATGATCGTGCGGTAAAGCGCTCGACTGTCGATCTGAAGGTACCTGGTTCGATCTCCGATGAGGACCAAGGAAAATTTTCGGGTCTTTTCTCATGTTCACGATATATCTCCCGTGGTGTCCCCATGGTCATTGCACTATCGGCTATGGTGGGATGAAAGAAGGTCACCATAAAAACCGTCCAATTAGTAGTTTACAGGATCTACGAGATTCACTGTTGTATTGGATAAGTTGAAAATTTAACGTTCTAGTCACCCGGTAACAAAAAATGCAACGAATACATTGCAATGAATAATTTAATATTGTAATTGTTATTATATTGAATTTATAGCAGCATGGGTTAAAAAAGACATTATTATTATTATTATTAACCTATAGCTAGATGTAGAACCTTTACAAAGGCAACACTGCTGCGTGTAGGCCTACACCGATTCACACATGTACATTGTACAACGTGTTCAATAGCAGCATTCAGGAGAACGGGGGTTTGTGATTCACTCAATATAAAGGATTTGACTCTAAGCCATCACTTGTCAAGTAACTCAAGGTAGGACCAGTTGTCAGCTACTTAAGGGGTGGTGGGTGGTTGGGGGGGGGTTAAACATTACAAGAATGTTAAAGTATAAAGTAATGGAAATTGTACCTTTTTTTTATTTGCAAGAGAAAGTAAGAGAGAGAGAGAGAGAGAGAGAGAGAGAGAGAGAGAGAGAGAAGAGAGAGAGAGAGAGAGAGTGTAAGAGAGAGAAGGAGAGATTGAGAAAGAGAGAGTGTAAGAGAGAGAAGGAGGCAAGTGGATCTGTTACCTGCTTACATCCATTTTCAATCTCTGACGGTATTCCACTTCCATCTTTAGATGCCGCATAAACAGACTTGCCTACACCCGCAGTGCCGCGAAACGCAAGTGTCCAGTCCTGATTTGGCGCGGAATTAGACGCGCAATGTTTAGACGTCTGACATGTATCGAACTCTTTTACTTAAATAAAAATTGTCTTGTAAGACTTGTGAATGAATCTGGTAGAAAATAGGTCTGTGGATATGGGATATTTAGCTAGTACCCGTTAGACATGAACCTTATCTAAGTAATATCATATAATGTTAACAAAGTAATATCATATCATGTTAACAAAGTTATATCATATCATGTTAACAAAGTAATATCATATTATGTTAACAAAGTAATCTCACAACAGTAGAAAGTATACAATAAAACGTTAACATATTATTATAAAATCAAATCCAAGTTAACAAAATGAATATTATGTCCGAATTACCTCTGCCAGATTCCCCAGCTGGTTCTGTAGCGTCTCAATTGATGACGTCATCTCGTTTATTTTCTTACACAGCCCGTTCAGGGAGAAGGACGGGTGAAGGGGCGGTGTTAGGTCGGACAATTTTCACGTCCGTCAACTTGTCCAACTGACCATTCACGTAGATGACCTCACACATGAATTCACCGTCTCCGCAGAGGTTCGGGTTACGGACCCCAAGCACGCGTTGGTCCTGGAAAAGACTCTGCCGAGCAGAATGACGTCATCACTTTTTGCGTTCTGGCAGCTTTCCGCACCCACGGTCACCAGCCGAGAGGGTCCACTCGCGTGCATGTTAAAGAGACTCACTTCCTGGACGGAGAGGTCATCTTGAGCCAGTACGTGCTGACATGTAACGAGGCCACATGTTTGATTGTTTAACTCTGTTGGAGTCTGTCTATCAAATTTTTTGAACCGCTGCCGTAACGTCAAAATGAAAAAAATAAATCATAAAGAGATTGTTTAATATGATTTTTACTTTCAATATTTTAGTGAAAACTTTATGTGTGTAGTACAGTGTACGTGATATATTAAAACGTGTGCAAAATGAAACATGTATCAAAATGTAAAACTATTCAAAGAGAAACGGAACTATTTATTAATCGTAGACAGCCTTTGAGGCGAAAATTTTCATACTGAAAATTGTATGAGACTTTCTGTTATCCCAGAAAACTGAAAGGCCAAATTCAAAACATACATTGTACAATACATGTCTAGCTCAACATTGCCTCGTAGCTACAACTGGTCCATTCAATGTACACGGTGCAATTAAATGCATTCATCAACCCGGATATATTTACACATTGTGTGTGTTTGTTTACAGGAAATGTATTTGGAAAATAAGGATGTTAAATAACTTCTGTGTGTAGTTGACAGCCCAAAAGATCTCACGTCCTGTTACAGTGCCAAGTTGTGTTAAGTAATAAGAATCAAGCAGACTAAATGGAATGACGGCTATACATGTATTCACTACTGCCTCATACAGGCGATGGTTTGATTAGCGAGTGTACGCTACAGGTAATAAAAACAATTTTGTCCTAAAATACTGTATGGAATTTTTTTTATTGAATGTTTTAAAATGTTGTGACCATAGCCGGATGTATCTGTTTCCCAGTTATGAGCCCCTGGGTGTGTCCTCTCCCCTCTAACATACCCCCTCCCCCCAATTCGACTCTTTGTTGACGTATTTTGCCAGAGACGTGGCCAGCTATTGTGGCGCCCTATGCGAGTTACATTTTTGGCGCCCTTCTCCCAATCTGAAAATTGCAAAAAAATATGTACTAGCGCTTCTTTCGGCGCCCCTTCTTGTATGGCACCCTTTGCAGTCACACGACCCGCAGCACCCTTCATACGCCACTGTATCTCGCTACTAATTGGCTGGGTAACTCCCCCTGATTGAAACTACTAGCCAACGCTTGTTGTTTGCCGTATACTAGAATCCAGAGATCCCGATACCCGGGCAGGTCGCTGGGCACACATAATTACTTGCAATGATTGATCTTGTATCAGATTGTCACCCTTGGGGCGACGTGGACACTGTTTTCATTGTTGCGTTTATTTTCATAAATGAACGTAAATCTTCACAAGTCCCGTAGATTGGATATTTCATACGTTGCTGCACCCTCCACATCTCTTCCCATTTTTCCGGCCCTGAAATAGCTCCGTCTTTTCTACGTCACGTGATAGCTTATTACTGTACATGAAATGGATCTTAATATAGGGACCCCTGACATCTGTTAGGGGTGGGGGAGGAGAGGGCTGTCATCGTCTTTTTTTTTTGACGGCCTTGAAAACTTCGTTTAACGTGGGCTCACCTGGTCATGTTCAGTCGTCAAACTAGCCGTCTCATTGGATGCCACGCCTGCTTGAAGGAAACGCCCCAAAAGACAGGGGGGTTCCCTGGCATCATGAAATGACCTCCATTATGTTTAGTTGAATTGGTTCTTCTCTTTGTTACAGCACAAGCCTAGGCTTTGTTGACATTTTGCACGAGAAGAAACTTTCAAATGTATTTTGTGTCACGGAGTGACTGTGTGCGCTGAGGGTTTGAATAACGGTATGTTAAGTATGAGCAGGGGAGAGCTTGAGTGTGTAACTGGAGACTGAGTTGTATTGTCTGTGGGGGGGGGGGGGTCTGTGTGTGTGTGGCTGGCAGTGAAAAACAGTTAGTTAGACGATGACCCTTGTATGGTGAGGTCGTTCTTTGGTCCAGTTATAAAACTAGTCACGGGCAGTTAACTGTTGTAGTCCAGTGGTTTTGTAGATGATATTGTGCTGATACAAATTAAAGAGTGATCGTGTATCTTCAAAAGGATTTTGTTAATTTAGTTTATCAGTGTTTCAGTTCGTGATATCTTTTCAATACATCAAAGGCTACGGAAGATAAAATTACATTGTGATATCTGGGGGTTCGTCTAAAATGTGCTGTGTCCAGGCCCGTAGCCAGGTCAAAGCAAGCAGGGAGGCACCAATACCCCAGCGAGGGGGGACCTTTACTTTTTCTTTATTTTTTCCTCTTTTTCTTCTTTTTTTAAGCGGGGAGGGGGGCACTCCACACCTAGCGAAGGGCACGACCCCCCCCCCCAGTGCTCCCCCCCTATGGCTACGGGGCTGGTTGTGTCTGAAGGTCGTACAAGTACGTCACACGTGTACTTTTGTTGTCAGCATGGATCCCAACTCTCTAGATGGCTTGTTTGAGTTGTACCGTCAAAAAGGGGTGTCATTAGGGTTACAAGGTGTGAAGTTGAGTGATTTTATTGAAAATGCAATGGCGCGAGTTGAAAGAGCGAAGGAGCGAGAGAGGCAGGAGAAAGAAAGAAAGAAAAGGCTCAACTACGAATGTTGGAAATTGAACTAGAAAAGGAAAAACTGCGAGTAGGTAGAGAAGATATCAAGAGCGAACAGATGGGACATATGCAGACACGTGGAGGTCGAAACTTCAGAATTTTAATGAACTGGTACACCTGATAGATGCCTACCTGCAACGATTCAGAATTCACGCAGAAAGCGCGGGTTGGCCAAAGAAAGAATGGGGCAAATTTCTGTATAATTTACTCTCAGGAAGGGCCCTTCAAGCCTGCATGTCTTTCACCATGTCTGACCTGGAGGACTATGATAGGATGTGCGAAGTCTTGCTTACCAGGTTCGGACTGACTGAGAAGAAGGCTACCGCAGGAAGTTCCATGGAGCCACAGCTCAGCCAGGGGACACGTTCCACCAGTATATGGACCAAGTCCAATTGTATTTTGACAGGTGGGTACATCTATCTGCGGCCGAGTTAACTTATACAGCCCTTCGAGATCTTGTTCTACGAGACAAAAGTTATGTCACGTGATCCTGTGCTGGTGGCGTTTCTCAAAGAACGTAAGCCGACCAGCTTGGCAGTAACCATGAAATCAAACTTGCTGTGTAAGAGTACTGCCATACATAGTACTGATATACATAGTACTGAGATACATAGTACTGCCACACATAGTACTGCCATACATAGTACTGCCATACATAATACTGCCACACACAGTACTGCCATACATAGTACTGCCATACATAATACTGCCACACACAGTACTGCCATACGTAGTACTTCCATACACAGTACTGCCATACATAGTACTACCATACATAGTACTGCCATACATAGTACTGCCACGCATAGTACTTCCATACACAGTACTGCCATACATAGTACTGACATACATAGTACTACCATACATAGTACTGCCACGAATAGTAATGCCATACATAGTACTGCCATACATAGTATTGACATACATAGTACTGACATACTTACCAATAACAAGCAAGCTACCCGACTAGTCAACCCTGTGGTCCGCCATGCCCGGGGCACTCAAACAGAACATGTTCCACGGTTTCCTCAACCTCCTAAAGTGCGCACCGCTAGGCCAATGCCCATTTAGAATATGAGCTATCAGTCCCTACGTTTATGAAACCTCAATAAATATATGTTGGTTGATGTGTCTGTTCGTTCACACAAACGAACACATCGGTTAAGGTTAAAAAAAACAACAACACATCATATTTTTGTTTAGACGGGCTGTTGTTCTCAAGCACAATTTCCTTTCTGTTTTGCCCCATTGACTTCACTTCCACAACTTCAAGTTAAAAAACATAATAGTTTAAAACACAAAAACCTCTAATATAACACGCAAATTAGATATTCGTTGTAAGAAACAAATCTAATCGTTATTTATAAAGGCATCACTAATTTATTAGATATTGATAGATGTTCTAAAAACTTTTCTGATACAAATTGTTTTTTTCTTCTATTTTAACGTTGTAGATTTTTATAATACCATTTTGTTTTGAATATCACAAACTATGAAATGAAATATAAAGCTAGTGAAGTATAAAGCTAGTGAAGTATAAAGCTAGTGAAGTATAAAGCTAATGAAAAAAATCTACGGGTGGGTACTAGCAGAGTAAATGTTAGGGTACCCCCTAATCCTGTTTCTACTGTGTTTGGTAAACTTGGTTCCTGCGCATCGTAAAGGTCACACAATATTGTTTTTATCACAGTGCGACTAATTATAGCTACTAACAGCCAACATGATACGGTTCACTAAAATTTTTTTACCACTAGCGTATAGGTCAACTAGTGTTGTTTTAGTCCCAGGTCCTATTTAAGTTTCAGTTTTTATTTCGTTTTTTCTGTAATAATTTTAGTTTTAGTCTTATTCATTTTAGTTTCACTTTTAGTTTTAGTCTTGTAAACACCAATAAGAAATAACATCACTGTTCATGACCAATTGTTGAAACAGATTGAACCATAATAATAGTAGTCACAGAGATGACAGCTCAGTGTAGTGAGACTGAGTCCATTTACTCCACTATCACATTATAAGTCACACTATCACATTGTGTCATGTGCCAAGACCATGACTCAATTTTTGACTATGTTGTAGACTAGCAGACTTGCAGTGCATGTACAAAAAAAAAACAACAACTAAAAACGTAATAACAATAATAAACCAAAAACGTAAGTCAAAATTAAAACAAACGTGTTTTGGCAATACATTTTTACTTGAGTATTTGTATTGGTATTTTCATGAAGTATTGGTATCGGTATTGACGATACAATTTTAGAGTATTGTTAACAACCCTGCTTATATTATCGCCCAGTTGATGCGCTTGTCCTAGGTCATAATAATTTCGTAGAATAGATGGTTCGCCCGCAGACAGCAGTACCGGGAAAGAAAATTAAATGGGAATTTTAGTTTTAATTTCGTTGGGGAGTTTCAGTTACAGTTTTTATTCAGTCCTTTGTCTACCAGATTTAGTTTTCGTCTAGTTTTAGTCTTGCTGCTAATTTTAAGTTTTAGTTCTCGTTGACGAAAAACAACAATAAGGTCAACTAATATCATTTCTATTACACATTTACAACAAGATCATATTGTAGTATGATATAGACAAGATCTTACAGTTAAACATAGGTGACAAATTACATTCAAAATTTTTTCAGAAAAAAATTTTGGAGCGAAGAAAAACAATACAACAACTAGTTTTGTTTTAGTGTATAAAATTTTATCTGGAGCAGGTTGTGGCCTAACCATTGTTTGAAATACTGGTATTTGTTTCAGAGAAAAAAAAATTGGTTGATACAAGCCATGCATCTTTCAATATGTGTTTTGCTGATCATATTTCAATCATCTTTCATAACAGGTTAGTACATTTGTAGATTTTCGCATATGAAAAAAAATAATAATAATTTACATTTTATTTACAAATATGTGTTAAAGAATGTCATATCAGGACACAGGAGCGTAGGTAGGGAGGGGTACTGCGGGCTGTGCTGTCGCACAGGGCGCCGAACTATGATAGGGCGCCGAAATAGCGCCATTTTAATATGTTAGTCTTTTTCAGATAGGTTGATTGCTAGCAAAAAAATAATGTAACTTGGACAGGGCACCACAATAGCTAGCTCCGGCTCTGACAAGACAGGGCGCCACAATAGCCAACTCCGGCTCTGACAAGACAGGGCGCCACAATAGCCAACTCCGGCTCTGACAAGACAGAGCGCCACAATAGATAGCTTCGGCACTGACAAGACAGGGCGCAACATAAGCTATACCCGGCTCTGACAAGACAGCCATTTAGAGATTTAAATGAATTATTATATTTGTCAGCTGATTTTATCTTTTAGCTTCAGCCAAGAATTATTATTGGCTGAATATACACACACACATACACACACACACACACACATACAGGAGGGTGGCCCAAAAAAGTTTTGTTTTTGAGATTACACACCCTGTCATTTGTTTCCTGATACAAAAGTAAACTTGCATGCAAAATTTCATTGAATTCAGACAATAATCACAGGTTGCTCATGAACCATTTATTTTTGGCATTCTGTGTTGTATTTTTTTTTACATTCCGTCTCGTCACAGTAATTAATTACAACACAGGTCAGTGCGCTAATTCTTGTTCATGAATCATTAGGCAGCCACAACATACACCAATCAATAAGTAGTCAAGAAATAATCATAATAAGTTGCAATGAAACATATTGTTAAATCTGATTCACTGTTGTTGGCATTATTGCAAATAACATCTTGTTGACAGTCACTTCATAGCCATTTAGGCGGAAGCCACGCTGGCCTTTGAAGAGGAATAGTCAGGAATTTTCGTTATGCAAGTTCTTGGAACCAAAACAAAAGTTTTCAGAGGGTGTGCAATTAAAAATAAGAGTAATTTTTTTTTGTCTCCATTCATTCATGGAACACCCTAATATATACAGGCCTACACTATTGTTTACACACTTCGCTAACGTATTTTTATGTTGCAGGAGCGGTTCTAAAATTTGATAAAAAGACTCCAACAGAATCCAACAATTACACATGTGCAGTGATTACGTGTTGGCACGCACTGGAGTTAGATGACCTGAACGTCGAAGAAATCAGTCTTTTCGACATTGTTGGACCTTCGAGGCTGGTGAGCGTGAAAGAAGATAACTGTAAGCACGCGGAAATTGATGACGTCATTTTGGTCAGCAAGGCGTTTTCCAAGACGGGCGCGAGCGTCGCGCTTGGGGTGCGCAACGCGAGTATCTGCAGCGGCGGAGAATTCATGTGCGAGGTCACCTACGTGAACGGACGGCTGGACCAGGTGACGGACGCCCAAGTGGTGAGGCCCAACACCCTTACCCGGGACGACATGTGCAGGAAGTTGGGCGAAATGACGTCATCAATAGAGACTCTCCGAAACCAGCTGGGTATAACGACTGAGGTAAATTAAAAAATAGTATTGCTTAATTTATGAATTGTTTAGTTGTTTCGTTTTTTGTTTTGATTGGGGGGGGGGGGTTGTTTCCAGTCCACTTAGCTTAATATAACTAGATCGCTCAATGTCTTTATTATGACTATTGTGATGGGAAAGGAAGAAAAAGATGGATGACCATTATAACTGTGCGTTATACCTACTGTGTATCTGACAACATGAACTTCATTACGAAAAGAAGCATACGAAATTTGAGCTGGTTTTTTTTGCTGTCGTTTATACAAATTTTAATTGTGTGTCGTTATTTTTTTTTATTCTCAATCCTCAGAATCATTGTGCACACCACAGACAGGCAAGAGGGGAATGGCAACTTGCGTTTCGAGGCACTGCGGGGGCAGGGATGCCTGTATACACTGCCTAAAAGGATGGTGTTGGTATCCCAGGCAATGTAGAAAGTGGATGCAAGCAGGTAAACTATCTGATGTGCACATGTGCATGTATTTTACTTTTTTTTTTTTTTAATTTAATAAAACTTACAGCTTACAGTAGGAAATAAGTCACAAGTAAAATGTAAAAGGGAGTCCAAGGAAGTGATCAAGTAATTAGTTAAGTCTGTATCTAATTTTCAACGTTAATTTTCAAAAATGAAACAACTTGTAAGATAGGACAGCCTGGGATGCAGTTTTCTTAGATAGGACAGCCTGGGATGCTTTTTTCTTAGAAAGGAAAGCCTGGGATGAGGTTTCCTCTGATAGGACAGCCTGGGATGAGGTTTCCTTAGATAGGACAGCCTGGGATGAGGTTTCCTTAGATAGGACAGCCGGGATGCAGTTTTCTTAGATAGGACAGCCTGGGATGCAGTTTTCTTAGATAGGACAGCCTGGGATGAGGTTTCCTTAGATAGGACAGCCTGGAATGAGGTTTCCTTAGATAGGACAGCCGGGATGCAGTTTTCTTAGATAGGACAGCCTGGGATGCAGTTTTCTTAGATAGGACAGCCTGGGATGCAGTTTTCTTAGATAGGACAGCCTGGGATGAGGTTTCCTTAGATAGGACAGCCGGGATGCAGTTTTCTTAGATAAGACAGCCTGGGATGCAGTTTTCTTAGATAGGACAGCCTGGGATGCAGTTTTCTTAGATATGACAGCCTGGGATGCAGTTTTCTTAGATAGGACAGCCTGGGATGCAGATATTTCCCCCCTCCCCAATAACTTGCAGTAGTTTGACTTTCAAGCTAGAAAAGGAAACTTTTCTTGTCCTCTATTGTTTACGAAATGATGAATTGTTTACTTATATAATTATTAATTGTTTGTTTTCATAATAATGATTTTTTTTTACTTTTTCTATAATGAACTGTTTACTTATTCTATAATGAATTGTTTATTTATTCGATAATGAATTGTTCACTTCAGGTCGGCGAAGACCTCCCATGCCGCAACCATTACAGGAACAATGCCATTCTTGACAACTGGAAAGGAATAACACAAGTCGCTTTCGTTGTTTACAAAAACAATGTCAAGGTCAGAGAGATCATCTTCGACGGAGTCGAATCCACCTACATGAGCTGGCTGGACAAATCCCGGGTCAATGCCTCGGTCTGGACGGACATCACCAGCACCTCCGCCCTCTACTTCAGCATTGAAGGGGACGCGATAAAGCAGAGGACATTCTTCATGAACCTCGACTACGGGGGTTGTCCAAATGACGTCGGTTGGTTTGTGGCCGTAGACTCATTCGATCCCCTCTGTCCCTGGGAGAAGCCAGGCCCGTATCCTGTCTTTAAGTACTCGACAAGCGATACCAAAATGAGCTGGAACGATGCCAGAGTTTTGCAAGCAGACTATTTCGGTGTACTGGTCAAATATTATTAAGTTCCGGTTTTTTACCCGATACTCTCTTAACCGTATGTGTAAATAAAAAAAAAAATCTCCAACCGTGGTTTTAATCATTAAATTATTTTTCTTGTTTGGCTAGAGGAATTAATTTGTGTGGAAATAAAAAGAATTGAATGAATTTGTTGTGAACGCTTTTTAAAATGTTGAATCTGTAATAACATTTATTTTCTGGATAGGCGTATTTCACATGCAACGAGCTGTTGATTAGAAAGGGGACGGATGGTCGTGCGGTAAAGCAACTTGACTGTCGACCTGAAGGTACCTGGTTCGATCTCCGGTGAGGACCAAGGAAATTTTTCAGGTCTTGGCTCAAGTTCCCGATATATCAACCGTGGTACCTCCATGGCCAATGCACTATCGGCTAAGTTGGGGATGAAAGAAGGGCACCATAAAAATCGTCCAACTAGTAGTTTATAGAATATAAGAGATTTCATTTGTTCCTTACAGGGACTTCACACACAGCTGACATACACACTTGAAGGGAGACAGAAAGTAGGACATAGTCATTATGCACATAATGCGTAAACGTTAATGTATGATGTTATATACAATAGAATAGTCTACAAGCTGTAATACAATAAACCCCCATCTAACCGCGACATCAATGAAACACAATAAACCGCTTTGCTGATCCTTCCCCCCACGGACTAGTGTCCGCTTAACCATGTGATCCTTGACAAATCACACCAACACGCTCTACCGGTCAGACCCGTCAACAATAGCATGCTTGACCTTACCAAAACAGCAGATCAAATCCACCTGCACACACTAACATTCAACCAAAGGGGAATAATACAAACAACAAATCAAGGGGCGGTAAGTAGGGAAAGAACAATTCCATGTCTCGTTGAAATGATCCGTCGATTTCTTATTTTTTGTATCTGTAAACTTTTCTGCACGTGTAGTAATTTCAAAATGGCCTTATTGACTACTTAATAATAAAAATTTTTTCGCTATTTTATCAATAATTATAAAGTGTATTTTTTTATTTTGTTTTCATTATTTCTTACTACGAACCCTGTCAGATCTTTCTTGTATTAATTCCACTGCCTTTAGACACAGATGTCTATATTTACTTACTTTTTTTTATTTTAGTCTTTTTTTGAATTGTCTTTGATACTCTCAATTTTACTGGCAGTGTCTCATTTATGATAACACTGTAGGTAGACAGACAGACAGGTAGGTAAACAGACATACATGTGGATATACATGCACGCACTTAGAGTAATAGTCAGACAGAAAGAAAAGGCAAAGACATATACTGGCAGTTTGATGGTCAGACTGTCGGACGAAGGGACTAACAGAAAGATGGAAAGCCGACAACAAAGATATACAAACAGAAAGTCAGACCTAGATAAATAGAAAGATTAAATAGATAGATAAATGGCTATATAGATTAAATAGATAGATAGATCACCCCAAAACAGAATGCGCTGCAGAGGCCCGTTGACAAGAACGGGTGGTCGTGCGATAAAGCGATCGACTGTAGACCTGAAGGTACCTGGTTCGATCTCCGGTGAGGATCAAGGAATATTTTCAGGTCTTGGCTCAAGGTCCCGATATATCTCCCGTGGTGCCTCCATGGCCATTGCGCTATCGGCTATGGTGTGGATGAAAGAAGGGCACCGCCCCAATAGTGGTATATAGGATCTAAGAGATCTCATCTCATCCTTACAGGGACTTCACACACACACGCACACACACACACACATACACACACAGAGGCCCTTTGCTCCACAAAGAATGCAAGGAATTAGGTCGGTAATTTAATCTAGATAGACCAGATATATAGATGCATAGAGAGATATAATATAAACAATAATACAAAGATAAAAACATATTTTGCTTACATTTGCTACTAACCAACCCTTCCTTCAAAATCTCAGAAGCAGATAAAAAGATGCAGTGAAAACCAAGATTCTATAAATTGCCACAATCGTAATTTTATTGATACACCAAAAAAAAAAAAAATCTAGGGAACATTGAAACATCATGGAGTGTGGGCCACTTTCACCAGGATACCAAAGTAATCAGCATGTCCAATGGCCGGGTCATTCCAGTTCATTCTGGCGTCACTAGGGGAGTACTTCATGACGGGGTAGGCCGGCCCCTTCTCCCAAGTGCACCCCGAGTTGAAGGCGTCTACGGCCACGAACCAACCCACGTCACTGGGGCACGTACCGTAAGCCTGGTTCATGAAGAATGTCCTCTTCAGGTTGCTGTCCTGATGGCCTTCAATGCTGAAGTAGTTGGCCGAGCTGGTCATCACGTCTATCCAAGAGGAGTCCTTGACCCTGGCTTTGTCCAGCCAGCTCATGTAGTTTGACCCGGCTCCGTTGAAAATGACCTGTTTGACCTTGACATCGTTCTTGTACACGACGAAAGCGACGTCAGAGATATTTGTCCAGTTGTCCAGAATGTCGCTGTTTCTGTAGTGGCTGCTACACGGCAGATTTTGTCCAACCTAAAAAAAACAAGACATTAGTATGCATTCTGTATTGCAGTGTTTCTCAAAGTGTGGTAAGCGTATCACAGGGGGGGGGGTGTACCTGAAGAGTTTGCGGTGATTACGCACTGCATCGGGTTAGAGAAGAAATTGCTATTGTTAACCTGGGGTCTAGGTGTAGCGGCTTTGCGAAGGCAAGACTGTTCCCGTTTATAATGATTTACGTATATACACTGTACAATGCGAGCGACAACAGCATTCGGGAGAACGGGAGTTTGAGATTCACTGAATTTAACGGATTTGACTCTAAGCCATGACTTGTCAAGTAACCCACTGTAGGACCAGTGGTCAGCTACTTAAGGGGTGGGGGTAGACATTTCAAGATAGTTTAAGTATAAAATAATTGAAACTGTACTACCGTATTTTACATCTGGTTTTCTGGTTTTTATACTTTTTTATGTGCGAGAGAAAGTGTGTGTGTGTGTGTGAGAGAGAGAGAGAGAGAGAGAGAGAGAGTGAGAGAGAGAGAGAGGAAGAGAGAGTGAGAAAGAAAGAAAGAGAGAAATAGAGTGAAAGAAAGAGAGAGAAAGATAGAGAGAAGAGAAAGAGAGGGAGAAAGAAAGAGTGTGAAAGAGAGAAATTTATATATATATATATATATATATATATATATATATATATATATATATATATAGAGAGAGAGAGAGAGAGAGAGAGAGAGAGAGTGCAAGAGAGAGAAGGAGAGGTTGAGAAAGAGAGAGAGAACGAGGCGAGTGGATCTGTTACCTGCTTACATCCATTTTCAATCTCTGACGGTATTCCACTTCCATCTTTATATGCCGCATAAACAGACTTGCCTACACCCGCAGTGCCGCGAAACGCAAGTGTCCAGTCCTGATTTGGCGCGGAATTAGACGCGCAATGTTTAGACGTCTGAAGAATAAAAGTTTAAAAAAAAGTAATGAAATGATTATCATAAAAGCAGATTATATATGCATTGTTTAGATTAATAATCATTCTATTTTGAAAATGTTTTGGTTATCTTACGCCCAAATTTAATTAATCAATCATTCCGTGTTTTGATAAATAGAGAGGGAAGTAATCATGTTGAATAACTGTTACAAAAATAAATAATGATTACGCCCCTTTGATTAGCTTTATTATTTATATTTAAAATATAAGCAAAAACGGTACGTAAGAAAGTCTTATATTCGGCCCTGAGATGTCAGATCGCAAAATGGACTTTTGATGTACACATGGCAGGCCAAGACCTACAAAATGATATATACATCATGGGTCTAGGACTTATGGTTGCTGAGATATAGGGCGTATCCATCTTTTAGTAATAATAATCTATATAAAGATGTGTCTCATATAATTTTTATAAATACTTTGTAATGCATTTTTATTATAACCAATTTGAATTAAACGTCATAGATACTGTCATAGATACTGCCATAGATACTGTCATAGATACTGCCATAGATACTGCCATAGATACTGCCATAGATACTGCCATAGATACTGTCATAGATACTGCCATAGATACTGTCATAGATACTGTCATAGATACTGTCATAGATACTGTCATACTGTCATAGATACTGTCACAGATACTGCCATAGATACTGTCATAGATACTGTCAGAGATACTGCCATAGATACTGCCATAGATACTGCCATAGATACTGTCATAGATACTGCCATAGATACTGTCATAGATACTGTCATAGATACTGCCATAGATACTGTCATAGATACTGTCATAGATACTGCCATAGATACTGTCATAGATACTGCCACAGATACTGTCATAGATACTGCCATAGATACTGTCATAGATACTGCCATAGAAAAAAAAACCAACACCGCGCACTGCGATGATATTGAAGCTGTGAAACTACGTGCTGCAGTATTTCGCACCAAATGAATGGGTTATTGAACGTACAAGGTGTATATATAATATATAAGCCCCTTATGAGCCCTGAAGCCCGGCCCTCATAGGTCCTATCGTAAAATGAACTTTTGATGTACACTTGGCAGGCCAAGACCTACAAAATTATATATACATCATGGATCTAGGACTTATGGTTGTTGAGATATAGGCGCTCCTTTATTAATATAGCTTATATAGTAAAAAAAACGGTACTAAGCCCCCTTTTACGGCCCTCAGAGGTCAGATCGCGAAATGGAAAAAAGTCATTTTTTGGCAGGCCAAGACCTACAAAATGATATATACATCATGGGTCTAGGACTTATGGTTGTTGAGATCTAGGGTGATGCCCCAATAAACCGTAGAATATTTTTTTTTAAAGGTACTTATTTACCGGGGGGAGGGGGTAACTTGGATTGGGGGAAATCTGCCTGGGGAAACACATATACTTTGCCCAGGGCTCAGTCAGCATCTATGGATGCTTTGAGCAAAAAGAACATTACGGGGGGAGGGGAGGCGGGCATTTTGAAGACTTGGTGAGAAGATCTACAGCACGCCTTTCCCCTCCTCCCCCCCCTCGCCCGCCCCCCCCCCCACTTTCCAGTATTCTTCAATTGACTACAGTGTGTGTGTGCTAACGATAGTAATTTTTGAGTAGAGAACAGATACCGCTATGAGGCTCTTCTCTATGTCATACACCGAGCCGTCTTTTTTCAATAGTCACGCTGAGCGCTGTCCCTAAGGCCACACAAACTTATAAAGCCCCCCCCCCCCCCCCCAAGAAAATTTAATAGAGACATTAAAGAAAGGAATGTCTCTTAAAAAAAAAAAAACACCCGAGTGTGCGGCGCCCCCCCCCTCCCCTTCAACACTTTTAAAGTAAAAAAAAAAGCCCCGTGGGCCCAAGTCGTACCACTAGATGGCCTTTAATTTAGACGTATCGGGCTTTGGGAGGTGGAGAGGGTAACTATGGAAACAACCCCCTGACCCCCGCATCGAAGATGGAACACGCAATAAGAGCATTTTAGTCCGACATATAGATTGCAGTTATTGTTGAAGGGCCCCGCCTACTATTTCAGAGTCATCCGGTGTGCCCCGCTTTTAAATATAATACTAATACCGCCCCTGGTTTTAGGTATCAATGGACTAAATTAAAAAGAAAAAAAAAGCCGAAAAACTACGAGGAAAAAAAATTCAAATAAGAATTATTTTTTTTTATTATATTTTTATGTTGATTACAATATTTAAAATAACATTTTTTTAACCGCAGAAATATTTATTGGTCTACAATTCTTGTTTTGGTTTTTATTATTTATTTACAAGTAAAACTCGCAAGTGTATAAGATTTTTTATTTTAGGTAGTAAACACTGAAGCCAAAGCTTGCACGATTTAAGTTTGAATGTTTTCTTATTTTTACAACGCACCTGGCAACATGTGGTCAATGTCTGGTTGAGTTTAGTCAGAATGCCGATGACTTTCTCTTCTAGCTTGACCACGGCGTCCAGTAAATCGCTGACCTCTTGACCATAGGTTGGAGGGGTTAGAACCGATACTGTAAAACATATAAAAGCAAACATCGGTTTAATAGAACGACATATTAGAATCAGCGACATACGTACAACTATTCAAACTGGCCCGCTGCCAAGGGCCTCCACTGGTAAGGAGGCCCCTAACCGGAAGAACAAACATAGCTCTTGTCAGGGGCCCCAGGCTTAAGTGATATGATAGAAAGGGCTAGTCCTAGTTTAAAAAAAACTTAGAGGCCCAATATTTACAAGAAATGCCTTTACATCTTTTATTTTACATGGGCGCTCACAAATAATCTTTCCCTAGGGGCCCCCTAAGGCACCTTTGCACAGAGCCCCCAACATAAATTTGTATTGCCCCCCCCCACCCCAAAAAATCACGAAAGAACGGGCTATGATTATAATAGAAAATAAACGGATGTAAAATATGTTACTCAAGTAGGTTATGAAAAATAAACCTCAGTTAGTTAACTAGTTTAGTTTATACATATATATATATTTATAAGTTGGTCTCCAAAGACCAGTCACAATTTATGTATCCATTTAACAAACATTAAGACTGAGATAATATCATTTAAATATGACCATCTGTGTAGAGTTTTTCACATTGTCTGAGTTTTGCAGATGATTTAACGGCAGGCGCCCCGGGCCCCGAATTTAAAGGGGCTCCTCATAGCCCCCAACTTTTTAACCTTTTATATGCTCCCTTTTTTTTTTAAATTGACAAGCATTTACTTCTGCACCCGGGGGGCCGCAACCGGCTTTTTGCCCACCTTTTTGTTTGTCTGCGTGCACATTTCATCAGGTTTGTCCTTAATGGATGGGCCAGCTTTGGGATCTGCCCATTTTTTTAGGGCCCCCCGCCATGCTAAAATATCATCGCATTTCATTATCTTAAGTAGTCTATAAATTAGCCCATCCCGAGGCTGCACTATTCTATTAAGACGACTCCGAGTGTATTTGAAACGATTGCGGGGGTAGTGGGGGGGGGGTGGGGGGGAAGGGGCTAATAACAATTAGGACGAACAGGATTCCCATACAGATCCGGTCCGATGAATTACTTGTATAATCCATCCTTTGAATGAGGGGGGGGGGAAACAGATACACGCTTGGCTGGCCAAGCTACCTGAGGAATAATCTCGTTTGTGATGATAATAATAATAATAATTTACTAAGAAATACATTTCTTTGAAATATCTCACCAGCACAACATATTACTAAGAAATGTTTCCACATGGTTGGAGAAGTTTTAATATATATCTTCGTACTTAGACCTTCCTGCAACTGAGACAAAAATAACGTTATTACTGGGGGTGGAAGTAGAGCTTTCGACTTATTGGTAATACTATTGATAATAATATAGAAATAAATAGAACAATCTAAAGCAGTTGACGAAACTATTTCCACCATTAGAGAGCGTTTATCGTTGAGGGAGGGAGAATGAGACAAAGATAATAAGAGAGAGAGAGAGAGAGAGAGTGAGAGATAGAGAGAGAGAGAGAGAGAGAGAGAGAGGGAGAGAGAGAAGGAGAAAAAAATGAGCGAGAGCATGTGAGAAAGTGAATGTTATACAGAGAGAATTCAAGCGAATGTTAATGACGATTATCACTTTGTCACAACAGGTGTGCATATTTCATCAGTCTTGCTATCTATATAAACAATAGCGGTGTGGGTTCTGCGTTAAATCGAAAATAAAGAATTAATACAACAGTATTCCAGTTTAAAATCGTCAAACGTAAACAATAGTAATAAAATCATGAAAATATCGGATCTGCCCGAAACGAAAATTAACATAGCCTACTGATCAAACCTAAGGGAATATAGCTCTATGCAAAGGTTTTGCAGGCTGCAGCTAGTACATTTGTAGCTCTCAAAGTGTGTGCTTCGATGATACAATGAAGTGGCTGCAACCATTGGCATGGATTAAAAAAAAACTTTCAGGCGGGGTGGGGTTCGTCTAAGAC